>CM039119.1:56822674-57207464 GCA_022036555.1 Microstegium vimineum | reverse complement strand
TCTCCTGCATACTTATCTTGAATGTCGTGCTGACACAGTTTGTTATAAGCTCCATTCCTTTTTTGGACACAAAGGGGAAATAGTTAAAGCTTGCCCAGATCAAATCAACTTAGAAAAGTGCAACATATTGGTTTTTTTCCTTGAACGCATGCATAATTATTATTTTTTAATTACATAAAAAGATAAAGAGTCTTTTTGTTGTTTATTTGGATTTCAAGTTCCATATAGGTTGACAAAGCAGCCACAGTTTACTAATCTAAAAGTAGATAACTGTAATACGTCCTTGGACGTATGGGGGTGATTGGGCTGTGGAAGGGGGTGGCAGCGGCTATGGTGGAGGGCGGCTAGGGTTTGGTGGGCTGCTGGGGCAGGGTGCTGGCGCAGGGGGCTGGCGCAGGGAAGGCAGAGGGCGGCTGCTGCAGGGAGGAGGACCAAGTCGGTTGCAGCTTGCTGCTGCCACCGTCCCCTTCACCACGTAACCAGGGCAACGCCATCAACACCGAGGCTTAGAAGGGGAAGGGATAGAGGAAGGAGCAATAGCTCTTTTCTTGCTTAATCTCAATAGAGTACATCTCCCCTATATTTATAGTCCCTAATAGACTTGACTCCCAAGCAACCTACTAGAGGTTTCCTTATAGATTGGATCCTCTTTCTATTCTAATCCTTTCCCTATTCTAACTATCCTTTCCTTTATTTAATTCCCCTTCCTAACAAACCAATCCTATTCTTTCTAATTTATTGCCAGCAGGTACTGTAGCGCGGCGGCCGCCGCCGCCGTTTCTGAGTGCGCCGCCTCCTGCTGGCGCGTCGCCAGCCTAGGCCCCTCCTGGGCCTGCCGCCTGGGCCATCTGGTGGCATACGTGGCCAGCCTAGGCCCCTCCTAGGCCTGCTGCCTGGCCCCCTCCTAGGCCTACCATTAGGCGCCTGGCCCCCTCCTGGGCCTCCCATTAGGCGTGTTACAATAACTGTGCACCAAAATCATCCTCATAGTTTCCTCTGGAGCTACTCATAATGTTTTGCAGCCTCCCTCATCTGTTCCATGTGCATAGCTAGCTCAGTAGCTCCCTTTTCTTGTAGTATTAAGATGGGCTTTCCATTCAGTTACATTTGTGCATTTAGGGTGCTTATGTACTACTTGGATGCTTTATTAAGGTGTCTTCTGTTAACTCCTTTTTCTGGTGATAAAAAATCCTCACATGATGTCAATGCAAACACAATCAGCTCAATATTTATCTTTGTCGTTAGTGCTATTTTTCTGGAGTAAAAAACATTTCCATTCAGCCAGAATTTGGAAAATACTCGTGTCTCTTTGTTGTAAATCTGCATGTTTTATTGGCCTTAGCATCTGAAATCCATCATTTTCCTTGTAGGATGCAGAAAGAGAATCTGAAAAGACATGGAGCCCCATAGTTGAAATACGTTATGGAGGGGGAACTTATAGAGGTAGATGCCAAGAAGGTGTCCCTGAAGGAAAGGTGAAATCGGATCACATGTTCTATCCAACTTATATGACAAATCCAACAATCTTATCTTGTTAAACATTACAGGGACGTCTAACCTTCAGTGATGGAAGCTTTTATGATGGACTCTGGAGGTATGGTAAGAGATCTGGTTTGGGGACTCTATTTCACAGTAACGGTGATGTATATCATGGGACATGGAGGGACAACCTTATTCATGGAAAGGTATGGCAGTATGTTACTGTTGCTTTCATCGTGCACATCGCAGCTGTGAAATCGAAACACTTGCAGACTGCTTTTCAGATTCACAGTTAATTTATATACCTATTAAGCATGATTGCCATGTGCTTAGAGCTATTTCTTCAGGATTTTTTTTATTTGGCATTTTTATATAAAGATTGTTTATCTTGAATTCTCTAGATTATAACCTATCCAGCCTTGAAATATCCAAGCACCTTAAATTATTCAAGCTGCAAGTTCTGAGCATTTATTTTATATCAAGTTGGACAATGTAACACTCTTTACACTCCATGTGATTTACTTTCTGTTTGACAAGAAAACGTCCAATATACTGACTCGC
Source organism: Microstegium vimineum (assembly GCA_022036555.1). NCBI lineage: Eukaryota > Viridiplantae > Streptophyta > Magnoliopsida > Poales > Poaceae > Microstegium > Microstegium vimineum. The sequence goes on along the minus strand of CM039119.1, from coordinate 57,205,424 downwards.
CCCCACCCCCAATCTAGGGCTGGTACTATTTTCACAGTGGTGACCGCTGGTTCGCAAATTTTTGGAAGGGGAAGGCTAATGGCGAGGGTAGATTTTATGCCAATGATGGGAGTATCTTCTTTGGCCATTTCCAAAATGGATGGCGCCATGGGGAGAGCCTGTTGGTAGATGCAAACGGATCAAGGTTTCTCTCATCTATTTTGTGTTCAATGTGTTCCAGAAAGAGTACATTACATAATCTGTGTATTCTCTTGACCGAAAAGGGGGACTTGACTTCATCATTGATCATGATTACAGGTGGATTGAAGTTTGGGCTGATGGTGTACTTATTGACAGAACTAAAATGGAGAAATAAGGGTCAGATCTAAATATATTTTCCAGATATTTCTAAAACTTGGCAAATCAGATGGTAGAGGGCTACTCTTCAAAATCTCAGATGTTGCAAGGCACTCTGGTTCGGAGCCTCTCCGCTGTACACGAAGTCATTATATTTTCAGTATTGAAAGTCATAAATAGGTGGCTGTTGGAAGCACTGTTCAAGTTTTGATGCCTAATATCAAAGGGGCAGACTGTAGCCGTTTCTGTATATACCACTAGAAGTACGGGAGGAGGCTTTTGTTCATACGGCTGATGTACCAAGCAACACAACTGTACCTGAACGTGAAGTGTGTTTGATTAATTCCATTGATGGCCCCTAGATATTTTTCTTCTCATATTTAGGGCGGTCTGTACATGGATGAACAAGCTCTCGTGGCCGTGCTCCTATTTCCAACTGAGTGCTTGAGTTTCCACAAATGTGGGCCCAAAGTCAAACTGTACCCTTTCCCCCTTTTTAATGTTTCCATCAATACCATCTACCCGTTATATTTCAATAATATCTTGGTCAAGTTTACTCATTTGGCTTTGATCAATCAATGTCGGCATCCAATAATTTGAAGCTTCATGTAGGAGAAGGTCAAAGAGATGGTATCCATTGCCTGCCTAGACGGAGCGCTGCTGTTTCTCTTTCAGTTTGGCATGCAGTCGGTTCACGGCTTGGATGACCGGAATCAGATGAATGCTAATGGAATTCTGAAGGTATGTTATTCTGCTTAGTTGCAGAGAAGTTTGGGTGTTTCAGTGAGTCAGAGGCAAATCGTCTGTGCAGGCAACGACACCCCTTCTTTTTGGTACGAGTGAAAGGAACTCTTGAAGTATACTAGAGTTTATATTATACTTAATTATTCTGGGTGGGCAGCTTAGGAGCTAAAGTGCTACCCACCTTCTTGATCTGGACGGTATGAGCATCTACCATATTCATTCATTCATTCATTCATTCCATCCATTGCCTTGCTGTTCCAAAATCTGAGTAAGCAACGGAGGTCCGGGGATCTTGCCGAGTAGCCCCGAGATACGCATGCCTGCATCTGCATTCTGCATTGGGAAATGAAAATTTATCTCTAGTCACGTCTCAAGTGGTTCCAGGACTCCCTTGCGTGCTATCGCTTCCTGGAGCTGCTATAGCTGAGTACTAGTATATTGCGGTGTTTCGTATCTGATGCACAAGGGGTTGCGGATTGGAGTCGCGCCGCAACTTGGCACTTGGCCAGCCGCGCGCGACTCTATGAGCATTGAGCTTTGAGCATGCCAGTTTGTTTTCATTCTCCCTGACAATCCGGCCATGTGTCTGTCTGGATCTTGCGCCAACCTTCGTCTGTGTGTGTTGCGTGGCCCGAAAAGAGAATTGAATTGCGGAGTACGGAGTAGTATCCGGCAGTGCCACGCTGCTGTGTCGCTCTCGGTGCTCACCCGAACTGGAACTCCCCTGCGTTTGCAGTTACACTGAATGTTCTACTGTGAAATGAAGTTCATGACCCTCTTGTGTGCCCTGTCTTCATCACAGCGGATTTCCAGATTCAGCAGTCCTTGCCTAGTCGTTAGAAAGCCTGTTCATTCCTTGTTGTTCCTTGGGGCCTTGTGCTAGTAAAAGACATAAACAAATGTCACGTGAGTGAAATGCTCGACTGGCGCACTACGACGTCCATCACCTGTACCATCTCGACGCGTGCACCTCTCTCGTACGTGTCGATGGGTGGATGGAAAAAAAGCTACTCCCTCCGTACTTAAAAAAAATATCGTTTGAAAAAATATACAGTCTTCAAAGTATAACTTTGACCACTTATTTTTTAAAAAAATATTTATTGAAATATAATATATGTATAATTTTATAAAATATTTTTTAAGATAAATATATTGATATAATTTTTATATTTTTAAACTCAACAACTTAAAAGTTATTTATGATTTATATTTTTAATGTTCGACTAAAACTTTGTCCTAAACGATACCCTTTTTTATACAGAGGTAGGTCCCGGTTGCGCCAAAAAAAAACAGAAGAAAGAAATAAAGCTAGCTAGCTACTAGCTCCGGTACTGGAGTGGCGCCTTGAAAAAAAAATATATAAAAAAAATCAGTGCTCCAATTAGTGGGAAATGCCCCCTTTTTTGCATGGTCTCGTGGTCCATCGATGGATCACGCGTACGACCGACTGGTGGCCGAACACCAGCACTGCACACGCCACGTAGTACAGTCGCAAAACCACACTACTCTAGGCAGTAGTAGTAGTAGTAGTAGGCACGTATCCTGCCGGCCGCGCAAAGTTGCGGTCGCACTCGGCGTTGTCCTGTGATCCTGTCGCTTGCACCGCCGAGCCAGCGCTGACCGAGGCGCGAGGCCGAGCCGACAGCGACCACCGACCGTCCCGTCCCGTCCCGCCGTCCGATACCAAACGCGCGTCCTATCCTACTACCAGCTGGTCGCGCGGCGGCTCTCTCGCTCACGCACGCACGCACTGGCACAGCCCCCGCACTGGGCATTGGCATTGCCGTGCGCGCGGTGCAAGGCAAGGCAAGGCGGCAGCGCCATCGGCTGGGTGGGCGGTGGTGGTGGGCTGGATCATTGGGTGCCCCGACGCCAGCACGCACACGGCACGGCACCAGCAACTGGAGTGGACTGAACTGGGCGGAGGGGCCGCGCCCGGCGGGACGCAACAACGACGGCCACCATCCATCGTCACCTCACCAGGTGGGGTGGGAAGGATTGTGGGAAGAAGAAAAGGAAGGGAGAATGATGAGCGGGGAGGGGCTCCAGTCCAGGCGGGACAAGCGGTGACGTTGACACGAGGGCCCCCCACCCACCCACACCGGGCGGACGGGGGAGCAGGAGGGCCCCACCGGGTGCTCCTGCTGTCGCTCGCGCCGTTCCCACATGCCGACGTACTACCACTGCCACGACCACCCCACCACGTGTCCCTTCCGGCGCGCTGCCTGCCTGGCTGGGTACAGGTACCGGTCTCGTGGTCTCTCCGTGACCGACCTGGTGGCCATGTGCGTGCGTGCGGCGGATGCGGACCGGCCATGGGTGTGGGGATGGGGTGTGGTGGGTGCGCGACGCGCCCGGGCGTGGTTCACACTGGTTCGTGGCGTGGCAGCCGGCGGAGATCCTCGGTGGTCGGCGGGATTCTCGAATAGTACTGTAGTAAATAGTACGTCGTTTGACTTTACACAGTTAGACTAGTGGGATTGCACGCGTGATGTTTATGTTTATTACTAGGCGAAGGTAAAGTCTTCGTTTATAGTCACTGCTGCTTGCTCTCTAGCACAGTAGTAGTGGAGACTGAGTCGCATGGTTTCGCCAGATAAGCTAGCACGTCGCCTCTCAGACCACTGTCTGTCACCTGCTGGCCTCACTCACTGTCTGTCACCTCTCAGATCTCAGCTCCAGCCCCCGCCTCTGGCTGCTCTCCACGATCCCTCTCTCTATTTAGCTGGCCACAACGTCTCCTCCACTCCATATCGCTCTCCATTCGATCGAGCACGTACTGTACGCCAAATATCACATCGCCGGTGTCAGCCAGCCATGATGTCCACCAGCCACGCGGTGAAGCAGTCTCCGGGTGCGCGGCTCGGCGTCGGCGGCGGTCGCTACGACTCCGCGGACCGCCGACCCGCACGGCCCACGTTCTGGCCCAGGCAGCACGCAGGCGCGTGGCGCCGTGCTCCGCGCGCGGTCGACACCATTGGCTGCCTCGAGGCCGCCCAGCCGTCCGCACACGCGCTGCCGCTGCGGGGCTCCAGGCCCCCATGTCGGCCGCCGTGCCGTCCGAGCAGAGGGTGCACGAGGTCGTGCTCAAGCAGGCGGCGCTCGCGGCCGCGGCGCCGAGGACGGCGCGGATCCAGCCCGTGCCCATGGACGCCGGGCTCAAGGAGGCCTTCCACCGCTGTGGGGAGGTCTGCCAGGAGTACGCCAAGACATTCTACCTGGGTAATAAACGACTCTATTTTCTTCATCTGAATACTGTCTAGTCAACGTTTTGCCGTGATCGAGGCACACGCATGTTGTCACAAGTGGTTGTGTTTTTTTTTTCTTGCAAGTTTGTTTAAACGAAGTAAAAACTTTATTTAGTCCTAATAAGGACAATAGGCAAAGGATGAAAATCTCAGTCATGCATATCCTTTGGCACTTACCTGAACCCCAATTTGCTGCTGCATAGTGCATAGGTTAGTACTATATAGTATGACTTACATACCAATATTCGTAAAAAAATGGATCTGACCCTTGATCATGGAAAGTGAGATTGATGTTCACTTGTTCAGAACACGATCTTGGACGCATGCATGTACATCAGGAACAGTACTATTTTGGCAGTAGTTGTAGTTGTTGTGGCCACCACATACCCAATACCGACCATCACATGCATGACCCTCTGATCTGATGAGATGCTACTGTTCATGTTCTTCTGTTGCAGCGACACAGCTATGACGCCGGAGCGGAGGAGGGCAATCTGGGCAATATACGGTAAGCAATTCAAGCAGACCCACATGTCCCTGTTCCTTGTACCGCCTGCAGTTGGCACTTGGCGGTCGCCAGCCTTTCGTTTTCTGAGATGGTAAAACTGTAAAAACCGCCGTCATTAGACGACTTGCTGCAGCATAGGACATGCAGAAGCGATACTTTGCTAGATGCTGTCCTGGCACACCGGACCAAAATCCACGTGTCCATACAGACGCACCACCATGGAACGTGATTGTAACCTGTTGTGTTTAAAACAAATGCAGTAAAAGATCGCTGACGACGTGGTGTTCCTCTTCCATCGCTGCAGTGTGGTGCAGGAGGACGGACGAGCTGGTTGACGGGCCGAACGCGCCCCACATCTCGGCGGTGGCGCTGGACCGGTGGGAGTCGCGGCTGGAGGACATCTTCGCGGGCCGGCCGTACGACATGCTGGACGCGGCGCTGTCCGACACCGTGGGCAGCTTCCCCGTCGACATCCAGCCGTTCAGGGACATGATCGAAGGGATGCGCATGGACCTGAACAAGTCCCGGTACCGGAGCTTCGACGAGCTCTACCTCTACTGCTACTACGTGGCCGGCACCGTGGGGCTGATGAGCGTCCCGTGATGGGCATCTCGCCGGACTCCAGGGCCGCCACCGAGGCGGTCTACAAGGGGGCGCTCGCGCTCGGCCTCGCCAACCAGCTCACCAACATCCTCAGGGACGTCGGCGAGGAGTACGTCATCTCATACGTTCGTCGGCGTCCGTGTGTCCAGGCCCATATACGTTACTGACAACGCGTGTTCATGCTTCACGTACGTGGAATAACAGCGCAGAGGGGACGGATCTATCTCCCCAGGACGAGCTGGAGATGGCGGGGCTCTCCGACGCCGACATCTTGGAGGCCGCGTCACCGACGAGTGGAGGAGCTTCATGAGGGGCCAGATCACCAGGGCCAGGGCCTTGTTCAAGCAGGCCGAGGAAGGAGCCACCGAGCTCAATCAGGAGAGCCGATGGCCGGTGAGATGAGACCCTCTCTCGATCCGACACATCAGACCCATCAATGATTGAACAGCAGCCTGCATCGCTGCTAATAATGCTGTTTCCATTCAGGTGTGGCTTCTCTGCTCCTGTACCGGCAGATCCTGGACGAGATCGAGGCCAACGACTACAACAACTTCACAGGAGGGCCTACGTTCCAAAGACGAAGAAGCTGATGGCGCTGCCTAAGGCGTACCTGAGATCACTGGCGCCCCCCTCTTCTCAGACTGAGAGCCACAGCACTACTCCAGCCTAACATAGAGAGCACGGTCGTCTGCTGTCACGTTCGGTACATAGCAAGTGAATGATGTACAAACTTCTGTGGCACTCATAGTACATGGTTGGGCAGTGGGTGGTGGCCGGTGTTAATGATACTAGTATCTCGGAGTTTTGCCATGTACAGTACGTACTATACAAGCACCGGATGTATCATATACTATAAAAGGAGTGAAGGTGAAATAAGATAGAGTAGTGGGTTGCCTGCAAATATGTTTTCACGAGCTCTACTTGTGAAGTTGTTAGCAAAAGATCTGTTTGGCACAAAAACAACTTCAAACGACTTCATGAAACTTGTGAAGAAGGTGTGCCAAACAACTCATGAAGTATGCTAACTGCTCATGAATACATAAAAATAATTCTGCACAAAAAGAAACACCGTCTTTAGTCGCAGAGCTGTAAGGTTTGGTAGCCCAAAGAAGAATTCAAATTCCTCATGGCCTTTAGGGAGTACCACAGGTGGCACCGTTTCACATTGTGAAGGATCGTAGCATGAGCTCGTATTACTAAATTCAGTTCGTGCTGGGGTTCTCTCCCTACGGACACGGGAACAGCCACGCCTGCTCTGTCAGCTATTGCAACTTGCAAGGAGTTTCAGCTCATCTTCTTTCAAAAAAAAAAAAAGTTTCAGCTCATCAGTCCGTGTCTACAAGATCCAGTTGAAATCCAAGTGTACTTATTTAGCCCAAAATTCCAGTGGAATGCCACGTCGCAGGTTGTATCATCAGCTGAGACGGATCTTAGATAACCTTGCGTGCTTCTTTCTCGCACTGGGCTCTAGTTTATTCAGCACAGACAGAGTTTGCTAAATGCTGGATCTTCCACGTCCTTTCCATTCCATGCTTTATATTTTAGGCTATATTTAACTATATATTATACAATACGTTTTTCGAAACAAGCTTTAATTTACGTTATCAACTCTTTAATCCAATAAGTAACAATCTGCTGACTGTGTGTGTGGTCAGAGTATCGCAAACCGTCGCCCGAGCATTATGTTTTGTGCTAGGAGGAGGAATGTAGGATGGTCAAGGAATATATGGCCCGGGAAGGAGGAAGCCTGTTTGTGTACAGCAGCAGCAAAGCGTTGGGTGTACGAATCAGAAATGCTGGCCTTTCATTCCTCGGTTGCCGAAAATATTTTAGAGAGCAGGGAACCTGTGGAAGGGACGGCTGATACGCAATATGCTTCCTGCAGCCCTGCTGGTCTAGTTTCCCTAGGGCCTGTTTAGAACGCAGGAATTTCACAGGAATTTTACGAGAATTTACAGGAATCAGTTCATTTTTACATGAAAAAGTACAAAAACAGGAAAAAAATCTCACGTTCCAAACAAGGCCCTAGGTGTGTTCATGTCCACACACATCACGCAATGTTGGTGGCAACTTGTTGGGAACAAAACAACGGACCATGCATGTGGGTACCAGACCAGCTGTTCTTCTTAATAAGGTTTTGTTACAAGCAGCGTATCGTGATCGCCTCGTGTGCTACAAGTAGGCAGGAGTAGCACCTGCCACGCAGAACTGAATCCTGAGATTACTCAAAAAAAAAAAAAAAAAGAAGCTGAAACCTGAGGCAGAACGAATTTCATGTTTCTGTCTAAGCTGAGAAGAAAACTTCTGGGCCCCGGACGTTACGAGTGCCGGCCCAAGCAACGAAGCACAAAGGACATGTAACCCAATTAGTTAGCCCAAACAGTCGTTCAATGGGCCTAATCGAGCGGCTCATAAAACAGATGCTGAAATATATGTCCATTTCAAAAAATATATGGACCAAAAAGAGAAGACATGCAATCCCGTGACAATGGGTTAATTGAAATATTTGATTTTTTTTGTCTAAAACTACTTTAAAATGTCTACATATTCGATGCCAAAATAGATATTAAAGTTGCATAGTACCAAAAAAACATAGCGGAAAATTCAATTGGGAAAACCAATATTTTTTTAAGTTGAACTTACAATGTTAACTCCTCTAAATGATATAGGGTAAACTCTGTTTTCGTTTTGAAAAAAATAGGGGGCAAAGGTACATCCCAAGTTAAATAGACGAGGAAGAACACAAGAGCCCAAATGTAGTTTTGTCAACCAAAAAATTAAAAGTGCTTCTGAGTATCGATCTATAATTAAGATGAGCCCAAACTAAATCCTGGGCCTCTGGTTCTCAGAGGAGGATTGACATATTGGGCCGACTATAGGCAGGTACGTAGTTATTTTGACGAATTAAAAAAAAAACCATCCGTTTCGTAGGAGTCACGTAGACTCATGCCTGGTAGGTTTCGCAGCCGGCAAGTCACCTCTTCCGGCCTCCTCCCTATATAAAGCGGGGAAAGAGCACGTCCTTCCGTCAATATCGATCTGCATTCCATAATCTCGTACCACTAGCACCACGAAACCGAAAGGAGCGGAGCGACGTGGGCAAGGGCAAGATGCAGATCTTCGTGAAGACGCTGACGGGGAAGACGATCACGCTGGAGGTTGAGAGCAGCGACACCATCGACAACGTGAAGGCCAAGATCCAGGACAAGGAAGGCATCCCGCCGGACCAGCAGCGCCTCATCTTCGCCGGGAAGCAGCTGGACGACGGCCGCACCCTCGCCGACTACAACATCCAGAAGGAGTCGACGCTGCACCTGGTGCTGCGCCTCCGCGGCGGTAGCAGGGGCGGTTACCCCACCGGGATCTCGCCCAGCCTCCGCGAGCTCGCGCAGAAGTACAACGAGAACAAGATGGTCTGCCGCAAGTACGTACTACGCCTGCGAGCCGATCGACCTTGCTTTCATTTGCTTTATTTATTGGTTGATGATCTCATCTCGATCGGTCCATCCATGGATGCATGCCCTAGCTAACTTTGATCCGTCGTCTGCAGGTGCTATGCACGGCTTCCACCCAGGGGAACCAACTGCCGCAAGAAGTGTGGGCACAGCAACGAGGTGAGAATATATCCATCAGCTTTTACTCGTTCATCCAAAAATTTTATATACTACTACTTCGATCGTTGTAGACTATCGTTGTTTTCCATGCGCAGTGGTTTTAGACTTTTAGTTGATGTCATGTTTCTCGGCTTGTTCAGTCGTCATTTCCACTTCTTTGTTTCTGAATTGCCAAGGATAATATATGTTGGCATTGCTGCTGTGAGTAGTCATGCTTTCAGATTCACTCGTGAGAATAATCGGTCACGTTTATAGTGGTCATCCAAAGCGTACTTTTGCTCCTTCGTTCGTATATTAGGCAACCACCATTTGTTGCTGCAGTCATACTTCAATTGCTATATATCACGCATTTGGTCATTCTTTGATCTAATCTGTGCCCGCCCTATGATTTTTTTCCCCAGCTGAGGTCAAAGAAAAGGTTCATGTCCGGTGGAAAATAAATGATCGATCGTTGGAGAGCCCTTGTCATGCATCAAGTTGGAATCTCGAGATGCTCAACAAATTTTACTTTCCACCTTTTATTAATTATGAATAAAGTTGTAGTAGGAAAACAATGTGCTACTCTTGGTTGAGATGTTTCTATATATGATGATTATTATTATATATTCATAGGTTTATGTATATGGCAGAATATCATAGTGCACTTCTTTGCTGCGGTTTGCTTGCACAAACCTCCCACGGGAAGGCTGCCGTGCCTACTACCTCTGTGTCGCGCACTCCGTTATGCTTGCTGCCATGATTACGCAGCCATTTACTGATTTATTATTCATTTACATAGTCCAGGAGTCCTAATGACAAGGGGGAGGAGCATCCTCAAAACATGCCCAATTACAGCCTCAAAATTACACAGACATTCACTGATTTATTTATTTACATAGTAGTCCGGAAGTCCTAATGGAAATATCGTCGAACACCTAGCACGCACGCACTCGTTTTCAGCCCCTTTCATCTTATTTCGATCGAGCATACACTCACCGCGAGCAATATATACGAGTCTGTACAGCTTCGCATGAAGCAAAAGCACGGATCTTTATTCTTCACCGGCCTCACTGCTTCGCTTCTTGGAGTTGATGTAGTCCTGGAGCGCCTCCATCTGCTCCGTGGTCGGCGGCTGCTCGTTGTTCTTGATGGACCGGTGCACGTCGTACGTCGTCGCCCCAAAGAACGCCAGCCTGCACTTCAATCCTCAGCCATGACGCCGCCGCGGTCCGGTGGAATTGAGGAGGAATCGAAGGAGGCACAGGCACCTACCCTGCGGCGAACAAGACGACCTGCCTCGGGAACACGTGCTTGCCCAACAGCCTCATGCTCCTCCGCCCGTGCTGTGCCTGTGCGCGCACCTGTGCTGCTTGGGCTTGGCGCTCGCCATTTGCGGGAATGTAAAGCAGTTTTTGGTCCAGGGTCCAGTAAGAATCATTTGCGGCCCATGGGCTGGAATTTAATTTCCCCACACCTGAGCTTACAAACGCAAACTGCTCGTCGCTTCACCTCGCCTTTCGATGCTTACGCCCGCGCCCGCCGGCCACCATCTCCCGTCCCTGCAGAAGCTCCTGCGCCAGTGCCGCTCCATCCAGCGCCTCAAGCAGATCCACGCCCACCTCCTCGTCCACGGATCCTTGTCCGCCGCATCCGATCTCCTCCTCGTCTCCTACTGCGCCCTCTCGGTGTCGGCAAGCGCCGGAAATGGCGCCCTCCGCCACGCGCGCAGTCTGTTCGACGGGATTCCTGACCCGGACAGGGTCATGTACAACACCATCATCAGAGCCTACTGCAGCAGCGACTGCCCGCGCGAGGCGCTGCGCCTCCACCGGGGAATGCTCAGGCGAGGGATCCTGCCCAACGAGTTCACGCTGCCGTTCGTCGTCAAGGCGTGCACGAGAGCGCAGGCGTGGGAGCACGCGCTGGGCGTCCACGGCGTCGCTCTGAAGCGTGGCTTCGTGGGGCAGGTGTTTGTGGGCAACGCGCTTCTGCATTCCTACGCGTCGGCTGGGTCGATGGGGGACTCTAGGCGCTTCTTTGATGAGATGGCGGGCAGGAACGTTGTGTCGTGGAACTCGATGATCGGTGGGTACGCGCAGGCGGGGGATGCTAGAGAGGCGTGCGCCTTGTTCGGAGAGATGAGGCGTCAAGGGTTCTTGGAAGATGAGTTCACTTTGGCCAGTCTGCTTCTCGCCTGCTCACAGGAGGGGAACCTTGAAATTGGTCGCCTTGTGCATTGTCGTATGTTGGTTAGTGGGTCTCGGGTTGATCTGATTCTTGAAGGTGCTTTGGTTGACATGTACGGTAAGTGCGGGGACCTGTGGATGGCTCGTAGATGCTTTGAACTGATGCCCATCAAGAGTGTCGTTTCGTGGACGTCCATGCTTTGCGCTCAGACAAAACATGGTTCAGTTGATGCTGCAAGATGCTGGTTTGACCACATGCCAGAGAGGAACATAGTCTCATGGAACGCCATGATCTCTTGCTATGTTCAGCGTGGCCAATGCCATGAAGCATTGGATCTTTATAACCAAATGCAATCCCAGGGTCTTGCTCCAGATGAGGTTACCTTAGTGGCTGTCCTCTCTGCTTGTGGCCGAATTGGCGACTTGACTGTAGGGAAGATGACACACCTTTATATTAGAGACAATATCTATAATCCTGATGTCTCTCTAGTTAATTCACTTCTGGACATGTATGCAAAATGTGGTCAGGTAGACACGGCAATCAGCCTCTTCAGTGAAATGTGTCATAGAAATGTAGTTTCTTGGAATGTTATTATTGGGGGGCTGGCAATGCATGGTCGTGCTTTGGACACAATCACGTTCTTCAGATCAATGGTAACAGACTCCTTCGCACCAGATGGGATTACCTTTGTGGCCCTTCTTTCCGCGTGCAGTCATGGAGGTCTACTAGAAACTGGACAGCATTACTTTGAATCTATGAGACATGTTTACAATGTTAAGCATGAAGTTGAGCATTATGCTTGCATGGTTGACCTTCTTGGCCGACGTGGCCATCTGGAAAAGGCTGTTTGTCTAATAAAACAGATGCCAATGAAGCCTGATGTTGTGGTCTGGGGTGCATTGCTGGGGCCTGCAGAATCCATGGGAATGTCAAGATTGGCAGGCAAGTGATCAAGCAATTACTTGAACTGGAGGGCATCAGTGGAGGTCTCTTTGTTCTAATTTCAAACTTGTTATACGAAACTCACCGGTGGGAAGACATGAGAAGGCTCAGGAAGTTAATGAAAGAGTGGGGAACGAGAAAGGATATGGGTGTTAGTTCAATCGAAATAAACAACAACATCCATGAATTTGGAGTGGAAGACATTAGACATGAAAGCTCAAGCGAGATTTATGCAGTGGTTGATCAGCTGTCATATCATTTGATTTCTTTGCATCTCTTGGCTGTGCATCCAGAAGAGCTATGTGTGGTAGAGTGAAGGAATCTATTTGGAATTCTTTTTAGGATCAGTTACAAGTTCATAATATTTCTGAGTCAGGTACTATACAAAACGAAGATGAATGTGGTTGGCGCATTGCTCTATAAGGTACCCCCTCTGATTCAGAACTTCTTTCAAAATACAGGCCATCCTAGAACTTCTAGCTATTTTTTCCCTTTCTCACCCTTGCCAAATAAATGTTATTCACAAATAAATGACACCTCTGTTTCTGGTGTTGTATAAATGAGGGCAGTGACATGTATTTTGAGCTGGAGAGATTAATGTTCATCTTCATCACCGAGCACACCTCCTGTTGAAGCCTGAGGGTAGGTAGTGCTGACTAAACACGTTTCTTTAAGAGTGTCCAGGTTCATCAGATCCATGAGTAACATTAATGTTGATGTATAATTTAAGTTGAAAAGTCCACCTACATAGAAAATACTGAAAAGGACAACTTATTCTTTTTGCTTTGGTTCGGTTTCAGAAATAGGTTGCCCTCGTCAGTTTTCCGTGTTGACCAAGTAATGTGACCCTTCATTTGTCTTGCTAACTGATCGTGTTTCTGGTTTTTTGTAGATGTCATAGTTCGCTGGGCAAGCCACTCAACCAACTCGATTGGTGCTCTGATCCCACAAATTCAGTAGTCAATCTCCTGTGACTGATGTTTCAACAATATATGTGGAGAGAGAGACTAAAGTTTCGCGACAAGATCTCAGCACGCGTTCACAGGTCACTCTTTCGAGTTGTCAACAAGGCAACTATCTTAACTACTCACTCTATTCCAAATTATAAGTCATTCCAAGAATTTTGAAGAGTAAAATTATCTCAAGTTTGACCAAAATTATAGGAAAAATTATAAAAAAAGATATGACGTCAAATATGTATACTATGAAAATATAATTGATAAAGAATCTAATAAATGTTATTATGTTATCATATAAATTTAGTGAGATGCTTTGACTCTACAAGTTTCTTGGCCGTTATAATTTGGGATGGAAGGAGTACTAGTTTTTGTTTTTATTTTGAAAGAAGATTACCTACTAGCTTTTTAGAGACAGAAGAGCTACATGCTGACATACATTTTTTCTGTTCCTCTATCTCTGGGCCAGATTGAGTATGCCATGGTAACAGAGGCGCTGACTCCAGATTTAAAAGCAGAGCAAAGATATCAACATCATTCACTGTTTCACACTTTTTCACCGTGCGGGCCCTGAAAATTTTGTTCTGAGGAGAAAAGATTGGTTCGTTGAACTGAACGGACACAAGATGAGGTGGGAATTGGGATGATCCGTGCCCACATTAATCAGTTCGTGATGCCTGCCACGTGCTTCTCTTAATTGTGCACCGTGAGTACATTACATTACAGTGCATCAGTGGGGGCCTGCAGTTTGCCGCTTGGCAGTTGAAGGCAGCAATGTAAGTACCAGAGTGCCCATGGGGCCACCATGCGTTGTGCTTTGGCAGTTATTAAGCGCCGAAAAGTAGTGATTTGCCCATCGGCACAACGCAAGCACTATTGGCTAATCGAGGGTTCGACAGTCACTCCAGGATGCCAACAGCACCCACATCATTTCGCCGATCTGGATCAGTGGCCTACTGGTTGGTACATATTTCTTGTGATGCCGTTTGCAAGTCCATGGCTAGATGATTTGGTTTTGGCTAATGGGAATATATTGATGCTTTGTGAGGTTGATTTGCCTTCTTCTTTTCTTTTTTTAACTTTAGAAATCATGGAACTGCTTTGTTTTTTGAAAGTTGTGATGGTGGATAAAGCATGATCCTGGAGCTTGCTTATGATGACTTGCAATCGGGGTTTTTTAATAGAACAGGTACCTACCAGAATGATGGGTATTTTGGTTCTATTTTTTAAACTGTATGAATGATCACAAGCTAAGATAACCTACTAGAAAGATATGTTATGCTTACAATTTTCTTATTTGCATGAGTGAAGATGCGCCCCCCTTTTCTAGATTGTGATCAGGGAAATATATATTTTCCTATCATGAGAAAAAAAAATGCTCACAAAATCAAGCAAGAATCTGCAAGACAAGCAATATAATTTGGATTTTCGAATGAACCTTAATCCCATGAACGTATGAAACGGGATTGGAGAAAGTTGAACACATCACTGGTGCACTTTACTCCAGGATAAATAGTACTCGAACTATCCAAAAGACAACCACGAATACCTAGCGGATAATTCGACAACATTTGATTTGATATCCCATGTCGTACTCGTACTCGAACTATCCAAAAGCCAACCACTAGGGCAAGACCTCAGCGCGCTCCAGTCAATCTCCTGTCACATGCCTTAATTAAATCATGGCTTCGCTGGATCTGTACCAACCGAATGAATTAATGATATTATATATAATCATGGAGATGGGACTGACAACCATACAAAATTAAGGAGCGTACATGTGCACTCAAGGTGGTTAGTTTGGCTCTTGACAAAAAGCAAGCAACAAGAACCAGGGCTCATCGATAATGTGGCCAATAATCTCAATCCATGGAATGTTTGTTACAGTAACTGGAATAGTTGGTACTGCATACAGATGCTGAGAATATGAGTCTGATCACTGTCACAGAATACAAAACAATTTTCTTTTCGGGAACCATGAGTATGAAGCGTCACTGTGATGTCAACAAATAAATGAACAATGCAGTATCTGTGATGTGTAAACATCATGTCTGTTCATGGAAACAACAAATCTGTGCAAGCAGACTATAGGAGAAGAAGAAAATCAGAAGTTAGAAGTGCAGGACGGCCATGGATTTGAGCCTGCAGGACATGGCGTCGGCCTCCGTCGCCGCGTTTTCCCGGGCAACCCGGCTCCACTTGTGTTCGGTGTCCGAAACCCGGCATGCCGTAACGAAATCGAGCACCTTGCCGAAGATCCTGAACATCTCTACGGCGTAGATCCTGTCGTGCCCGACGGCGAACGCCGCCTTGGGGTCCATCGGCGCGTCCGGGTGCGCCGACGCCTCGGTCCACTGCAGCGCGCTGAGGTCGAGCTCGAACAGCTTCCGCACCACCTTCTCCCTCCGGTGGTTCACGTTCACCGGCGCGTGGGCGTGGCGGTCGCACCACGACACGCAGAGCATGAACAGCCGCGACGCGCAGCACACCAGCGTCGGCGCGTAGTCGCGGAGCCGCGGCGGCGGGCGGAGCGTCTGGATGACGACCCAGGAGCCCTTGTCCAGATGGTAGGCCACGAGCGTGTCCGACTCGCAGTACACGTAGAACGTCCGGCCACAGACGACGCCGGAGCAGGCCAGCCCGACGTCGGTGGGAAACCCGGAGATCTCAACCCACCTGTCCACCAAGGGATCGTATATCTCCCCGGACACCAGTGGCTCGTCCCACCTGCCGCGCCCACCGACGGCGACAATGGCGAGCCTCGGCTGCTGCCCTTCCTCGCCCTCCTGTCCGTGACGAGACGAAGCGAGGCCAGTGGAATCACTGTCCTCGCTCAGCATGTCCCTGAGCCGGAGACGCCGGAGGGAGAGGCGGTGTGGGTCCTCGTACAGGGCGGAGGCGCCACCCAACCGAGACTTGCCGCGCCGGACATTCTTCTCTGCGCGAGTGTGGAGAATGCTGCAGCTGGCGGACATCTCAAAGACCCCCAGCACCGGGCGACACCGCGGGGTCCGCATGGGCGCCGCCTTCCGCCACGAGCCGGTGAGAGGGCTGAACACCAGCACTCCCTTGTGTGTCTTGCTGGCATCCGACCGGCCGCCGACGACGTAGAGGTCGTCCCCGATGCCGGCGACGGAGAACAAGAACCTCCCCTTCAGCCCGGCCGCCCCGACACGGCGCCACCGGTGCGCGGCCACGTCGAGAGCGTGCACGGTCGGGGCAGGGGCGGCGCCCCACCCGACGTCGCCGTCCACCCCGAACAGGAACAGCCACGGCGTCCGGCGCGGCTCCTCGCGGCGCATCCGCAGGAACTGCGGCGCGACGGTGAGGTCCTTCCACCGCCTGCACACGCACCGCGCCGCCAGGAGCGAGGCCAGCGGTAGCCGGCACAGCACCATCTCCATCACGTCGTCCGGGAGTACCGCCACGGACGCCGCCTCCGTTACCACCACCGCACCAGCTCCCGACGGCCGGTGCGCCGCGGCGGCACCCTTCTTCCAGGCGAAGCACTGCACTGCCGCGCCATCCTCGTCTTCGTCTTCGTCGTCGTTCCCCGGCGTGCGCCGGCGCGGGCCCGCGGCGGAGGAGTCCATCTCGTCGCAGGCGCAGACGCGGCACCCACCGGCCCCGCCGAGAGGCAGCCGGAGGCAGCTCCTCCTGCTGCTGCTGCGGCGGCTGCGGCCATTACGCCCGGTCCTCTTCGAGTCAGGGAGCACATCGTCCGGTGGCTCGGCGCGGAGCAGGGAGGCCAGGCTGTTGCTGCCAGATCTCTGCAGAGGTCTCGGCATGGGAGCAGCAGAGCGAGGTCGAGCGCTAGGTGGAGAAGAAGTGGTGCGCGAAGGACGGGATAGCGGGGGCGTGGAGGTGGAGGAGGATGCCACGGAGGAGGATAGCGAGGAGCTTGGCGAGGAAGGAGATAGAGAGCATGGCGTCGCGCCGGGACGGGGGGTGGGCGACGCGGGATTATTTGGGCGGTGGTGGTTGGAGTGGTGGGAGTTGGGGAAAGCGGGCGAGGCCGATGAGGGTCTCGGGGGTGGGTGACGCCACGCGCGGAGATGGAATGGATGGACGGGCACGGGACTACCGGTGGAGATCGAACGAAGCGGGCCGAATGGGCTGTCGTCCGCGCGATTCACGGGGTTTATGTGGCGAGGCGCTGGCGCGGGGCGCCGATGGGCCGGCACGCGTGTGCTGGATGCCTGGGTCCAGTGCAGAGCTCCGTGGTCCGTGGATCTGCCGATCCGGTGACTGTGCGGCGCGATAGCCTACCCTCATCCTCGTAGTATCGGAAGTCCCGCACAGAGTGGAAACTGGACGGAGAACAAAAAATGCAGTTGTTAAACTGACTTTTTAAAAACTAGAAGGCTGTTTTTTAATATGAAAATAAAGGTGGAGAACATGCTGAGAATGTTTTTGTTTGGCCGAGAAGCTAAAAAATTCATTTTGGGTGATAAATTGACTTTGGTTGTTTTTAGTTGTTTTGTTGTTAGAAAAAATATATATATTATACCCATAGATGAAAAATTAAACGAACAAGCCCGACTAATAAGTACAAATCTACAACCAAAAACCGAAGAACTAGTTATTGGGGGCTGTGACCTTAGTTGGAGTTGTACTAGTAAAGTTATCCGTAAAATAAGGGTTTGTTTAGTAGAGTTATGCTCCTTAATTCTTTAACCATGCTCTCTAATTTTATGGTAAAGTAATTATGAGCCTGAAAATAATTTTCTTTGATTGTTTAGCATAAACTTTTAAAATCACTACGAAGAATCACTTCACATAATGGGTAGAAGCTAATTTTTTTAGTTCTCACCCTCTTAATTATTTTTAGAGAAACACTTCACAAAATCAGGAAAAAAAATATTTTACTTTAGAAAAACCGTTTGGCAGACGGGGAGAGATTTTCTTTGAGATCCGCTCTATGAAGCGCTCTCAAACACACCCTAAAACATATACCTTGGTTTACCCTCGATAGAAAATTACATGACCACGAGATCGCTCCTAGACAACTCGGATTTTTCTTGGTGAGCTTGTGTCAATGAGAGAAAAATAAGGCATCATAATTAGTTTAAAAAATAACTATTTATCATCTTTGGTTGGTCTTCTTGATCCTTCGTACACATGGAGGGAATATGATCGATCGGTGGAGGTTGGGCCACCCGTTACCATTCATGTGGGAGAATAAGGGACTCTTTGGTTGGAAGCTCGAGTGACTTGTTTCCTAAAAATATTGCCTAGGAAGTCTAGAGAATGTTGGTTTGGTTGGGGACATATGCCCCCAAACTAATAATAAGGGATATTTATAATAATAATAATAATAATAATAATAAAATAATAATAATAATAATAATATGTTTATACTACTTATGGTGTATGATTAACATACACTTTTATGGTTTGATTCAAATAAATAGATGGTTTAGATTAGTGTTTTTTACCACATGCATATTAAGACTAACAAGTAACAATGAAAAAGTATTTGAAAAAATAATTAAGTTTTGTTTCATGATTAATAGACTCATTCGCGGACATCAATCTACTAATCACCATGATATGAGAAAAAGGTCATTCAGTTTTTTTTAAGATAAGTAGGAACCGGACAAAACAAACAATACAAAGGGTAGACAAAAAAAAATACTACACACGAGTACACGTTCTTTTCCGCCCGTCAACAAATCAAGGAAATTAGCCTAGGCAACACTGGCACTCTATCCAGACGCTCGGTTTCAATTGCCTGGACATCCACGCACTTGCCTGGTATAGGCAACTACTCATGACAACAACCAAACGTATTCCGCGAAAGATGTGACAGTCCTAGAAGAAAGCTCGGGCGCTCCCAAAAACGAAGTCCAAGTCCCTGTGATATTGCAGCTGTGGTAGAACTGGTCCCCGTCGTTAGCGCACAGAGTGTCCTGCGCGTGCTAATTGTATTAGGGCTACCGGAATAATAATAATAATCCCAAGAAGCAGGGGCGAAACTCAGTTGAAATTAGGGGGTGCCTATGCACCCTAAAATTTTAAAAACAGTTATATTGATATAATTTTCACCATATTGGCACCCCTCATGACATATGTCTATGCACCCACAAGTCAAGTGCACCCCACTTAAATTTTCTCTAGTTTCATCACTGCCAAAAAGAGATTACTAGTAGTAGTACCTGGAAACTCTTAAGTTCGCACCGATAGCAAACCGATTTGTGAGAGTAGGACAGAAAAGCCAAAGCTTGGTGAGCTTCCACGCCAGCGGTATTTTCAATGGTCAAATTGTGAGCCATGAAGCCTTCGCCAAAGATGCCTGTATCCGTATCCCGCCAAGTTATTACATCATATCAATATATATATACACTGGGAGATGGTAGCTACCAGCAACAATGGATTGTGGACACATGTCCAAGTCTGAATCCAACCGTGTGTGGTTTGTCGAAGGGGCATGGTAGTACAAGACATGAAGGTTTTGCAGCTTCCTACACAACCCATGCATATGGGACTAGCCTGCTGTCATCTCTGACGCAAAGCTGCAACCATTGTCTCTCCTCTCACATTTCTCACACCTCCTCCCTCCCTCAGCAGTCAACACTCAACAAAATACATCATGCATGCAAACACTCAGTAGAGTGAGGTCAAGCGCTAGGTGGAGAAGAAGTGATGCGTGAAGGACGGGATGGCGGGGGCGTGGAGGTGGAGGAGGATGCCCCGGAGGAGGATAGCGAGGAGCTTGGCGAGGAAGGAGATAGAGAGCATGGCGTCGCGTCGGGACGGGTGGGCGACACGGGATTATTCGGGCGGTGGTGGTTGGAGTGGTGGCCTGGTGGGAGTTGGGGAAAGCAGGCAAGGCCGATGAGGGAGTGGGTGACGCCACGCCCGGAGATGGAATGGATGGACGGGCACGGGACTACGGGAGGGCATCACAAGTCCAACCGGTGGAGATCGAAGGGGGGCAACCGGTCGATGGAATGGGCTGTCGTCCGCGCGATTCACGGGGTTTATGTGGCGAGGCGCTGGCGTGGGGCGCCGATGGGCCGGCACGCGTGTTCTGGATGCCCTGGGTCCAGTGCTGAGTTGAGGCGAAGGAGGGGCCGGACCTTCAAGCTCCGTGGTCCGTGGATCCGGTGAATGTGCGGCGCAATAGCGTACCCTCAGAGCATCGGAAGTCCGCAGAGTTGAAATTGGATGGAGAACAAAAAAAACTGCAGTTGTCAAACTGACTTTTTTTTGTCGAGAAGGTAAAAATATATTTGTTCGGTTGATGGTTTATATGACTGATAAGCTAACTTTAACTGTTTAATTGTTTCATTGTTAGAGAAAAATATTATACCATTGCGGATAAGTTAAGTGAACATGATCGACTAATAGTACAACTAGTTATTGGTTACTCGGAGTCAAACTAGTAAAGTTGTCCGCAAAATAGAACATGTACCTTGGTTTACCCTCGATAGAAAAAATTACGTGACCACGAGATCGCTCCTAGGTAACTCGAATTTTTCTTGGTGAGCTCGTGTCACGAAGAGAAAACCACACAATGGAGGTTGGGCCACTCGTGGCCACTTGTGCGGGAGAATAAAAGGCTGTTTGGTTGAAAGCTCGAGCGACATACTTGGTAAAATTGATGATTTAGTGTATTCTTATTGTATAGGAGTTGTCTAAAGACATTAATGATTTTTGTTTGATCAGGCAAGTCTAGATAATGTTTGTTTGTTTGGAGGCCTATGCCCCAAACTGATAATAAGGGACATTTATAATACTAATGCATTTATACTACTTATGGTATGATTAACATATACTTTTATGGTTTGACTCAAATAAATAGATGGTTTAGATCAGTATTGTTTTTAGAGCATCTCCAAAAGCCTTTGTAAAATATGCTCTCCAAATCATCATTTAGAAAGTCATTTGAGTGAAAATCGTTTTCTATCTCTTTATACTCTCCAACAGCTTTTCTATATCTCATGCGTAGTCTAGAGTCATTTCCGTCTTCTATATTTGGCTAGCGAAAAACCCGGAATAGAAGATAGTTATATTTGCATAATCATTTACAAAAGCTGTTGGAGTGTGTTTTTTCAACAAAATTTCTATTCCTAATGTTTATGAACAAAATAAAGTCTCTTGGAGATACTCTTACCACATGCGTATTAGAGACTAACAAGTAACCGTGAAAAAGTATTTGAAAAAGTAATTAAGTTTTGTCTCATGATTGATAAATCCATTCACGGACATCAATCAACTAATCACCATGATATAGAAAAAGGCCATCCAGTTTTTTTAAGATAACTAGGAACTAGATAACTTTGGCCCAGGAAGACCATCCAGTGAGTTACTAATGAGCAATTAAGGCTTCCTGGGCCAAAGTTGTCCTTCATTTGCCCCATGAGCACAATTGGGGGTTGTTTGGTTTGGGACTAGGCAAAGTCTACCTAACGCCAGGATGATATGACTGGCAGGGCACGATCCAAACAGCTTGGTTTGTCCTCCAACTTCCTCTCGGACTCGTCATCCTCGCTCGAGGAGGGAGAGCTGCGCTCGTCGTAGGAGTCGTCGAGGTCGCTGAGGGACGCGAGAAAGGCACGCTGCTGAGCCTTCACCTTCTTGAGCACCTTCTTCTTAACAACATCTTTGTCGAAGCCCCTCTTGGAGTTGTACTTGTCGAAGGAGGTGTGCCCGCGCTTCTCCTTGCGCTTGCCAAAGTCGTGCTTGATCTTCTTGGGACAGTTGACGACGAAATGGTCAAGATCTCCACATTCATAGCATCCCTGGTTCTGATCACCACGCCGGCGATTCAAGCGGTTGATATGAAACCGCGAGAACCGGCTGATGACCAAAGCCAACTCCTCATCTCCGAGCACCTCCACCTGCTCCTCTGTGACAGAGACCAAAGAAGACAAAGCAAACAGAGCTTGTGAAGGGTTAGAAAAAGAACTCGAACCACTGGTACCTAAAACCAAGGTCATAGTCGGTGCAGAAGGGTTCTCCAATTTGACACGGGTCTGGTGGTCGATCTCCGTGGACTTGAGCTCGTTGAAAAGCTCATCGACAGTGAGTCTCGTAGGTAGGTGACTTTTGAATATCAACCACCTTGACCTCCCATAACTTCCGATCAAGAGCATGCAAAAGTTTGATAGACATCTCATGATCGTTATAAAGTAGGTTTGCTCTGTTGGCGCGCATCTTGTTGACAATCGATTGAAATCGAGAAAACATCGTGTCAATAGACTCACCACCCAACTGGACAAAGTCCTCGTACTCTCTCCGGTACGTGTCAAAGAGTCTGGACTTGATTTTGGTATTACCCTCATGAAACCTCTCAAGAGTTTGCCAGATCTCCCGAGCCGTACAAAGGTGCGAGACTCGTTCAAACTCAGAAAGTGAAAGACTCGAAAAGAGAATGTTACGAGCCTTACTGTTCGCGTTATGTTGGTTAATTTGATCTAGACCAACGCGAGCAGCAAGAACCTCGTAATGGGCATCCTCACAAATATCCCACATAAGCCAATCAACTCCCTGAAGATAAGCGGACATACGAATCTTCCAGTATGAGTAATTTGTTCCATCAAAGAACGGTGGTTCCATGTCGCCTTCGCGGATCCAGGACCGATTAAGGTGAAATGATCCTTAACCGGCTCTAATATCAATTGAAGGACCGAAAACGGCGACCAGACCGGATGAATGGGAGCCTCAAATTTCTCGCGAAATTATTTGGCTACTGTCCCAAAATCAATCTCAAAACCACGTAACAAACACAGTGATGTCCACGAGCCAAAAGACTGGGTGAATCTACCTGGTACACAACTGGACACCACAAAAAGGTCCAAGTGAGCAAGATCACAAATGTTGGTAGCACTGATCAACTATGTGCACATCATATAGATTAACACGGGACATGGGAAATCAAACCAACCTGCTGCCTGCAAAGGACCAAGCAGAGGAGCTGCTCCCTGCTGTGTACCACGACTTCCTATTCTGCTGAATTGATGGATTGGACAGCTATATGCAGTAGCTGTAATCCGTTCACAGCTTAACAGCAAACATGAAAAAAGGAACTTGAAGACCCGCAAAGGCCAGAGATGCAGATTACTCTGATGGCTATTTAATCTCAACTTAGTGCTCTGTGCAGCAGCTATGCATCACAGAGCAAGAACGGAGACAGACAGAGAGACAAGCTCGGAAAGTGGAATTGCTCACCACCGAACAAAGCACCTAGGTGCCAGCAATGTTGAAGCTAGGCACAGGTGGCTGCTAATGAACAACCAATGGCCCTGGCGAGTGGCGACTAGCGAGCAGCACTGCCCCTGGAGATCGACAAGCAGAGAGAAAAAAACGACGGGGAGAACTGAGAGCAACAGCTGCGAACTCAGCTGCAAAAACTGGGGCAGGTAACTGCTATGCGCTGAGCCTGACTGCACCGGTGGTCAGCTGAGGCCACACCGATGCGGCCATCTGGAGCTCGTGCGCAAGAACGACGAAGAACAGAACCCGACACCAGGCACGAACAGCTGGGCGATTATACGAAAAAAAACGACCGGATCTCTTCCAAAACAAACCGATTCGCTCCCAAAAATTGCACAAATGAAATTCAACCTAGCATGATCCTATTCCCAAAAAATCATCGCTTGGGATTAACCTAAACTCCAGGAAACAAAGATCACAGCTAAGGACGAAAATGCACAAAAACAAAGAACACACAGGAACAAGAATCACACACAAACATGACGAATCCCAGAGGGTACGAGGAGGATTCGGGCCTCTATTCCCAACTCGAAAAACTCAGCTTGCACAGTTCAAAATAAAAATCTCTTGAAGCTAACCTAGAGGTAAAGAACCAGCATAAAAGGGGAGAGGGGAGCACGGGAGAGAAAATATGAAAAGGAGGGAGAGAGGGAAAGGTTTGGCTGGGTCCATATATTATTTAGGGTCTCATATAATTTCCTAATTTATTTCTAGATATTTACAACGAACCATCTAACCCGAAGAGCATTACTCCCTTCGTCCTTATTAACTATCGTTTTGGATTTCCGTATTACAACTTTGACTAGATTTATATAAAATATGTGTAACATTTGTGTATCCAAATAAATTTATTAAAAAAAACTAGATCAAAAGATCTATCTAATGATATCAAATATCAATTATGTATCATAAATATTAATAGTTTTTATATAAAATTAATTTAAATTATTTCTCAGAAAGTGAGAAAAACAGTTATTTAGGGACGGAGGGAGTATGATATAGCTCTTTTTCAGTCGATCGGACGGCTCCGAGTCCTTCACGAATTTGCTTTGTCTCGATGCAACCTTGTGATTCTGCCACGTGCTCCCCTTTTCTATCCTCGGAACCTCCGCCCATGTTTTGAGATCAAACCCACGAAACCATCAGAGGGTGGTTTTGAGGTTCAAACCACAAAACTGCCGTGAGTAGCATACTCCATACGTGTCCCTCGCCACTCGACGCTAGTCACCGTCGTCCTCGACCGGCCGACCGTCAAGTCCTAGAGCATCCGCTCGACCCGCTTGATCGTCGTCTTGACTCGGTCAACACGGTCTCTCCTCTATGTACACTTCTGTTTGTCGATGGCCCCAGGTGTCAGCCAATGCGGCTAGTCCTCCAGCCCTTCGGTCTCTCAGTCCAAGCCTCACGTTCGCCCTTCACCGTTCTCGGTCCTTCTACTAAGAATAATAGTACCATTTTTCATTTCTTTCTTTAGGGATGATTACTTGTTTCTTCATGTGTATACACATGGAACAAAAATGGAGCCCTCTACTTTCACGAATTGTTTGGAGTACACCAATAATCGCCGACTAATAGGTCAGCCATCAGCCCAACACAATAAAATAATAAATAATTACCTAAATGATCATTTGATCATAGTCTACTGCCTATATCTATATATAATAATGCTTGCTGTATATAGTCTAAATAGGTAGTTCTAGCTCTTGCTCCGGCTGACTCTCCTTGTCCTTGAGACCCATCATCGTGCCCTCCTACTTTTCCTCTTGCTGAAATGCTGAGCTGAATGTTTTGAGCAGCACCAGGCTCAGAAATGCGGCCGTGCATTGGTTCCGGCGATCGGCTTCAATCAAGACAGAATGGACATGAAGATGGTGGACCACGTCGTCAGCGCAACCGCGGCAACGAGGTACGTCCAGAGAAAGATCACGGAGCATTCCTCTTGGCCGACGTCGAACAGCTGAGCCATGGTTCCTGAATCACACCACAAGACACGAGTCTCAGCAAAGAAGCTTTTTGCCAGTTGCCACTCACATAACAGAAACAGATCGAGCGGCATCGATTGGCTTCAGAGTTAGTTTCATCAGCGCGTACGTACCAATGTTCATCGCAGGAGGCACGGCGAACTGCACCATCAGCACGTAGCGGTACAGCGGGTCACGAGACAGGAACCCGAGCTCGTAGGCGGCGTGGACGACGGCGATGCCGATCATGGGGAGGAGCACGAAGCGGATGCACAGGATGGTGACGATCACTGTACGCTTGAGCCCCGACTTCCGAAGCCCTGCACGCACGTTCAGATTTCAGAGCAGTTTCAGAACACGGCCGGTCAGTCGTCCAGGTGGACTGGACTGACATGCTGGATCGCCGAGCGAGTCTGATCGAAATAGCAAGCACCCACCTTGAGTCAGGTTTCCACCTAGGATGAGGGTGATGCAAGGAATCGTGCCATTGCTGCGAGAGAAACAAACAAAACCGTGAGTAATCTGAAGAGGTGTTGACAGACAGCAACAGCACTCGGCAAATACTACGTGCTTACCCCATCAGCTGGAGGGAATCCTGTACGACTTTAAAAGGAGCTCCGTCGCCGATGATTAGGGATTTTAGCCATGGGACCAGCCCAACAACAAACCCAATTACCTGAACCAAGATGCAGCATCACATCATCAGATTTGGTCCTTGCAACTACGTGCCACTGTGGAGTGACAACCGAAATGCTGAAACTGAAACGTACGCAAGATATGGTTGGTGGCGCCATCAGCTCCTCGATGATCTGGTGGAACCGTCCTTCAGATTCGTCCAGAACCCCTTGTCAGCGACCTCGCTCTCACAGGACAAGAGAGGAGCCTCCTGCATTTCCATTTCTGGCGAGTCAGATTCTCTGAAGACGCGGCGTCAAGAAATGACCATGGCCGACGATGCATGAGTCGACTGTTGTAAACTTACTTACCATTTGGTTTTCTTCCCCGTGCTCGTGGTCGCCAGGCTTAACTGACGTCGGAAGAGGTGCCTCCTCGTCAGCGTAGGCAGCTGAATGCTCCTCGTCGCTGTCGGCTGGGCACTGGATGCTTTTGGACTGCATCTTGTGATACAGCTTACCTGATTTCTGCATGAGGCTGTACGTGTGCGTCCATATGAAAAGGCCACCCAGCTGCCGAATGCAAGATCACTCAAACTGAATAAGTAGCTAGACTCGTGTATGTATATATCTGTGAAACAAAGAAGATAGGTAGCCCCTTTGATGGATCCAAAAGAAGAAGAAGAAGGAAAACTTACAGCCATGGACAACGACGAGTAGGAAAGACCGCGTGAGCGGCAAATGCTTGGATCATTCCCAAACGGGCTCCCGTGTTCGTCGCATACAGCAGGGACAATTATCAGTATCAGGTTTCCAAGGTTTCCTGCATTTTTCAGTAGAGGCCATTGTTGATTTCAGTTGTGCATATATGATCGAAGGCTAGCCGAAGAGGAATGGAACATCTAACTTCCACTGACGAAACTGAACCTGCTGAGCAGAAGGCCACGATCAAGCCCCTAAAGTGCTGTGGTGGTTTCAAGATGTTGCAAGCTATCCAACCCAGAGTGCCACCAATCATGAACGTGATCGCTATATTAACTGGCATAAACCACCTGAAGAACAAAAGGCGTGTGTTCATTAGGGCACTCGAACAGTAACAAACAAGTTTTCTCTAAAAAAAACAGTAACAAACAAGTACTTATCAAAGTGTCTCGGACTTTCAGTGACTATGTTCAGTAGTACTTCTTTCCTTCCTCAAGGCTCTGAAAAATATAATGATGCATACTACTAGCCTACTACTCACCAAGAAATGACGTCCGCAAGGGTGACCGTCTTGGCGAGGCTGGAGAACATCAAACATGGGTGAATACAGTAAAAACAACCTGTCAGCAATTAAACTGAGATTAGGTTTTGACAACGTTCACCAAGCTAGCTAGCTATGAAAACGTTGTGTGGAAAAGTGACAGAGGTCACCTTGTTCATATCCCTTCGAGCACTGGTCGTCAGAACGTTGCTGAAACCAGAGGCCAGGTAAGCTCCAATGGCACCTATGAGCAGGACCTGGACGATTGGCATAGAAGCCACCAGAAACAGTGAGAAGAAACCCATCTTTCCTCTTCTGAATTGGTAGGATTAATTACTAAGCCCCTGTTGATCTGCTTGATTGAGAAATGCTAGCTGAAGGACGATCTCAAACGTCTCCTGAGAATACGTGGCAAGAGGCTCTCCGAATTCTGTGCAGGATGTTCCACCCTGGTAAAATAAATTCAGAAAAAGGGGGTGAATAAGCGTCTGGAAGAATCTGAAGAGAAAAGGCAATTTACACTTGTGCCACCTTAAAATGATGAGGCCTCCCTACTCAATAGCACATTCTAGTTGGCATTTGAAAAGGACAACTTCACATCTCTTGGACCGCATGCATGTTTCGGTTTTTTTGAAAAAAAAAAATACTAGGTGCAAATAAAAGGCAGAATTTTTAATCCATACAAATGGAAATAAACAGAAGAAAATCCAGGTCCATTCAAAGCTTCTGGCCGCCCAAAGTTGTGTGTTGCCCCTTCCAACGGCTAATAAGCGTGCTGTTCTTCCACTCAGTTCACGATTATCTGCCTACCTGGACGCATGGCCCATGTGAATTGTGCCGACACAAGTCGAGAGACGAGATCCATTGATAAAGCTTAAAATGCAGGGGAGGGAATGATAGCTGGAAAACTCAGCTGGATCATGCACGCATTTCGCCTGTAGATACTACTAGATACACAGTGTTCTGAATCTGAATTTCCTCTATCCCCACCCACCAAAAAAAAACGAGAACAAATGATTGGCACAGTGTCTGTCTTCATCGAGCAACCAGCCAGCCACGGCCGCAAGCTGATTCATGAACCCATGGCATAAATACACCTACCCGGCTACCGGTAGCCGAGAGCCGAGATCCCCACATGACGCGAATCAAAAGCCGGAGGGCAGAAGAAAACTAAATAAGCGAGAACACAGGACTGAAAAAGGCTGTGATATGGGCGGCAGCAAACGCCGCACTGGACTCGATCGAGGAGGCTCACCTGACCGACCGCCTGATGATGCAGGGAACGCGGGGTCGTCGGTGAAGAAACGTGTAACTGACCGGCTCAATGAGACGACAGAACGGGACCGTGAATCTGTCTATCTGCTCCGATTCCTGCGAGCCGGGGTTCCGGGAGGGGAGGAGAATGGGAGGGAGATGCGGCGGCCTTATATATACTATCAGGCACGCCGGGTTGAACTCAACGGCAGAGGCAGCAACAAGGCACAGCCGCACATCGGGAGGCGAGGGCAGCCGCCGGGGAGGAGAAGAGCCAAGAGATGGCGCCTACACCGCATCCACCGGGGCGCCAACGCGGCGCGGTCAGCTGTCGGCTACGGCACCTGTCGCCGTCGTGTTACCTGTCCAAGTCCTTCTACTCTCTCTCTGTGTTGCAGTGGCCAGTTCAATCTCGTCTGCTTGGCTTGTCTTGCTGCTGATTAGTAGGAGTACTCGGTAGAAGGAGCAATTAATAATAGAGTATCATCATAGTACTGTACTCCATTATAATTGATAACTGGTCTACTTGTGGTTGTTATTTGCTTCCTGTTACGTGCGCTTGTCGCCATCCTAATCCCCCGTCTCATTCCGATTGGGCTGCCATGCTGGCTGCAGCTCAAAATAACGCACATGTACTATGTCCATCTATAGGCTGACTGTGATGCGTACGGGCGTGCATGTGCCAACAACCCAAATCGTAATTGGTTGTTTACAGCGAGCCAGCCAGCCAGCCGAATTATGATAGACAAACGCAACCTAACATTCAGTACTAGCTCTGTTCCTAAATTAAATTATAGTTCGTTTAATTTTTTATCTTAATTTTAACAGTTTATATTATTTAAAAAAATATATGAAATATTAATTTTTTTATGGCTTGTTTTATAATATTTTTAAAAATTAACTTAAATTTAATGATATATATTTTTTTTAAAAAATAAGACGAGTGATTAAATTTAAATAAAAAAAGTTAAACAAACTCTAATTTAAAACGGAGGGCTGAACCATGACGGATCGATGACAAGGATCCTTCGCAAACGCAGCGATTCCAATTGGTCCTCCGGTCTTCCGGGAGGAGTAATAATGCGTGCGTATCACGTTCGTGTTTAAATGTTGTGCTAAATGGTTGCAATACATGGTACTAGTTGTCCTGACTTGTGAATCTGGTCAGGGATGAATGGATGGTCAAGCGAGAGATGATAGTTTCTGTTCAACTGGGTGTTCAGTCAAAGCCCGTAAGCTATTCATATATAGTTTGTTTACTCAGCGCAGCAAGCCAGCAGCCAGCTTGGATTGATTAATATTATTGGGGGGTCAGGGGATGCATCATCATGTCATGCATGAGTCATGACTCATGAGTGTATAGATACAGAGTTTCAGCAACATCTTCAGAGCCAAACTAACAACAGAACTTTCCTTTGGCATATCCCGTTTGTCTGCTTTTAGTTTTTGTTTTTTTTTAAAAAAAAGGAATGACATACTACTAATCTACATGAGTAACATCTTAGGTTGGCTTAAATTTATTAATTTAGCTTATTAGTACTTATGATCATAGTAAAACAACATTAGCTAAAAGAAACATCAGCCAAACAACATCCAAGTTGCACGGACGGCCTATCGTTTTACTAGTGACCAGTATTATTGTCAATTCCAGCATCTTCCAGTAGTTTGCTTTTGTTGCTTTCTCATCGATACACTGATCGCAACCGATTATTTCTAGTGCATTTTTGTGCGGGTGACATGTGGAGCTGGTTGAATAAATACTAAAGGTCCGAAGTGCCAAATGCACTTTCCTATCTATGAGAATATGGGCGCGGCACAATAATATAATAGAAAGGAGTCTTCCCTTTCTTTTCTTTAAGTAGTAGGGGCAGCTAGTCGATACATCTCATAACATTTCATAAGCTGTTATGAGCTGTTTTTTTTTTGCTAAACATCTATTTTTAAAAGAGCTTTACCTATTAAGTTGTTTTTTTCTCCTTCCATAAAAAGACATAAAGTAGGACAAAGCTGATAAAAAAATACTTTATCTCATCTCTCTATTTCTCTCTCATATCTATGCATAAAGTTATGGTTAAAATTGTTTTGTCAAACATTTTTTTTAAAATAACTCAGATTCACCTATAAAGGGCTTATAAAACTTTTTTTAAAAAGAAATTGGTTCACGGAGCTGAAACGAGCGCTAAAATGCAAAGAAGGTAAACACGCATGACGTGAGAGGAACCACATGTGGAGTGGAGCCGGTGGACGATGCGCGCAGGATTTTGCGAGGCGACAGGAGGCTCTCGCAAAAAAAAAAAAACAAAGCACCGCCGTGTCACGAGAAACGAGATGTATGCACGCGTAGCAACATGTGTACCGGAACAGTGCACGTACGGTACCTGACCTGGGTTGTCACTAGCGAAGTTGCAGCGGGGGACCTCGCGTACAGTTTGGGAATGAGCCAGCTGCAGATGCTGCTGTGTTTGTGCACACACGGTATGTATGGCGCGTGCAGGGAACCGGGGAATGGGTATGGGTGGGAACTGAGAACAGCGCAGCATCAGGGGCCGGTCGTAGGTAACCGGCGGTCGCGTTCAGGTTCAGCCGTTCAGGAGACCGGCGTTCGTCGTCGCTGCATCACCATTCACCACGAGAGGCCGAGACTCTCCCGTACGTACGTCTCTCCTGTATCCACACCTGTAGGGCTTGTTCGGTTTCTTCCTGCCAGACAGCTCCTGGCCCAGGCAGCTCTCTCAGCCGTTGGATTTCTATCGCCTGGGGTTGACATGTGGTGATGTTGCCTGAGAGGGCACCAACCAAACGGATGGCAAAAGCCGCCGATCGAGCTGCATGCGGACACACATCCTCGCGAGTCGCGCCTGCTTCCGTGGCCGTGGCTCTCCTCTTTCTCTCCCGGCCGAGCTCCCGCTGAGTGGTGGAGGCAAAAGCGGTGACGACCGCATATGCAAAAGCCGGAGAAGGAGGAAGGTGAGCAGGTGGTCACGCGGTCCACCAGGCAGCGCAAGTGAGGACGTTGGTCGTTGGAGGAGGCGCTGTCGACACAGGTGACGAAGCCGGAGGCGAGGACGCCGTCTTGAGTGCCCGCCGGTTGCACCCGCACCCTTTTCCTCCATTGCTAGATGTGCACCGTCCAGAGCTCTCAATCGGCGTTGGATCCACGGGCGCTCGATCACAGGTGGAGTCGTGGCAAGAATTGGCGAAGAAGAAGAATGGCGAGAGCAGTAAGGATTGGGCGGATGCGCGGGAAGGATGGCACAAGGGGGCAGGGGCGGGGTGCCGCTTGGGA
The DNA here is from genome assembly GCA_022036555.1 of Microstegium vimineum. Taxonomy (NCBI): domain Eukaryota; kingdom Viridiplantae; phylum Streptophyta; class Magnoliopsida; order Poales; family Poaceae; genus Microstegium; species Microstegium vimineum. The sequence continues at coordinate 57,173,728 of CM039119.1, read as the reverse complement.
TCGCAGACTCGAAACTTTCACCACAAGACAAGTTTGGTCCGATTTTCCAATTGCTTGAAACTGCGCCTTCTCTCTCCTTGAAAGTTGAAACATGTAAATATTTAATTTTTTCTGATCTCATTCTATTTAATGTGTATGAAGCCTTAATGACATCTTCATTAAAACTGGTCTAAATAAAGTTAGCAGGGCAGTAAAATGTATTGTTTTAATGATGATATTAATGATGACAAACATTTCAACATCTCTTTTTTAAGTGGTTTTATGCCATGTTTCATTGGATAATTGTTCATACCACCTTTGGTTTGTTTTTACATGTATTCAGTTGTTGGCTACGTGGAATAAACAAAAAAAACTAAACAGCAGAGTTTGGTTGGGGTGCAAACCTGCAACTAGTATATTTGACACCTGTATGCCTTTACTTGAAACGACATTATGACCATATTTGGCCAAGCTTCTGAAAAGTGCTTCTACTGCCAAAAGCAGAACCAACTAAATAAATGAAACTAGAAGCTGTATTTTGAGAGGTAGCTACTTTGTGTACAGTTTTGAAAACACCTTAGACTTTATTTTTAACTTTAATTTTTTTACTTCTCGAAATGGACAAAAATAGAGAGTTATTTCACAACTGTTTAAAGGGAGGTAGAGCTCCTAGCACATAGTGATTTTTTTTATTTTAACTCTTTTTTTAAACTAAATTTAATTCTAACTCCGAATAACTTTTTTTTATTTCTAACCCTTTTAGCCGCTCCATCATCCATGGAGCGACATTTCTCCTTTGCCGCTCCATGCATGGTGGAGCGGCAAAGACGCTGACGTGGCGAAGACTGGTCAAAGCAGTCGAGTGGGCCCAGCCTTGCCGCTCTGTGGATCATGGAGCGGCAAGACCAAGGTGAGTTTCTATTTTCTTTTTTCTTTTTTTCCTTTCCTTTGTACCTTTTCTTTTTTATTATTTTTTTACTTTCTTTGTTCATTTTCTCTTTTCTTTTTTTTTATTTACTTTGTAGTCTTTTTATTTTCCATTCACTTTTATATTAATATTTTTTTGTAATTAACTATGTTTTTTTTATTTTTTGTGTTTTTTCTTTTCTTCTATTTACTTGTCATTTTTTTTATGCTGATACTTGAATATTCTATTTTCTTGTGCTGATAGATAATTACTCGCAATCTTAAAAAGAACTAAATTTCATTTCCATTAAAACAGACAAAGCAGACATACCTTTTGTTAATCGTGTTATCCTCATTTTGTCTGCGGCTACAACTCTACTCCCCTAATATTTTTTTAAAAAAATTATTTTATTTCAAAGTCGGTCCAGAAAACATGCAATTATAGCATAATGTCATGTTGTAGTATATTATAAGTTTGACATATTAGAGCAACTCCAACAGTTTGACAATTTTGGTTTGTCAAAACATGAAATTTGCCAACTCTAAAATACATATGCCAAAGCTAAAAAGATGCAATCACAGTTCCCCATAATAACTTGGCAAAAACAAAAATTATGGACCCAATGGACCTGGACGTTAACTTTCCCCGCGGGTTTTCTCCTCAGGCGACATCTAGATCGTGTGTGCTGCAAGGCTCACAGTGTTTCCTTTCGCCGTCGTCAAACCCTCACGGCCAGCCATCTTGGACGTCGTCCGCCGTCGCCGTCACAGCCGTCCGCCGTCGTCGTTCCGCCGTTCATATGTGCAATATGTGCAATACTTGATCAGTGACGTCCCTTCTCTGAATCCTAAGCAAAAGCACAGCATACAGGATCGGTACAGCATGCAAGCACATCAGTCGCAGGGGAGTACCAACATAAAATTCTTTATCTATCATCACAACAAAATAGAATCTTCAAGTATTAACATAAAAAATTGAAAAGTAAATAGAAGAAAAGAAAAAACACAAAAAATAAAAAAAATATAAACATAGTTAATTACAAAAAAAATAGATTAATATAAAAGTGAATGGAAAATAAAAAGACTACAAAGTAAATAAGAAAAAAGAAAAGAGAAAATGGACAAAGAAAGTAAAAAAATAATAAATAATAAAATAGTTTAGAGAAAAAGAAAAGGTACAAAGGAAAGGAACAAAAGAAAAAAGAAAATAAAAACTCACCTTGGTCTTGCCGCTCCATGATCCACGGAGCGACAGCCTTGCCGCTCCATGATCCACGGAGCGGTAAGGCTAGGCTCACTCGACTGCTTTGACCAGTCTTCGCAATGGAGTGGCAAAGGAGAAATGTCGCTCCATGGATGATGGAGCGGCCAAAAAAGTTAGAAATAAAAAAAAGTTATTCGTAGTTAGAATTAAATTTAGTTAAAAAAAAGAGTTAAAATTAAAAAAAATCCACATAGCTTACAAGTTACAATAACCTTTTTATAACACAAAACAATTTTTTTACGGAACTGCTTCGGTACTCCTTTTTAATTTCTTAAGTCCACTATTTAATTAATTATTTTTGTAATTAATTCACCCTTGGGTTTCGAGTTAGCCTGATCCAGCCCATGTTCAGCCCAAACCCACCTGAATGATCCAACCCCTTCCTCCCCCTTTTCTGCGTTCGTCTCCAGCGCCGCATGAGGACCGAGAGCTCCGACACATAACACATAGCTGACAACGGCGGCGGCCGCTCACCGGCAGCGGCGGTGCTCGTGTGAGGAGCTCCATCGAGATGAGTGCGGTGACGCTCAAAGACTGCAGCGGCGGCGGGCGGCCAGCGGCCAGTGCCACCGAGCTCACTGAGGTCGTCGATGCTTCTCGGGACCATTGGTATTCTTCTTGGATGCACCTTTGGTGGAACCAACAGCTGGATCACATACAAAAACAATTGTACTATGGCATGTTTCAAACTAAACTAGTACACGCATGTGTTGACTTTGATCTTCACTAGGAGTATCCATTATCCAAGGCTGTTCAGTAGTATTAAGTGGTGTACTGGTGTGTATGTGTATATATATGTTGCTAGCCAGGCCATCTGAGATTGATCAGTACTGAAGTCTCCCTCTTGGCACCAAACAAAGAGAGGATACAACAGCTAAATGGAACAGATCCAATGGGAGTGCAAAATTTTTACGAGTCGTTACAATGACTGGGTCATGTGGCTGGTAAGCACTACCTATCCATGATTGGATACAGTGAAAGATTCGGCCTCAAAAGTCCCATTCCCTGGCCAGTTTGATTCACATGTCAGTCACCATATAGTGATGGTACTTGGCAGCAGCAGTGGAGCTCTTCGTGCGGGCCTTCGTCGCTGACCTACATGCTTGGCGGCGCCTCCGGTGACAGTGTTCGAGCGTCACCTGTCGACGTTCCGCGGACTCCCCACATGGCACTGGATGGATCGGACGAAGGAAGGGGATCGAATCGTGAGAACGTCGTGAATGAAGTAGATCGAGGCAAGGAGCAGCAAATGCAAATAAATCGGATGGATCATGAGGATGGATTTGGGCTAGACATGGGAAGGGTTGGGCCGACTCGAAACCCGATGAGATACAATTACGAAAATAATTAGTTAAATGGTATGGTGCTTTAAGATTCGTGCCTGAAATTAAAAGAGGAGTACCGGAGCCGTTGCCATTTTTTTTATAGCTCACAACTTCTCTTAGCACATAGCTAACAAGTTACAACAACCTTTTCACAACACAGAACATTTTTTTCCATAGCTCCCATTTGAACCAAACAGACCATATGTCTGATAACAAAAAAGTTACTCACGTGCAAGTCTTATGAATATCCAAATTTTGGAGTAGGTCTTATTTGAAACACGGTAAAATTCCTTTGTCACCGTGTTCTTTCAATTAAATTTGAATTAATTCGTGTAAAATTCCTACGTGACTACCCAAAGGAGGAGGATTTGGATGGTGTGCATGCAGTGTGCGGCACGTTAGAGACCACGGCACTTCGCAAAGGATGCATGCCACAGTGGGGGTTTATCGTTAGAACAGGCTAAGATCAATGGTTAGGGTGTCATCAAGCACTAGCAGTTGTTTAATACTCCTACTCATTAGCATTGGCCACGTGGGGTCTGTAATGTGTTCACTCCATTAGACTGGCCACAAAGTATGCATTTTGCGGTGCTCAAAGAGGGGAGAGAAGGTTGAAGCATCGGTGTCCACCACTGTGACTACCAATGCCAACTACAAATTATGTTGAGCCGTGACATGTTGGTTCCTCGGTGTCTGAATGAGTAAAATATAATATCCTATCCAGTCGTTGGTCTAAATTGATTAAAATCCTATTGAGAAGCTAACTGAGGGTGTTGTGCTCGGGTCCACACAAATAGAAAGGCACTGATGCTCACATTGTGGCTTCTGAGCAGATGAGGCATCGGGTGCCCTGTTGCACGATTAAAAAAATTTTGGCATCGATAACATTGTGGACAGTCTTATGTCTTCAATTCCTCGTGTCGTTGAAGGAGTGAAAAAAGTATGCTCAACGCGATGCGCATGGGAAAATTTCTTGAAGCTAAACCACCTGGGATGCTGAGCAGACGAACTGTGTGCATGGCCAAAGACCGAGACCCGAGAGAAGACTGACAAGGGAGGCAGGGAGGCTGGCCAACAATCTCAACGAATAAACAACGCCGGCTGTGCTCGAGTCAGTGATGGTGAGAGGCCAAGGGTAGCCGCTCCCGTAGTAGGTTGGATGAAAAAGTTTTTTAGATAGACAAAGAAAAAGAAAAGGAAAAGAAGGCAGGGACAGGCATGTTTATCGGAACGAACAGGAAGGCGCCAATGCTGGCAGGACAGCAGAAAGACAAGACCGCAGCGCCCCAGACCCAATCCCTATCCGGTATCCGCGGGCGGTTCTTTTGACATGATTATGTACTGTTCTTGTAGGATTATACATTTCTAACTGATTTCTTGTGAGAAAAAAATACTATTCTAGCTAGATTTAAGTCGGCTGAAAAGTCAAGCGAACAAACAAAACCGAAGAGCGTTCCTGAGGCCAGATCCAGAAAGAAAGAAGGGCAGAGAGAATGATGCCCGTTTTGACCGCTGAGAAGCAGAGCAGGGACGCAACACCAACTTCCGTCGTTGCCCTCGAGCGCTCCTTGACCACTTGCACTTTGCCCAGCAGCCGGGCGCTTTCGTTAGCGTATCTGGTTATTATTAAGGCGGCGTCAATCACCAGTCACGACAGTCATCACAAGGCTAGTACTACGTAGGTAACTAATCGCTCACTTATTAACCAGCTAACCTGATGATGGATGATGAACCATGGATTGAACGGCGGAATATTCTACCTTATCCTCCTCCTCTGCCACGCCCCGATCCATGGCATGGGGCTCTCATCCCGTCCTGCACTGCGCTCCTGGGCCTCCCTTTTGATCGAGTTTTCCACTCACCATGATTGCCCCGCAGAAAATTCACTTGGGCCAGCCATCTGGAGATAATGGGCAGTGGCTGGCAGAAAGAAAAAGCAAGAAACGTGATGGAAAGGGCCCAAGTCGGGGCCGGCGCAGCATGCCAGCAGCAGCAGCAGCTGGTTTGCGACGAGCTGGGGCCCGCCGGACGACGCACTATCCGTAATCGTCCGCTTTATAATCTGCGCGATCCCGCGTCAGGAAACGAGGAAAACACGGTGCCCTCCCCCTCCCGCGCCGATCGAGCTGGTGCTCTCGCTCGCGCAGTACAGGTACGGCGTGCACTGCGTCGGCGAGGGGCAACGGGGGCAGTGCGCGGCGGCGGTGTCGCTTTCGGATCACGCCCCCACTTGCCTCGTCTCACCATCACCAGTCGCCGGTGGCTCCCTCCTCCGCCAGTGATCGTTTTAGGCCGCGGCGACCACGTGTGGGCCGTGAGCCGTGAGCCACCCTTTTGCCGGTCCGGTTCCCTTCCCGCGCTTGCCTTATTTTGATACGGCGATACGCTGCTGCTCCAATGGAGCTCCCCGGACGTGTGTGTCTGACTGTGCCTGTGTGGTATCCATATCCACCACCATGCATGTCCAGGATCAGGTAAAATATACTCGGTCTGGTGGATCAGTGGATGGCTCAGTCTGGTGGATCAGTGGATGGCTGGGAGAGAACACAGAAGAGAAGAGAATGAGGCGGCGGCGTACATCGAATCTAGACCAGTTTTTGCATGCGACCTCGTTCGTCCTGCGTTTATTTTAAGCACGCGGTGACCGAATGAGCAAGGGGATAAGCTAAAACCGGCACAGAAAAGCCTGGCTCGGCTGTGCCCTGCCCTTTCCCCCCAAAGGCTGGTACGGTGCTGACTGTGCCGTGCAAATATTGTACTTGCACTTTGACATGTGTACCTGACGTGGCGGGGGTGTACCCTACACATGGGCATGGTCGGCCTCGCGCTACGTACCGTACACGCAGGGCGGTCGATCGGTGAGCTCGGAGAATACCCTCTCTCTCTCTCTCTCTCTCTCTCTTTTTCTTCCTCCTCCGATTCCGATCCTCTACAATAATGCAATCTCATTCTCCCCGTCCCGTCGACCATGCATTATTGTTTGTTTTTAGCGTTTGATCGTGGAATCACATTCTTCCAAGGAAGCTCACCGCGTAGCTGCACTGCACTGAACTGCATCATAAAGGCTGCGTAGATGCTGTGGTTGGTTCATGCTCGTTTCATCTATCGTTTCCTAGCTAGTACTCCGTAGGTCGTTTTCCACTGCAGCAAATTGCAGGCGGAAGGCCCGGATCGTGGACTGTGCTTTCAAACCCATCAGCGTGGCTGAGCATGAGCTGCACCTCGGACGGAACGCACCGGAGCAGGTTAGCTAGCTCGACTCGACCACTGCTCTGCACGCCTAATTTAGAAAAGGACCCGCGTCCAGTTGTAGCAGAAAAGCAAAGTGTGTGCTGCCGCTACCAAGAGATAGAGGGAGAGTGACCGGAGAAACAAAAGCGAGGAGCAATGAACCATGCATGGCAAGGAGAATTTTCCAAAGCTACTAGAAGAACAGTGTGATCGAGAGTGACTCCGCTTTGTGGAGCTGCTTGGTTTTTGCTCGTGGATGAATGAATTATCCCTTTTTTGTTATGAATTTTCCCGGCCCTGGCGCCCTCCACTATCGCCGTCCGTCTCCTGCCTGACATGACGATGACACTATAAAAACGCAGCCCGGCACCGAACCCCGGCCTCCTTCCCATAATCCCATCCCACCACAGCCACCAGCTAGCCCACCCAACAACAACAACAGGAGAGAGCTGCTGAGCTCCACCTCCACTCCACTGCACCCTCCCTGACCTAGTTAAACTGGCCCCTCTGCTGCCTTTGCCTCCACTACACCGAGCATGCGGCACCTGCAGGCCACCGTCGTCGTGGAGCACCTAGCCGGGGTGGCCGCCGCCGCCACGCCGCCGGCGTCCTCCGTCCACACGGACACGTTCCTCATCCTCGCCGCCGTGCTCTGCTTCATGCTCTGCGTCGTGGGGCTCGCCTTCGTCGCGCGGTGCTCGCGGCTGTGCAACCCCTCGTCCTACTCCGTGGACGCGGAGGCGGACCCCGACGACGACGCGGCGGCCGCAATGCCGGTGCCGTGCAAGGGGATCGACAAGGACGCGCTGGAGAAGCTGCCGACCGTGCCGTTCGTCGACGGGGACGGGGAGGAGCGGCCCGAGTGCGCCATCTGCCTCGCCGAGTTCGCGCGCGGGGACCAGGTCCGCGTGCTCCCACCGTGCGGCCACGCCTTCCACGCCGCCTGCGTCGACACCTGGCTCCTCTGCACCTCCACGTGCCCATCCTGCCGCACCGCCCTCGTCGTGGCGGCGTCATCCGCGGATCCCCATCCCCTGATGATGCAGTGCTGCGGCGCGTCCGCGCAGGCCTCGGCGGGGCCGCCAGCGGAGCTCCTCCCCGTCGTCGTCGTCGTCGTCGAGCGCGGACCTTGCCGGACGTCGGTGCCGTAGGCTGGCGACGGCGAGCGAGCGTCGTCCATGCATGGACGCCGACGCCGACGACACCGTGTACATAGTTTAGTTACTCGCCCCGCCCCCAATTACTGTACTACTGAAGCCTGATGCTGTACAGTGCACAATGGTGCATTAATTAGACAATCACTTCACTTGAACTGCTCCTAGTATGTCTGCTTGCTTGCTTGTGACATTCTAATCTGTGAATACAATGCACGTAAATTTGCCGGCAAGTTTGTCGTCTTCCCGTTTAATTGCAAGTCTCGAGACGTGCACGCAAAGAAGCAAAAGAAAAACATTTTGTTTTCTGCTGCCTGCTGATGGTTTTTTAGGTACTGATGCATGGTTAACTGCAGATGTACAGTAGTTAGAAAAAGAAGCACTCGCGAAGAAAAGAGCATCAATCGATGAGACGATGAGAGTCACTTTTGTACTGCTAGCTAGTACTCCCTCCGTCCTAAAAAGAAGACGTGTGTAGTTCAAATTTTCTCAACTTTGATTAAATTAGTAGAAAATACGTATAATATTTATATCTCTAAATAAATTTGTTAAAAAACTAACTTTAAAAATCTTTTCGATTATACTAATCACTTTACATAATTATTTATATATTTTAATATATAATTTCTGATATTTTAAAAACATATTTTTTTCGAAAAACGAAAATGACATTTATTTAGGGACACAGACGGAGAGAGTACTGTGCAGTACTACTACACTAAAAGAGATGTGGGATGGAATCCATCGAGCTCGAGGGGGAGCAGGCCGGGCCGCCGGGGCTGGGGTCGACCATGCCGGCGGTCGTGTCAAGTGCCATTGGATATTTCGGATGGATCACATCGTGGCCGGCATGGTGGAACGGGATATTTCAGTCGCTGTACGATTCGCCGAGTTCATAAGTTAGGTCGTGACGTCTGCGTACGCACGTACGGACATCACTGGGTACGCACGTAATACTGTAGTACTCCATGCCATAGGCTATCCAGGCATTCGACATTCGAGGGCATGGAGTACGTACTTGCCGTACGCGTCGGACCGGCATCAGGGCATGGGCCGCCGCGTGGCCGGATTTGCATTCCGTCCGAAAAAAGTATGCGTACAAACCAGAGATATTTAGGTTTAAGTAAGTTTCTAGTAAATAGTAATATTTACATTTACGATTTTAAATTAATTTATTATAAAAATATATTTCGTAATTAATTTAATGATTCACCAAAGTCAGTACCTTGAATTTGTGAAAGAGAATAAGCTGATTAAATAATGTTTTATAAGAGAATAAACTAGCTCAAGTGAACATATACATAACAAAAACAATAATAGTGTTCCAAAATTATTATTTTTTAAGAGGGGGCGGGGGTGGAGGTAGTATTGTCAAACAGTTGGAGGAATATGGCGTGAGAGGCACACTGCAGCGCAATTATAGAGAAAAAAAAATAGCAGGAGCAGTCAATTGTGGTCCTTATTTTCTGAGGCTTAATTCAGCGAACACACTGCTATGGAATAGATTTCCCGAAAACCACATCCACTTTAGATTTTAGAAATGCAGCAAAGATAGGTCTAAATGGCAAGACCGACTCATAGATTGACGAAGATAATTTGACGCTCCTTCTTTGACCAAAAATCACACAAACACCCCCAAAGTACACTAATAAGTCAAACGCTACCAAATCTCATTAAGAGTTGAACTGCAAGGGGTTACAAAAGCTTGAGACAAAAAATAAACAAATAAAGAAAATGTCTTTTTGATGATTGATAGATGGCTGAATTGCAAGGGATTACAAAAGCTTGGGATAGAATATAAAAATTAAAGATAATGTGTTTTTGAATATTAGATAGGTGGATCATTTAATGGCATGTGATCCGCGCATAAACAGAGATCTAGTCATCCCAGTGGAAAACTTATTCCACACGTGATTCACTATTTTTCCATGACATCGAATGAGTTTCCAAAGGAAAAACATGATTAGGCTTCGATTGCCAAAACCGGCCTGGTTTGATCTAAAGAGTGCCACGTAGAGACTTGGCAGGAGACGACGTAGGGCAGTTTTGTAGGATGTTTATTATAAATTTTGTCCAATTTTATCTAAATTTGGTTTTTTTGGTGATCTATTATTTGCACATGTTGTCCAATTTATATTCCTTTCTTTGATCGTATTTTGGTTGTCAACATTTGCTCCTCTAATTTAAAACGAAGCATATGCAACTTTTAAAGAACATGACAAACCATAGTCTCTATGAGGAGTAAATTTTGGGTTGTTCAAATAAAGGCTATAGCATGTTTGGTTGCCTAGTGAGGAGAGTTTCGCTCACACTTGGGAACTAAGTTGCCTTTATTTGATCCGCTGAATCTAGAAGACCCAGCCAATCAGGATACATTGAGTTGAAATAAAAAAAACAAGCACCAATATAATATTTATTTTGATTGGATCAATTGGATGTCACTTGTTTTTTTTATATTAAACCTTAATTTCCTTCAAAATAAATTAACATAACTTAAATTATACTTTCTTCATACTCGTATTAGATGTTGTTTTGGATAAGGTTTGCAATAAACATTAAAAATATAAATCATGAATAACGTTTAAATTATTGAGTTTGAAAAATTAAAAATCATATCAATAGATTTGTCGAAAAAAACTTTCATAAAAATATACATATTCCTTCCGTCCCTAAATATTTATCGTTTGCGGATCCCAAGAAACATCTTTGACTAAATATATATTTAAAAAATTAAATATTTATGAAACATAAGTAGTATTATTGAAAAGATCTTTGAATCTATTTTTTTAATAAATTTATTTAGAGGTACAAATATTGTAAGTATTTTCTATCAATCGAGTCAAACTTGTGGCACGAACATCAATGACGATAGATATTTAGGGATAAAAGGAATATATTATTAAAAAATAAGCAGTTAAAGTTACGCTTTAAAGACTTGTCCAAAACAATATCTAATGCTAATGCTAATGTTAATATAGAGAAGTACTAATCATATATTAATAATATTATTAGTTTGTTAATATCTTGCATCTCCCAAGTCTGACTTTGACAATAACGATTTCATTTTAATTTCATCCGTAAGTGCACGCGCGCCCGTACTCGTACGTCTCGCCTGCCCCGAACCACTCGCACCCGGCCGCTGAACCCGCCGCCAAGGACATAGGGTGCATTCGGCAGGGATTCAAATTCACGTACAAACCTTTTAGATTCAGATTCTCTAAAGAAATGTTTTGGATGATGAATCAGAATCACTTTATAAAATCGTTTGGTTAGCGGGTTGGATTCTGATTTCTAAAAAAATAATTTTACATTACAAAAAATATATAAATTAAAATACGCTTCAAAAATTATTAGAATTTTTTGTGAGCAAATAGCAACTTAAATAATATTTTTAACTTGTTGCAATTTTTTAAAAAAGACTGACTAAAATAGTGCAGTCACTATTGCAAAAGATAGACAAGAATCAGAAACGTGAGAAACTAGCCTCCAGCCGTGCCGAACTCCAATGAAGGAATCGTGAAACGTTCCGGATCCGAATCCTAAGTGAAACTTCCGTTTGGCAGTGATTCTTGCGATTCTCTTGAGAAGCGGATCGGTTCCAGACTTCCAAACGACCCCATAATCTGCGTCACTGCGCTGTTCATTCTTTCTTTTCACCTACTCACTCTGTCACTCATGGCTATGATTTTTTTCCGATGAAAGAAGAATTATATTATATGAAACCTGTGTGCATCAATACATTACAAACACTTTGTAATACGAGATAATACCTACGCTGTGAATAGCACAATTCAAATCCTAACCTGTTAATCATTTTACAGTGTAGAAGACCGCACGTGCAAACACTCGGCAAATGGCCTAAGAACAACTGACCAACGAACGATGACCAACATTCCTGTAGGTGGAATTGAGGATCTTTTTCTTCTTGCTGGTGTTTTCCTTCTTCTTCTTTTTGCCACCGAAGAATGAGAAAGATTGATCTGAATGATATTCTCCCTACTCTTTCATTGTGGCCAGATCTAACCACAACAAAACGAAGAAAAGACTGGAGAAAATCATTCCATAGTGGCGACATCATCTCCGTCTTGATGCCGCCGTCCGGAAACAAAGATCTCCATGTCATCATGTCGATGAAGATGGTGACGCCGAAGTTGTCGCCCTCGTCTTCAACGAAGCCGTCATGGAGAAGACGATTCCACCCTTCTCGTTCATCATTGCCGGAAAAGAGAAAAAAGAGGAGATAGAATTCCAATACCAAGAACTTTGACATGGAGAAACCTTAACCCTAAGAACTTGATCAACTGGAGAAACTTATTAAAAACAATGGATCTCCACTTCCTTCAGCCGAGGCGAGATGCTGGAGGGGAAGGGAGGGGGACCAACGGCGGACTTCAGCCCCTCTCTTTCCCGCTGCATCCATCAATAGGAATGTCAGCGTAGGCTGCGTACTCATGGCTATGATCAGTGGCGAACCTATGTGTTGTTATAGGGTCAGTTGGCTCCAATAATTTAATAAAAAAATATTTTATTCCTTTATAAACTATTTTTTAAATAGAAAATCAATATGTCTTTAACTCTGTGGTTTATTCATTAACTCCGATGGCACTGTATCCTGGATTCTCTCCTGCCTATAATTGCACCGTGCGTTAGGCCCATCAATTGACTGGCCTGTGTTCACGGAAAAAAGTTAGTAAGGACTATCCTTACTAAATGTTAGTAAGGACTATCTTTACTAGAATATGATGTGAATTGTTTAGTTTATATGTGAGGACTGTTTGATTTGGCTATACATCTTCACCGTATTGTGGTGAGGATCATTTCTACTCAATTTGTTTCCGTGTTCACTTAGCTTATCTTAAAAAGCCTTACCAACGTATATACATACAACTAAACAAGCTAATAGTCTCCCAGAGATAATATTTTTTAATTATTAAATTAAAAAAGATATTTTATTATCATCATCACATGGTAAACCATTGTTCACGGCTCTGATTCCTCATTTAGTAAAAGTCCACGATATATTATGTGGAAATACATTTAGGTCTTTTTTTCCTAGGAACCGAAAGGAATTATAAAAATAATCTAATCTTGAAATGAGAAACATTTTTCTAATATTAGTTTCTATTCATGAGATCTAAAAAGTCTATTAGTACAATTCTACGGCTGTGATTATTTGCCTGATGCCGTATGATGTATTTTCGATATATTTCAGCACTATATCAGCCGGCTTATATAGCTCAAAGTTATCGATCTAATATTTTTCTGTCGTAACAGCCCATGGGCCAACAGAAATCACCGGCGGAACAGCCCATGGGCCACTGGCGGAACAGCATAAACAACTCCTTCGTGTCCGTCACCGACGGTGAACGGCTGAGCCCTAGTCTCCGGCGACGAGGCGCGGGTCTCGCCGTCTAATTATCCTCTCCTTCTCTGTCCCATGTCCGTACTACATTGTTGATTCGATATCCATTCACGTCGATCTCTTTCACATTTTCATTCCATTTCGGCATTTCATCAGTGCCGTACCGGGTGGAGCCGTAGTCGTAGAGGCGGGGCCGCGGGGGGCAGCGCGGAGGCGCTGGTGCTGGGCTGCTGTGACCTGTGAGGAGAGCGCGCATCGCGCTTGCAAACGTATGTCCGATTCGGGAGTCATCGAGTCGATGTGCTGGCTCGTTTGGTGCTTCGTTGGGGGAGGCGTTTCAGTCGCGTCACCTCGTTTATTGCTTATTTTGATGGTCTATGGATTGCAGGATGCCCCCGTGTGCAACTGCCAGGCGGCGCGGAAGGGTGGGAGGAAGATCAGAACCTAGCTGTTACTGGGGGCGATGGATGATTGGGTTGGGTCGTTGTCTTGTCTGATGCTGATCGAGTCAATTTTGGCTTCAATGTACATGCATTTTTTCTGAAACCAGTCTGAAGCTTGTGCTTTTGAGGTTTTGAGCTATACTATGCTTCGTATCTTGAATAGGCTCTGTCAATGGGCGTTTCTGAGTGGTAGTATATTTTATGTTTTGAACAAAACCATTTTATTAGTATCTTGTCGAGGGTTTGTATTTCAATCAAGGTCCACGGAACTTTACTGTTTGCTATGTGGTGGTATGATGGATTAAAGCTCTGGATGTTGCAGGTGAGTTATTGTCTGATGAAGGAACATGTCTGCAGTATCAGATCCCGAACGAATGGACATGAAGACTACAATGGTAAACCTGCTATGTTTTCAGATAAAAAGGTTTCTCTCGCTTTATTACCACTAGCAAACGTGCCTGTGCGTTGCAACGGGAGAAAAAACCTGAACATTAATTAAAAACGCAGACAAAATTATTCACAGATTTTTTCATATTTTACGTTTTTTCTATATCTCTTTTAACCTATTTTTCATTATCAACTCATTGTATTGTTATTTTTCAAGGTAAATACATGGTCTTTTAGAGACTCAAATTAGAGGAGTCTATGATGAAGTATATTGCTATTTATTTTTTATTTCTATTTTTCTCTATAATATGCGTCATTGTTTTTTCTACAAACCAGAGGAGTTTGTGACGGAGTCTATTGCTATTCTTTTTTTATTACTATTATTTTTCCCTTTACGTGCCATTAATTTATATTAGAAAACTGTCATGCTAGACGAAGAGTTATTCAAACTTGTAGGAGCACTGTATAAAATTAGAAATAGATCTATACTCTTGCCTTTTACCATTTGAATTTGGATTAGTCTTAGAACCTATGTTCATCTTACTCGTATGTATTCCATCATGAATCATGTCGGAATAGGAATCGTATGGAAAGATGGTTGTTTCCGAGTTCATGTCACATACATGACCCAATAGGTTTTGGAATCGAACTCCATATCATGGTAGACGAGCTATTCAAACTTGTATAAACATGAATTATATACATAGAATTGAAATAGATCTCTCATCTTACCTTTTTACGATTTGGAATTGGATTAGGATTAGAATTTCTATTCATCTTACTCAGAGGTATTCTATTTGGATTAGAATACGATTCTTAACTATATTTATGTTCAATCCTTGTACATAAAAATAGGAGAGTTATTGTAGACAAACGAATAGAGAAGGCCATACCAAAAAAATGGGGGGGGGGGTGGTGAAATTTTGCCTCTTTATTATTAGGTATAGATAAAGCATTTAACGAACGTTTACAGCACAGAAAAGGTGTATCAGCACGCCTGCCAAAGGTGTAAACCTGCTGTTTTATCCATATATGTAGCAATAAATGAGTAATCGTTTCATGTAGCTGAACACTGCACATCTACATTTTGGGATAATTGTTGACTTCGACACTTGCAATCTTTGTCATCTCATATGTTCACATTGGTTGCCATTTTTATCTCCTTTTTGCAATAGTTTTTGATTTGATAACTTTTTCAACTGGGAAAGGATGGTTCAGTCCTTATGAAGGGACGTGCCTTTCCTTTTTGAAGTAATTCTGCACATAAGATTTGTTTTGCTAATTATAGCAGTAGCATTTTACTAAATGTGACAAATATTCTTCATAGCTACTTGCAGAACACTAGCGAACAAACTGTCTGTTTCTGACTTTGGTGTATCACTCACTACAAAGAAAGGCTTCACTGGTACATGTGGCGACTTCATACAAGGCATTGTCAGCTTTCAGGTTTACCCATGGTTTGTGGAGTCAATTAACCCCCATAGTGTTTCTTCTGTCTCAAAGACTAGAGTTTCATAAAGCATTGAAACTTTTAAATCCCCAACATTATTGTAAGATACTGTCAAATTTTCTAGAAGGATTATAGAAAAAAATTTGTCACAAAGTCAACGAATGCCATAGCTTGCAAACAGCTTATCACTTACAACCAGTGTCTTGAAGAATGGTTTGCCGATTTTTTCTAAGTGGGTCGAATAGCAGATACCAGTGGATATCAAGAAGTTTATTGCGATATCTTGAACCAATATTTCTCAGACTAAAGTTTCTGCTGTGCATATACAATATTTTTTTAAAAAAGGCACATGTGATGGAATTGTGTGTATTAATATTCGCGGCACAAAAGATTGTTCTTAATTATTGACTAGTGCATTATAATAATGTTAAACCCTATTTATATTTTCTAAGATTTGATTGAGAAAGTAAATGCATAATCTACGTGATATGGTTAGATATCATTTCATGCATGCCGCACACAGTTTTTCCATTAATCAGATAGTCCTATATATTCCCTTTAAGGTCTGACTGTCTTTGACATAAGAAAACTCCCAAAGCTTCCTCTCTTTACCAAGAGTTCTGATCCTGAATTGTTTTTTAGGTTGAGCAACCTGAATCGAAGGTAAGGGAAGTGGCAATTTTCTTTTTCTTTTTGTTTGCCTGGCTTATTTCTTGCCCATGCAAATCTCAGCTTCCAACTTCAGTTGGATTGGATACGCACTTATGTTATTAACTTTGCAACAGGGGACACAAACTCGTGGAAGTTATGGATCTGAAGGTTGCCCAAGAGTGGACATCATGTGAAACAGCGGAGTTCAAGACACTTTTTGCCGAGTTAAAGAATGAAAAATCATGTGACAGGATGGAAGTGCTTGCAAAGAGGTTCCCTGCAAAGACTATTCAGCAGTTGAGAGATAAATATGCTGAAGTCTTTGCGGATATGCTTTATAGTGAGATAGATGATCAACCGAGCAGAGATTATACAACTAGTGATTTGCATGATTGGTACAAACTTTTAGAAGGAGACACCCATGACTCAGCTCTGGGACCATCTTTGTTCCAACCTTCTGAACAATTGGTATTCAAAGCAGCTGGAGATCAGGAGGAAATTCAAAGGTCACACTGTGAATCATCACGAAAGAAGAGACAAACTTGGACTGCTGAGGAACACAGGTCCACCCCCCCCCCCCCCCCCCCCTCCTCCAATTTTGTTTATTAACTTCCTGTTCCTTTATATTTTACTTCACAACTTATATGATTATGGATTTCCACTACATATGGCATTGCTGTTCCACTTAAATGCACCATTAGTGGATTGAATTTTTCTGAAAACTGTTCAATGCAAAATTATGATACATATATAAGGCCATAAGGGTAAGCAAAAGTCTAATGCTGTTATCTTCAGGTGCATCACTAATATTCAATATACTACATATAATATAGTATCTTGAAACTTTGATTTCTATCAGAGCAATGCTTCAATAGATTAAGAAATATTTGATGGTTTGCCGTATATAAGTATTAAAGAAGCTATGACTGTCTCAAAAAATGTTTTCCCCAAAAAATCTTGCCAAAGGAAGTACTTTTGCTTACATTACATGACAAGCACCTGTAAATGACTATCTCTTTATTTTGGTAACAACTCAAATTGTTTGGCCATTATTGGTACTCCCTTGTTCAAAATTGTAAGTCGATGTAGCTGTCCTAAGTAAAACTTCTCTAGCAATCACCTAGTTTATAGAAAATTTCACAAGCATCCCACATCAAATTCGATTCCTTAGATACACCATGAAGTATATTTTGATAGTGCTTATTTGATATTGTACATGTTAGTATATTTTTCTACGAACTTGGTCAAACTTAGACAAGTTTGACATACAACAAAGCTAAAATGAATTGCAATTTGAAACGAAGGGAGCAGGATGTTTACAGCTATCAATTATCATACAAGGAGTTTACAGCTATCAATTATCATACAAGGATGTCATATTAGGTCATTAATACCATGGGTATTTTAGGAAAAGTCTAACAAGCATCATCTTATGCCGACCCTTTACTAAAATGGCTTGTGAAATGCATTTCCAGGCGGGGAATCTCTCCCCTCCATAGTTTTCTTTGAAAAAATGGCTTGTGAAGGACATACTTGCAAAGTGACATGGCACTTGTTACACCCTTTTGTATTCTACCAAAACTGTTTTCACTCTCTTTTGCTGGAAATGTTTTGTTTCATACCACAGTGGTCCTTTGTATGTTCGTTTTGCTGAAATTTGGCTTATGCTGATTTGTTGTGAAAAGAAAACACTGTTCGTTCGTTGAAAAGTAGTGCTGAAGTAGTGCGGATGAACAAGGCTTGTCAAATGTCAATCGAGCATTCGAACCAGCATTTTCAAATAGAAATACGTATTGTGGATATTGTAAATCAAAATTCCATGAGACTCCGATGGAATCCCTTGTGTTAATAGTCTATGGAATTGTAGTTTGTAGTAGTAACTTCACATTGTCTGACTAAAAAAGTAGTCGTCACTTCATTTCCTGGTAGAATGCAGCTTATCAATCTACCTGCAAATGCAGGCAGTTTCTACATGGTGTACAACATTTCGGGAGAGGTGATTGGATATGCATTTCCAAGTATTTTGTCCCTTCCAGAACCCCAGCTCAGTTGGCAAGCCATGCTCAGAAGCATTTCGACAGAATAAAGAAGAATGAAGTGGATGATAGGAGGCAGAGGCATACCATCAATGATGTCAGGCTTGTCAATCATGTTATGAATAATACTTCCCACTCCCATACTGAACCAGGGAAAGGAAAACCAACTGCATCAAGCATCCCACTGCCAGTCCTAACAGAGGGCATGGATATTCTGCATGATCCGACACAAGGAATGCCTAATTTTGGGCAAGCGAGTAACAGTCCAAGTAACTTAGCAGGGCAGACAACACATTGCAATCTTTCAATTGAGAGCTTCTTCCAGTGGCAAGGCCCAGGCACCGCGTCACCAAGAGAGCAGTGGAATGTCATCCTTGGTCAAAGCAGGGCAGAACATTGGACCTGGCCTCTCCACAAGAGACGTCTTGGTGCAGTCACCAATCGTAGGCGCAAGAATAAAAGAACACTCCCCAATGTCCTCACTGCTCAAATCCCACAAGAAGTTCTGCAATTTGCACAAGGAAGTGGCAGCGGAGCCAAGTTATCATGTGAGATGGTGCCCATCAAAGGGCGCACAACCATACCGCCATTCTGAAGTTTGGTGGAACCCTGTTGCCTGGTAGAGCATGCTTTGAATATGCTCTTCCAGGTGGGTTGGCTAGCAGTGTCAGGCTGAAGTTTGATTGCCTGCCTTCATAATAAGGAAGTCGTTTATGGCTTTTATCAGTACCTGGCCCATGATGTAATATATGGGAAACCAGCTAATGTTTGCTTTTATATGGTACAATTATGTTATAACTATCTACCGTTGCTTTTGTTTGAGATGTCTATTTGACTGTTTTGGCCTGTTGGGTCGTTGAAATGTTTTTTTAACCGTTGGGCCGTTGATTTTTTTGTTGTTGTTGTTATACTTGCAAATCTGTGCTGCTTGTGTTCTCGGGTGGTTCACCCAAAGGTCGCGGCCAAATGCATACCTGCCGATTACCAGCTCTGAGACCTAACTTGTAGGCTATGCTGTTGCTAGCTGGGAACTTGTTGCGTTAAGTGTGCTAATGCCAATCATGTCTTGTCACGATTGCGTATTTGGTTCCGTCATCGAAGTGATTTTTTTTATGATTCTTGATTTCTCTTTCCTACGATAACATTTGGGCGAAACATTTTATTTCCCACGGGATCTGAGAAAAAACAAAACATCCAAACATCAACTTCGTTTTTTTTATTGAACAGAATGGTCTGATTTTCTACACAAGTGGTTTATTATTGGTGGTAACGTTAGAAATCGAGTTTTGGCCTATGATGAAACAAAGAATCTTTTTTCTTTCCGAAACATGAAAGTTTTTTTTTTGAACCATAGGATTCCATTAACCTTGTGAACCAGATAAATCACTGGTCACTAGCACATGAATATAATCTGGTAGATTATTAGGACTAAAAAACAACATCTCCCTGAAGGAGTCTACCTTGGAATATGCTACTGTATTACATGTTCTTGGAATATGCTCTACTGAGATCCCCACAAATCCATCGTTAATAATTTCTTTTAACTCATGGGCTAAACTCCTATTGATGACAATCTGTAATCCGAGCTTTGTAGAGCTTGTTTAGTCATCAAAGTATCTGTCTGAATTATAATTCACTGAATACCCAAAGTTTGTGCTGCTTTCGCTCCCTGAATACATGCCGTTAGTTCAGACTGCCAAGCTTCAGAACATAGTGCATTTTCCCTACCCGGCCAACATGACATCACCATCCTCATCCGAAACATGAAAGGTTGAAATCAAAGAACCTGGTACTAGTACTTTGTCATGTGGTGGAAGGAACCTGGTACTAGTACTTTGTCATGAGAGAAGAAAGCTGTGGGCCTGTGGCATCTACAAAGCCGGCCTATTCTTTCAGCAGTGCAGGCGTGCAGCCCACCCCGACCCAGCTGCAGCTGTCCCCGCTGGACGCGGCCCAGGGAACTTTCCTCATACGTGTCGTGCTGTGCTCGCTGACATGCGGGCCTTCAGCTAGGGTTTAAGCTCCTCCTTCCGATTTTTCAAGTCAGCCGTTCAACGCCAGGAAAACGAAGAGAACACAAAGGTGACAACAAGGGGGGAACCGGGGGAGGCAAGCGCCCCCGCTACGTGGTCCATTTCCAGTCCAGTCTCCAACAAGGCCGGAGCGCAGGCGAGCACGCTGATCGATTCCGACCCGTACACGCACGCCCGCCGCGAATGGGCGATGCGGAGGCCGTCTCGAGGGAGGGGAGGAGGGCGGCCGCGGGGATGAGGGTGTTCTCGCCGGAGTACTACGCGCTGTGCGCCGGCGGCGGGATGCTCGCGGCGGGCGCCACCCACCTCGCCATCACCCCGCTCGACGTGCTCAAGGTCAACATGCAGGTAAGTGGATTCCTCTTGGTTGGTCGAGTGCTCGAGTTGCAGTCCTCCGGCGCTGCCGTGCGGCACCTTGCTCCGGGGTGAGCTTAATCTGAGGCCGTTAGCTCATGGGTTTGCACCGCTGTTGTAGGATTGTAGTTTTTTTTAATGATATGCTAATTTGGGGTTTCTAGTATTTCTGTTTTAGCAGCAAGCGTGATATGTTAGCAGTGCACTGAAACTTATACCGCTGAAATGCTTCTGTGGAGAATCATTCAGTACAAGAACTTTGTGAAAGGTGTTGAAATTGAACTAACATGATTGGCTTTCGAAATGAACAGAATGGAATTGAATGATAATTGTAGATTTCAAATAGGGAAACCACTTGCAGTTGCAAGCCTTTCGATTCTACATATAAGAACTGATTTGAAGAAAAAAAGGGTGGTTTGTAATTACTTCTGCTTCCTTTGTTTCCAGGTTAATCCCATGAAGTACAACAGTATATTTTCAGGACTAAATGTTCTTGTGAAAGAAGAGGGACCTTCGTCACTTTGGAGAGGCTGGGGAGGGAAATTTTTTGGCTACGGTGTTCAGGGTGGCTGCAAGTTTGGCCTCTATGAGTATTTCAAGAAGAGGTATTCTGACATGCTAGTAGACAGTAACAAGAGCACCATATACTTCCTTAGCAGTGCCTCTGCTCAAATCATAGCTGATGTTGGCCTGTGTCCGTTTGAATCGGTGAAAGTCCGTGTTCAGACTCAGCCCATGTTTGCAAAAGGTTTGGTTGATGGCTTTCCAAGGGTGTATGCAACTGAAGGCCTGTCTGGGTAAGCTATCATGTATAAGATATATAGATTGTTTATCCCAATTTGATGCATTCTGCGTGTACTTGAAGATACAAACCTTCATCTACCGTCCTGAGAAAAGTACATGTCTTGTTCCATTGCAGCTTTTACAGGGGGCTTTTACCTCTTTGGGGACGGAACCTTCCATGTAATTGAACTTCCCACTATTCTGTACTTATTCCATTTCATGATATGCTGCTTGATCATATAAAGTAATGTATATGACAGTTATATGACTTGATGTTGCATTAGATCTGATTAGTATTGAATCTTAGCATTTCTTTATTTCCAAAGTTGTTCCATATATGTGTGTAAGAATGCATCTGAGCTTCTTTGCCTTCATTGATTTTTCAGAGTGAATTACATTTATTACACTGGTTATTTCTGGTCTGAGAACCCATCACTTCTGCATCAGTATCTCTACTGTCAAAATTCTGTATTTCTGCTCAGTAAACTAGAACAGTGACCTGTCCCTGCTTCTAACATCTTGAAAAGTACCCTCTGTGCAATGTTTTAATATTTTGCCTGTTTCTCTACTGTGTCAATTCATTAGTGTATTTTATGCTTTCAAGATAGCATTCTTATCTTTCAGATGTCTTTTATCTTTTTTTTTAGGGACTGATATCTCTTATTTACTGTGCTTTCTTCTTCTTGGTAGTTTCTATGCTTATGTTTTCGACTTTTGAGCATACCGTGGACTTCCTATATCAGAAAGTTATTCAAAAGAAAAAGGAGGACTGCTCAATAATCCAGCAGCTTGGTGCTACTTGTCTGGCTGGTTATATCTCTGGTGCCGTTGGTACTGTTGTTTCAAATCCAGCAGATAATATTGTCTCATCCCTGTACAACAAAAAGGCTGACAATATCATACATGTAAGTATATAAATATAAATTTCCGGCCTAAGAAATCATTGTTGTCAAACTCCACCGTACCGTTTTTCTAATGATCTCATCTTATGCTCTCAGGCTGTGAGAAGTATTGGATTTCGCAATTTGTTCACAAGAAGCCTGCCCATTCGGATCACCCTTGTCGGACCCGTCATAACCATGCAATGGTTCTTCTACGATACCATCAAGATATTTACTGGATTGTGAGTCTACTGTTTCCCTGTCAGCTCAAGTGTATTCCTGTTTTATAGAATGAATAAGTATGGTTTGCAAATCATACAAGTGGATTTTAGTTTTACAATGACAAACTATTTCATGGATCAAGCATGATGTCACACTATATGATTATAAAATGACCTGCTTATCCCATCAAGAAAAGAAATGGTGTATACCAGTGCAGGTATCTATTTTTGGAATTAATTGAAAATGTCTTGAAATAAATAACATAGTTTTATTAAATTGGTAAAAGATGAAAAATTGTTGAAATTAAGAACATGAGTATCATATAATTGCATTAAATTGATAAAAAGGTGAACATGTTTTGAAATGAAGAGCATGAACATCATATAATTACTCAATATTAGCTGGTGTTTGTTTTTTCTGACGTGAGCACCATATTTATTCTTTCACCAGTGTGTTTGGCTATGCATTGATATTGATAACAAAGAAGTACCTGTTTCCTTTTCCTATATGGTTTGTCATTGTTCCTCTTGATTGGTGCTTCCAGCATCCACTGCTGCTGACACTGTTCCAAAGGCTCCTTTTGTGAAATGTTGTGTGTTTGGGGGGTTGGGGGAGAGTTATGTACGTTCAGGTACACTAATAGTGCACAACATATGGCAATATCCATTTATGTTATTATTGGCATGCTGCATTTGCTTGGATTCCTAATACATTTCTGTAATTGGTTTATTAAACTGTAAATCTGCTCATTTCAGGCCACCGAGTGGAGGGCTTCCGCGGGAACTGGAAGAAGTTAACACATAATCTGACCAGTTTGAGATAGGCTTCTCGATGCACTTTTTTGGCATCATACGGATGGGTATTTGTCTATGGTTCTGACTTGCTGGGGGAAGAGTATGGTTGGTAGTTTCAGGGGAGAGCCAACTGACCCGAATGCATCATGTGTAAGATTTCTGCGTCTGAAAGATTGTCTCGTGCCGTATGTTTTTCCACGTCTTAAACAACCTAGAGCTTCAGCACCCCTCCAGGTACAGCATTTTGGGTGGTGGTTTAGTAAGTGCATTCTGAATTCTGATGTATGAGAAGGATGCACTTCTGATGTATACACGCAACCTTGACTGTAAATAATCCTTTTGAACGACCGGAACTTAGAGTGGAATTCTGTGTTATGCTAGTGCTCTTAAATTTTATTTTCCTGTCTGATATTTCCTGAAACTACTCATCTTTTTACCTCGTAACTACCACCAGCTATCTTTATATGACGTTTTGGACAGGAGAATATAACTGCAAACAAGCCCCGAAACGTCATTTGAAGTTGACTGAAGGGAGTATGTTCAGATTCAGCGGCAATGCCTGCTGTCTCATTGCATAAACTTTCTTTGCTACCTTTGCATTTTTGGGGCAAACCTTCTCTCATTTAATGCAACAGTGGTATTCTATTGGTTTATTGCAAGAATTCGTACAATTTTCTCAAGCAAAATGGAAACAAAATGCAGAAGAATATATGTATGTACTTCATGCCTTAGCCACTAGGCAGTCCTTATTACAGTCCCAGTGCAGGAATGAAATACGTAATTTACAATCACGAGCTGTAGGAACAAAGGTTTCTGAAGGAAACTACCTCTCCGGGAACTTCACGTCCGGGTTGCGCATGGGCCTGAGCCACATGTCAGCCATCACCCTCGACGACATGCTCCACAGCACTTCATTCCCGGGCTTCCCGGCCACCACGGCCCGGTTCTTCCTGCCGCCCTTGCCCAGCCCGTAGGCGACGAGCCAGTGCATCGCCGTGAGCCGCTGCTTCTCCCCGTCCCACACGTTGCGCCGGTCCGGCGACTTGAGCCGCAGGCCTCCGAGGTGCAGGTTCGCCACCTTGAACCTCGGCTCGTCGTCCCTGCCGCCGCCGCCGCCGCCGTCCCGCACGGCCTTGATGATCACGACCGACGGTGCGCCCACGGCCTCGTACCGGCGCAGGGGGTCCCTCAGCTGGACCGCAACGAGCAAAGCGACGGCGTCCACGCCACCGGCGCAGGCGGTGGCCCACTCCTCCGGTGGCGCGGCGGCGTCCAGAAGGTGCCCGGCCTGCGGCGCCGTCTCTGGCGACACCTCGAACGGCGCCTGCTCGTCGCTCATTCCCGCCTGGACCTTGAGCGCTTCGACGGCCATCGTCTCTATCTTCTGCAGCGAGAACGCCAGGATCTCGTCGACGGCCACCGGCGCCTCCTGGGCGTTCCAGATGCCGGTGGCGATCCTGTCCTGGCGCCCGTGGCTCGTCGCCACGGACATTGTCCGGAGCAGCGAGACGGACTCGGCCGCGCTGGAGCTCGCGACGAGGTCCTTGCTCCGTGCGCTGATGATCGCGGAGGCCATGCCCTCGAACGCGATCTGCTCGGCTGTCTTGCCGGCGACGTCGTCCATGGAGATGAGCGCGCTCAGCTTCGCGCACAGTGCCTCGGACCCGACCGCGCACAGGCGTTGGAACACCTCGGTGCCACCGCCGGGAAGCTTCGTCTGGTCGCGGAGAAGGAACGGCTTGGACAGCTGCATGGCGAGCTTGGGGAGCTCCTTCCGCTCCACCGGGACGTCGAATGGGTTCGTGGCGGCCAGGTAGCCGCCGTCCCGGGTCTGCACGACGGGGCCGAGCCCCTTGCCGAGGTCGGAGACGTAGCACGTGGCGTCGACGCCAGCAGAGGCGGCCTTCGCGCCGCCGGACTTGAGAGAGGACACCTGAGGAGCCGACGACGACTTGGCGTTCGCGTCGTCTTTCTCCTCTCCTTGTTCCATCAGCATCAGGAACTCTCTAGTCACTTCCTCCTCGTCGGCGTCGAGCACCGCGACTGCTGCCTCGTCCTCCTTCCGCCGCTCCGGCGACGACTTGGCGCCAGCCCCCAGCACGTCTCCGTGCATCATGTTCTCGAGGGCCTTGATCTGGTTGGTGATCGCCTCGAGTTCGTTGAGGCGCCACGTGTGTGCGCTGTCGAGCACTACCTCCTTGACCACCTCGTCGCCGGCAGCCGCCGAAGCATCCTCCTCCTCTTCCTCTACCTCCACCACCACGGTTTCTAATTTCTTGTCGTCGTCAGCTTCTTCTTTCGGTTCGTCCAACTCCTCTTCTTGCCCCTCCACGCCATGGTCAACGAAGTCGAACTCCGGGAACTCCGAGTCATCGGCTTCCGCGTCGTCATCAGGCACGCGCTCCGGCCCTTTCTGCTGCTCCTGCTTGACCTCGGCCACCACCGGGCTCGGCTCATCGAGCTTGAAATCGTCAATGCCCAGCAAGTCCGGCGATGGAGCTCCCTTGAACGGTATCAGCGCCGGCTCCGACCGCACCACCTTGGGGCTCGTGATGCTGAACGACGACTTGCTTTGCTTCCGAGCAAACAAGGAGGAGGAGGAGGAGGACGACGAAGACGAGCCAGGTTTGCCTACAACGGCCGGTTGGCTGTACAGCCCGACGCCTCCGTCCTCCATGATCTGGAATGCCAGCTTGACGACGAGCTCGCCGCCCTTGGCCTTGCCGGCGAGTGGGAACGCCATGTCCCAAATCCTGACGCGCTCCCCTTGCTGGCTCCTTTCCGAGGACTCCTTCACGAGGAGGCTCAGGTCCACGGCATTCCGGCCCAAGTCGAGCTCCGGCGCCTCCACGGCGACCGCAGACACGAGGAACACCCGGGGCTCGAACCTGAGCGGCTTCCCCGTGGCGCCGCCGCCGCTGCAGTAGAGGTTGCACCGGACGAAGAGCGTCTCCTCGAAGTCGGCCGCACCCTGCTGCACGCGCGACGGCATGGTCTGCACGGCGCCGTCGCGCGTCTCCTTCTTGCGCACGGCCACCGCGAGGCGCAGCCCATTCATGGACGTGGGAAGGCCCTGCGCGGCCACCACCTCCACGGAGAAGAGGCAGCCCATCCGCTGCATGCCGATTCGCGACAACGCCCGGATCGGCTTCCATCCCCGAATGCCCTTCTTCTCCCCGACCACTGTCGACGATGTGGTCACCGCGGCGAAGCTCTGGCTCTTGGTCGGCAGCGCCGCGCCGACGTCATCTTCGTCGTCGTCGTCGTCTTCGGCGTTCAAGTTCTTGTCGAGCTTAGGCCTCGACCGGAACGGCGACATGGACAGGCGTCGGGGGAGCGGGCGCCCCGACGCGGCGCGGACAGCGTCGGAGCCGCCTGCATTGCCGCCGTCGCCGGCAGCGCGAGGGAGCGCGAGCGAGTTGGTGCGGCGCTTGTTGTGCGCCTGGTAGAGCGTGTGACTGAGCGCGTCGAGCTCGCTGAGGATTTGATCATTGGAGGACTTGCCGTCGTCGGCCATGGCGATGCACCAGCGCCGGCAGCTGGTAGCTTGGTGAGTTCGTCAAGCCAAGAAGCAAGTAGAGTCTGGCGAGTGGATAAGCGAGGGAGTGGAGGAGGGCGAAGTGTATGGCGGGATGAGAGCGAGGACGTTGACGGCGCCATGGTTGGTGACAGTTTTGGAGCGATTTGGAAGCAGCGGATGGAGGAGAAGAGACGGGCAAACTTGTGGTGTTCATGTGGCCGTTGGTTTGGCGCCAAATTGATCCCGATATATATGCTGGACTTGATTCCTTGTGCTGTGATCTGTGAATGACACATCGGGCACACACAGGTTTTAGACTGTACTCCTACAAGATAATGTGTGGATGATATGTGGCAGTCCACGTGGCACGCTGGATTAACAGACGTGATCGCGAATGTACTTGTGAGAAACTCGTCAGAAGGACCTTGCAATCGTGTCATCCACACAATCCACTGATAAGTCATCAGATTGAAAAATGTAAATGGGCGTGCTACTACACTACTACAGTCAACGTCACAGATCATACTACCCTCTTGCCAATTTTTATCCAGGGAAGTGTAAGTGCTACGCTCAATAAGTTGGCAGCTTCGAAACAGAACAAAAAAAACAGGCTGAAAAAAGAACTGAAGAGAATTGGATCTGCCACATTAGAATTCACGACAAAAAAAAAAGGCTGAAAAGAGAACTGAAGAAGTGGCAACTGAAAACGTGTTACTCTGAGGCCAACTTAAAAAAAACATCTCCTAGAGCTATTTACATAAAAAAACATTTTCTATATCTTTCTACTCTCCAACTGTTTTTTCCATTCTCATTTTCAATATCTAACTGGTGAGACATCTAGAAACTGTTGGGAGATTTTTTTTTAAAAAAAAATCTCTATTCCAATTAATCAGGAAGGACATAAAAAGTCTCTTGGAGTTGCTCTAAGGTCCCACAATTTTCATTAATCATCAAACTCACTATTGACTTGAATCATCGCACATGAAGGACATGTGTTTTTATTGTTTATTACGTCACAATAGATTAACCAACACATTATATGAAAACACTAGTTCAAATGAACACAAAATGAAACTATTACAGCCCATGTGCCAGCTATTGCTTGGAATTATCCTGCTCTTCCTGGCTGCCTTCGCTGGTCGTCCCTGCAAACCCCTGTCTCTCATCGGCAGACGCTGTTATGACCGGCATCCAGATATCAGATGTGCTGCTCAGGAGAGACTTCACCTCTGGATCTGAGGCCATGGCAGATGATATCATTTTGTCGACATCATCAAGCCTTGATGATAGCTTGTCCAGTTCTGCAGCTATTTCTAGCTAAAAAAGGCCAAATGGGAGCTGATGAGACAATTCATAATGATGCATGACGTTAAACATGATAAGGCATCTGCATTTACCTCACTGAGATGCTTAGGTGCCTGCTCTGGTACCTTGGTGACTTCTAATCCTAATGCTTCTATCTTAGCACGCAACTCTACTTCTTCCTGATTGCTCATTGACTCCACCTGCATTAAAAAAAACAGATACCCATTGTTCAATAATCAGCCAACATATCTCTTTCTGCTAGCACAAGTCAGAAATATGAAACAGAAAATAATAGTTTCCAACTGAACAGACCAGGATTCAGTTTGAAAGACAATGAATGAAAAAAAATCTGAAATATCAGTGGCCAGTGGTAGCAAAATAGCGCAACATGGCAACCACTGCTATACCACTATACCAGAGTATTGCTCTTTCTGTATTATATGCAAGCACAATACAGAACAAACGAAAACCACCCATTATCATAGAATAAAGATTATGCTAATATGTAATGGTTCCAGTTCAGCATTTCTCACAAGTTTCAACAGTCACATTGTTCCAAAAATTCAGTAAGATAAAGTTTTCATCTATTCTAGTTCGCTCTAGCAATGGTCTTTGTGATGCCTAACTTGATTTCAGGTCGACAAAGCCAACGGTTCAATTCTCTGCCTTGTGTATGGTGCCAGTATGGGTGGGACTTTCCTAAGACCATCTTCCAATACAAAATTGCTCTCTCTAAGGTGTGAATGGAGAGTAAGTGGCAAAGTGTTTCCGCTGGCTCCAACAATGTTTACATTTTTCCTTTTTAAAAATAGGATCAGAGTTATGCTCCTTGTTGAGTGAGCTGGCAAAACTAAATGGCAGACGTCCCTAGTTGTTTTCAGCCAGACTAGCTTCAGACATAAACTGACAAGATGAACTAAGCTGGCTCTACCTTGCCATTGGCGGAAGCAAGGGAAACAGCACAGGTATGATTCTGATTATCCCTATTTTTTTTCTTGACACGAGCCACGAGCCACGACACAAACAAATTTGTCCCTGTTTTGTCTTGTCACGGCACAAGCAACATGCACACATTTGAAAGGCTGATAGGAACTACAAGGAGTTAGGGACCGAAAGGAATTACACGCAGGAAATCCAGCAGTAACCAGATGAGCATGCCATTAACAGATTCATGCTAGCATGCCCCTTGAGCTATGCATTAGAGGTGCTATCTATCGCCACGACTAATTAGGTTTATTTGCACGGGCCTGATGCGGCGGTGTGAGAAGCTAATTTGGATGCAAAAGTTATTGATGGTGATACTACCAGTAGTTTGATCCTCTAATAATCGAGATCCAGGAAGCAAAAAGTGTGGAACGGCGAAAGGCAGTTACGACCAAATCAGCGGACATGGAAGAACGGAGTCGATTGGCAGATCGGGACCGCGGAGGCGCAGCTGCGTACCTGCTGGAGAAGGTCGCTGAGGAGCTGGAACAGCGGCACGTCCGGCTTGGACCCCTCCGCCATCGAGACTCGCCTAGTTCTGTGCTCGAAACCTTTGGATTTGTCGGTGGAATTCGCGCTCTGCTCTTGCCCCCTCCGCTCGCTCCGCCTCCGCTCGCTGCCTCGCTGGTGTTGCCGTGCGCCGGTTGGGGATTTGCCCGGGGCTGGATCGGCAGCCCGTGCCCGTGATTCGTTCGGGAAGACGAAGAGCGGTGCGTATCGGCGGATCAGGCCCGAGTTCTCGTTGGGCTTTGAGAGCCCGTTACGTTCCTTTTCGGGGACGGACAGTGCGAGGCCCAGGTTGTCTGATGAGTTGGGCTGGTCCTGGTCGTGCGAAGGAAGGACAGTGCATGGCCCAAGTCGTGCGAACGAAGGACAGTGGATGGCGTTCCGAGGCACGCGAGACAAGAACACGTCCGTTTGCTTGCTGGGCGCGTGCAAATCCGCGGTAACAACCGTTAACAACAGGCATTTGCGGTGATCCGGAAGCAACCGCTCGCTTTGGGGCAAATGCGTTTTTTTTTTCAGGGAACAGCCGCAAATGCGATTTGGAGGGCATAATACGCCCAGGCGACCATTTCCGCCGAGGCCTCGTCGGTGGTGGCGCGGGATCGTGAGTCGTTTGCGCTGCGTGACACTGCAAGACGCAGGCGCACGGTCGGTCTCGGTCCGTCGGTGGCGACTCTGAGCCTCTGAGGGCAGGTGGCGGGGGTGGGCGAGAGGTGGCCGCCCGACGCCCGTGCCTGCCCGGGTCGTTAGGCTTTATATAAGCTGACACACGGCGGGATGGCTGATGCCCGGTCGGTGGGTTCGCTTGGCTACTTGGCTCCCTCGGCCCCTCCCGGTCCCGGTCGCGAGGTCACGCTGAACGGACGACGCGTAAGCAGCCTGCATGGTAGGCACGCAGACGCGGCAAAATGTTTGCCGGGAGTCAACAAAAGAATGAGTGCCATTTTTTTTTCTTTGACGTTGATGTGTGTTCCTTTTTCGTTTTTTAGAAAAAATATAATAATATATAAAAACATAGAAAGGTGAATGTCAGTTCTCCATTCATTCAGTTGCGGGTACTCCCTCCATCTCTGAAAGAATGAATTCATGCTAGTCAAATTTTTTTAACTTTGACTAACTTTATAGATTTAAAATGAGTAATATGTGAAAATATGTTCTATGATAAATCTAATGATACTAATTTTATACTATAACTTTTAATATTTTTTTCTAGAAATTTAATTCAAATTTAAAATTTTTTGACTTAGAACAACTTCAGAAATTATTCTTACGCGTTGTCTATAAGTGGTCAACGAACAAATAGACTTGCGCATGCTGACGATGAGACATTGGCCATCTCCAAGACGAGTTTACAAAACCCATTTTCGATCTTGATTTTTTAAATAAGATTAGAAATATCTCTAGACAATTAACTTTCAATTTTTCCACACTTGGCAAAATAAATACAATCATGCACCTATCCAATAGGCTAATCCGGAGGCAAAGGATTTGACGTTGGAAAGAATAAGAGAAAGGCTGGATCCCAATATAAAAGTGTTTGAGAAATAATTTAGTATTTTTAATGTAAAATTTTCTTCTATCTTTTAGGAGATATTCAATATAGTTGGAGAAAGCCAATAAATATACTCCTTGATCTTTTTATCGACTTGCTAATTAAGTTATCAATTTTTTAACTATTTATGTTGCTCTTAAGACCCGTCTGGTACGACTCCTCCATTAAGTTACTCCTTTGAAGAAGCCAAAGTTAGATGGAGGAGCCACATTTTTTTATAAAAAAGGACGGTAAATTACAACGAATTTTATAAGACTACAAAGTGAGAGGAAAAGGCAAGTGCCCGACTAGTTATTTAAATGAAAATTGGGCCTAGAATCCATACAACTTAGAAAAGTGTTTCACTCATCCTAACACGATTTTGATACAACTATTAGACAACTATTTTAACTCATACCACTACTTGCTTCGATGGAATCACAGGCTCACAGTCACAGGTCACCGGCAAGACAAAGCAATCGTTTGCCCCCTCCGGGTCCACAGCTCGCAGCGGCATGCTCCCCGGCCCCGCCTGGTCGGTAACGGGCTTCCAACGAGCAGCGGGGCTGCATTGTGTGCGCGCGCCTCATGTACTGCGCGAGTGCGTGGGACGGAGGCGCACGACGGCGCACACGGCCACGGCCGGCACGAGCACGACACGGCACGCGCGGCACGGTGGCGCGCCGTCCGGATAGCCCAGCGGGCGGGGCAAGAGCTGACGTGCGGTGGTTGCCTGCAGGATCCACGTTTCCACGAGGCGAAGGTTCAGCGACGCGGGCGCGGAAGTATCCATAGCGTTACCCTGCTGGAACGGTACACAGCGAGTTCGTATTATAGTGGAGTCAAAAACGAAAGCAATGAGGGCGTCCGAATAACGAAGGTTCCTTTAATTTTCTTTTTGACTCGTCATTGAACGTGATCAGCTATCAAAACTTTCGATGATATGTTCATTCGTTTGCCTTAGATTATGAGTCGTACATGTATGCGTGCACGAGTTATTAAGTAAAAAATATCGAAGAGTACTAAACGTTTTCTTAAAAGAAGAAGAAGAAAGTCTAGTTTTCTATCAAATTTTCTTTTCGAAAAATAGCCGTTTTTAAATAAAAAACAATAGGATAATGTAAAGGGTCCTAATTTCATTCCATTTGATAATAGGGTTAAGATGAGTCACATAGCATATTAGAGTTGAAGCTTTAGCAAAAGGTTTCTTTAAATCCTTAACGACTCTTCCTACGGGATTTTAGACTATTCCCTTTATTGCAAAGGAAAAAAAAGGCCGAAAGTGTATATATATGCAATCGTGATAAAAGCATTACTATTCCATTTGTTTTTTTTTAAAAAAACTGTAGTCCAGTTTTGTTCCATACAAGCATTTCTATCTTTAATCAACAAATCTTTTAAGGGTAAAATACATCTTTCAATCTCCAACTTACATGATAGTTCAGTCTTCAATCTTAAACTATAAACTCGGGTAATTGGTGACCTCTAGCTATCAAAATAGAACAAATTTGGTCCACTTTGTTATAACAATAAAAAAAGTCGGTTAAAATCCATAAATAATTCATCTTAAAACAAACACATATTAACTAATACACTTTAATGTTCTCTACCTTAATTTGTGATCTATATATAGTTATTTGGAATTGATTTATTTATGTTCCTACTTTTTTTTTCTCATGGTCTATTTAAGACAAATTAGGTCCAAATGGGATTTTAGAAGAAAAAACATGCTAGTTTTATATTTTATTTAAAATTAAATAGTTATGAATATTTAGAGACCATTCAACATTTTTACTAGTCTTAGAAAATATAAAGGACAACTTGTAAACCGATTAGAGGAGCAAATTCTCTGGTACGGTTTTGACGGATATGTGGTGTCTATAACTTAATTTTTTAGTTCAAGGTTGAAATCGAACTTACGTGCAACTTGGGGCTAAAAAATGTACATTATCTTTCCTATAATTTCGTATAATTGAACTACATGTGAATTTTATATATTGTGAAACATTTCTTATTCTAGACTCCAAAATGTAAATACTGTGGTTTTGAACTATAGGAATTTAATAGAAAATGGTGGTTAAAAATATAAATGTTTGGTTTTGATAAAACTAAAACAATAAACAAAGTGCCAAGAACCGTAGCACTTTTTTATGGTGAGCTGGCTGTAGCAACTAACGAGCGAAGTCGAAGATCCATGAAAATTAGTTGTTTTTGTCTAAAGATAACTTTCACAACTCATGGAAACTGTTTAGCCTATTTTTTTTTACTATGAAAAGCACGCAGGAGCAATGCGCCAATGCCAGAAGAAGCTTGAACATTTTCAATAAACACGTTTTTAAACTTATTTCTCTACGAGAATGTTAAATAAACTCCATGTTCGGTTCCTATAAACTTAGAGGAATTGTGAAGCAGTTTATAATAATAAAATGAGAAAGCACGTTTAGATAATTATTTTGTCCACTTGTCTTGTGAACTAACATTTCAGTCTTATTTTAATTTATTTCTTACTCACATAACACTATTAAATCAGTCATTTTTTTACTCGCCGAACATGGTGATTATTTTTATCAACTTATAAATCCAAACAGGTTCCAAAATGTCATGGCACCCACCATACGACACACGCTTGTGTTTTGAAAGGTCTAGATATGGCTAGAGTTGGGGTGAATAGCCTATTAAAATTTTCTACAACAACACTTAGTCAAACTTGTTAGAATAAAACACGACGTAAAGCAAGTTTGCGCTAGCACTACGGTTAGGCAAGCCACCTACCAATTCTAGCTATTTGAAAGATAACCTATGTCACACACAAGAGCTAGTGAACTATAGCTACAAGACTAAGCTAAAATCTCTACTTTGCAAGAATGTAAGAATGTAAGTGCAAAGCTAGAGTTAGACAGATTATACCGCCGAGAAGAGATGAGCCAATAGATAACCAATCAAACACAATAAGAATCCTCGGTAGAGATAATGTGACACAAGATTTTTTACCGAGGTTCACTTGATTGACAACAAGCTACTCCTCGTTGTAGCGATTCACCTACTTGGAGGTTCACGCGTTAATTAGCATCACACGCCAAACCCGTCACCGGATGCCGCAAAATCAACACAAGATAGGGATCCATAAGCTATGAGCAACCCACTAGAGATACCTTTTGCGAACTCCCGCGGGAAGGTTCAAGAACCCCTCACAATCCACCGATCGGAGCCGGAAACAAACACCTTCCTCCGCTCAACGATCCTCGTCGCTCCAAGCCGTCTAGGAGGTGGCAACCTCCAAGAATAACAAGAACTCCCGCGACGACGACGATCACCAAGTGCCACTAGTATGCAATCAATCAAGCAATGCACTTGGTTCACTCAATCTCTCATGAAATTAGCAAGTGTATCAAAGAGATGAGTGGTGGAGGCTCTCACAAATGAGCACTAGTGTGTGAGTGATGAAAATGTGCAAGAGCTGCCCCAAAGGGTCGGCCATACAACTATATATAGCCCACACAAACACACTAACCGTTTTCGCCCACTTTTCACTTCTCTGTGTGCCTCCGGACGCACTTATCACAGGGGATCCGGACCATCAACTGCGTCCGGACCCACCACCAGCAGAGCGCCAACGGCTCTGAGTAGAACTCCGGACGCGGCCTCCGGACGCGCGCAATGCATCGTCCGGACCATGCCACATGCGTCCGGTCAGCCTCCCATTCAAACAGCTAGCTTCCCGCGCTTGTCACTGCTCGCCACGTAGCTCCGGACTCTACTATTCATAGGGTCCGGACTCACTATTCATCGGGTCCGGAAATAAGTTCTAGAGAACCCGAGAGCACCTTCTTCACTTCTTCCACTCCGGACGCATGTCCGGTTCATCCATCCGGACCAACGCCTGCGTCCGGATCAACACACCAGAGAACAACAGAGAGGGCCACGCCTCCAGAGCTCTGCGTCCGGACTGCATCCAGCGTTCGGATCCCTCACGCCAGCACAGCCAGGCTAGGGTATGCCTCTGGACCCATCTCCGATGGTCCGGACCGGCCACACACCCTGCGTCCGGACCTCTTCTTTTGTCCGAAACACTTTGCCAACTTCACTCCAACTTCTTCCAAGCTTCCAAGGGCCAACACTAAGTGATCTCAACACTTGTGCACGAGTGTTAGCTTTTAGTTCACATTTATCTTGGAATTAGTTGGTTAAAACACTAGTTCAATTGATTTTAATGCGATGCAATGAACTAGTGGCACATGATAACCGTAATCAAACACGTGAGCTCCCTCCTTGATAGTACGGCTATCTATCCTAAATGTGATCACACCCTCTATGGTGTCTTGATCACCAAACCGAAAATAGATTCCTATTTCACCTTTGCCTTGAATCCTTTTCCACCTTCCTTTGCACCACCATGCTAGAGCCTTGCCATCATCACCTTTGATTCATTAGCTCCATCACATGGCATGTACCAACCTATCTTATGATTCATACTTAGATATCAAGGTTAGTACTTAGGTAGGTTTCATCAATTACTCAAAACCAAACACATGGGGACTCTCAATCTCTCCCTTTTTGGTAATTGATGACAACCTTTCTATAAAGATATGAAATATAATCATTTTGAACTTGAGTTGCAAGTCCAAGCATTTTGATCAAAGATTTTAAATTTTGGACAAGTCACACAAATTCGATTTGGTAGTTATTAGCTCCCTCTACATATGTGCCTCTAGAGTTTGGTTCAAGTTTAGCACATATGCATAGATAGACAATGTGGGAGAGTAAATATCTACCAAATGATGCTAAGGTTTAAGAGTAAACCTTTGAAGCGTGATACCATCGGAGTGCGGAATTTTGAATCACCCTTAGCACCATAATTAGCTCGACACCACTTGGAAAGAATACAACCACTTGAAAACACATGTGAGTCTAAGCTAATCAACCTATGCATGCTAGTTAATCAATCATCAATCAATTTGTATCACTAGCAAACACCACACAAGCATAAATATTGAATTTAAGTACTTGTACAACAATACATATGAGGATGCAAGCATTCAAATGCAACAAGGTGTTCATGAGCTTGCTCCCCCTATTTGTGTGTTCTCTTTAAAAATTGATTATTCATTTTCTCCCCTTTATCTTCATTTTCTCCCCCTATGTCATATATCACCCCTCTTTGGTCAATTTTATATCTTTTCCATAATTTCTCCCCCTTTGTCATCCAATTGACACAAAAAGGTGGGACCAATTATAAATATTCAAGTTTTACTCCCCCTTAGTGTGAGATAGGGTGAAAGATTTTTAACTTTGGTTTGAACTAAGCTACTTGCCCAAGATATTTAATTCGGTTTAAACCATAGACAAGCTTGTTGACACATGCTAAGATGGTTATCTTGTCTATGTTGAATTAAACATTTAAGCTCATAGACATAGATCAAACACTAGAATTGCAAGCCCATCAACATGTCATATGCTACCACTAAATCATATCAAGTCATGGAAGCTATAGTGGCACCATATAAGCATCAACAACATTTTGGTTTTCATGAACGAGCCTAGAATCATGAGTGATGTCTATATGCTCTACACAAGTCCTAGCAAAGTATGCATGAATGCTTTCAATCAACTTGTACCTTGCTTTGTTGGAGTAGAGGCATGTCATATAAGTGGGGGTGCATCAACTCATGTTGGAAAAATCAAGTATGTTCAATTTATTTCTTAGCTTGCAAAACCTTTTCTCACCTAGTGGCTTAGTGAAGATATCGGCCAATTGATCATCGGTGCCCACACTCTCTATTGAAATGTCCCCTTTCAATTGATGATCTCTAATGAAATGGTGGCATACATCAACATGCTTTGTTCTTGAGTGTTGAACCAGGTTGTTGGTTAGCTTGATTGCACTTTTATTGTCACATAGCAATGGTACCTTCTTGAATTTGACTCCAAAATCATTCTAAGTAGCTTTCATCCAAAGTATTTGTGCACAACAACTCCCCACA
The DNA here is from genome assembly GCA_022036555.1 of Microstegium vimineum. Taxonomy (NCBI): domain Eukaryota; kingdom Viridiplantae; phylum Streptophyta; class Magnoliopsida; order Poales; family Poaceae; genus Microstegium; species Microstegium vimineum. Next base: position 57,136,645 of record CM039119.1, on the reverse strand, counting down.
CTAATATATTCAGCTTCGGCGGTACAGAGTGCCACACTATTTTGCTTCTTTGATGACCATGAGACAAGTGATCTTCCAAGCAATTGACATGTGCCCGATATGCTTTTTCTTTCTATCTTGCAACCTGCATAGTCCGAGTCGGAGTATCCAATTAACTCAAAGTTTGATCCTTTTGGATACCACAACCCAATATTTGGTGTATGCTTTAAATATCTCAATATCCTCTTTGTGACCTTCAAATGACTCTCTCTTGAAGAAGCTTGAATCCTTGCACACATGCATACACTAAACATGACATCCAGTCTTGATGCGGTCACATAGAGCAAGCTACCAATCATTGATCTATATAGCTTTTGATCTACCATGTTGCCACTAGCATCACTATCCAAGTTACCATTAGTTCCCATTGGTGTGCTAATTGACTTTGCTTCATCTAGATTGAACTTCTTGAGCATCTCCTTGATGTACTTGCCTTGACTAACAAATGTCCCATTCTTCATTTGCTTGACTTGAAGACCAAGGAAGTAACTAAGCTCTCCAAGCATAGACATCTCGAACTCATTAGCCATCATGTTGCCAAATTATTCACAAAAGTCTTGATTGGTTGAACCAAAGATAATGTCATCAACATAGATTTGCAACACAAACAAGTCCTTTTCAATCTTCTTGGTGAATAGGGTAATGTCAACCTTGCCCATAATGAATCCCTTAGAGAGGAGAAAGTCTCTCAACCTCCCATACCATGCTCTACATGCTTGCTTCAAGTCATATAATGTCTTTCTTAGCTTGTACACATGGTTGGGTTTCTTGTCATCTTCAAAACCGGGTGGTTGCTTAACATATACCAATTCATTGATGTACCCATTGAGAAATGCACTCTTCACATCCATTTGATATAGCTTGATGTTGTGAGCACAAGCATAAGTCAATAGAATCCTTATTGCTTCTAGCCTTGCCACCGGTGCATATGTTTCTCCAAAGTCAAGATCCTCTACTTGAGTGTACCTTTGTGCAGCTAGTCTTGCTTTGTTTCTCACCACTATGCCATCTTGATCTTGTTTGTTGCGAAAGACCCATCTTGTGCCAATAACATTGTGATTCTTAGGTCTCTCAACTAGTTCCCAAACTTGATTTCTAGTGAAGTTGTTGAGTTCTTTATGCATAGCATTCACCCAATCAATATCTTGCAAAGCTTATTCAATCTTGGTTGGCTCAATGGATGATACAAATGAGTAATGTTCACAAAATGAAGTCAATCTTGATCTTGTTTGTACACCACTAGTGATATCTCCAATAATATGATCAATAGGATAATCTCTTGCAATAGATGTAGGTTGGAGTGTTGGAAGTTGATTGCTTGTACTTGGTTGGTTATTGGATTGAGATGATGAACTAACTTCTTGTTGATTTTGAGTGGGAGAGCATGAACTAGCTTGATTGTCATTGGATTGCTCATTGGATGAAGCATGCACTTGATAGTCATTGTCTTGCTCTTCATCCACTTGCCTCGGCCTAATGTCCCCAATATCCATGTTCTTCATTGCATTGGCCAATGTTTCACCTCACATCATCATGATTGTCACTTTCATCTTGAGAGCCTTGTGTTTCATCAAACTCCACATCATGTACCTCCTCAACTATACCATGAGTAAGATTCCATACTCTATATGCTTTGCTTGTAGTTGAGTAACCAAGTAGGAAGCCTTCATCACATTTCTTCTCAAATTTGCTCAATCTTGCACCTTTCTTCAAGATATAGCACTTGCAATCAAACACTCTAAAGTATGCAATATTTGGCTTTCTTCCATTTAATAGCTCATAAGGTGTCTTCTCAAGCATCTTGTGGCAATAGAGTCGGTTGCTATAGTAGCAAGTCGTGTTGATAGCTTCGGCCCAAAAAGAATCACTCACATTGTATTCACTAAGCATAGATCTTGCCATATCAATGAGTGTCCTATTCTTCCTCTCTAAAAGGTCCTAAATGGCTAGAGGGGAGGGGGGGTGAATAGCCTAATGAAAATTTTACAAATCACTAGAGCAAAGGTTACATAACACTAAAGCGAAGCTTTTTGCTCTAACTCTAATAGGGATGCAAAGCCACCTAATCGAGCAATTCTAGTTAACTAAGTGCCTACACACAATAGCAAGAACCTAAGACACTTAGCTCAAACAAGCTAAAAACAACCAACAAAGAAACTAACTAGCAAGCTAAATTAGATAAGCAAGATATGAATGTAAATGCTAGGAAGAGGGTGATTTTATACCTATGCCTTGTGAAGAGAATATACCAATGTGAAAACCAATCACAAATAAGATCATCAAGAGTAGCCGGAAGACAAGATGAACACAATGATTTTTCTCCCGAGGTTCACTTGGTTGCCACCAAGCTAGTCCCCGTTGTGTCGACTACTCAAGTGGTGATTCGGTGGCTAATAGGCAATCACAAGTCTAGCCCACTACCCGGGCGCCACAAGAATCCACCCAAATGAGAGTAACTCAATGACACAAGCAATTCACTAGATTTACCCTTTGACGCTCCGCCGAGGTGGGTACAAGCCCTCTCACAAGTCGATGAAGCCGGTCACGAACAATCACCAACACGTGCCGAAGCTTCTCCTCAATCGCCAAGCCGTCTAGGTGTTGGCAAACACCAAGAATAACAAGAAATCCCGCAGCGATGACGATGACCAAGTGCCACTAAGATGCAATGCAATGATCAAAGCACTTGGATCACTCAAACTCTCACAAGTATGCAACAAGAGTGAAGAGAGTGAGTTGGGGGCTATCTCAAGCAAGCACAAGTGTATCAAATGAAAGAGAGGTGCAAGAGAAGTTCCAAGGAGCCAGCCAAAACATTTTTATAGTCATCCAAACCAAGCTAGCCGTTTTCTCCTCTTTCCTTTGCTTTCTGGGTGACTCCGGACGCACTTTGCATGGGGGTCCGGACTAAAGGTGGCGTCCAGAGCCTTCATACGCTGAGCAGCCGAGCCTCTGTTCTCAAGTCCGGACGCACCATCCGGACGCACAAAGATTGGGGCCTGGACCATCGCGTCTGCGTCTGATCCCCCTGCCATTTGAAATTCGTTGTTCGCCGCCTTCACACGGAGTCGCCACGTCGCCTCCGGACGCTACGCACAGTGCGCGTCCGGACTTTCAATGCCTGCGTTCGGACCTCAGCAGAGAGCTCCTAGAGAGCCATTTTGATCCGGACGGTCGACCGGAGTCCTGCGTCCGGACACACATCAGCGTCCGGACCTTCTGTCTTGTTTCAGCCGAAGCTAGGGTAAGCCTCCGGTCGCATGTCCAATGGTCTGGACGACATCTTGCCAGCATCCGGACCCTGCGTCCGGAGCCCTTCTGAGTGTAAAACCGAGCTGCCTCTTCTTCTCCAAGTCTTCAAGTGCTAACACCATGTGATCCATCACTTGGTTTCCTGTGTTAGCCTTTTCTTTGAATTATCTTGGATTTAATTCTATGTTCATGTCACTTAGGTTTATTTTATATGTATGCAATGCAAACCTAGTGGCACAAGATAACCGCAATCGAAACGAGTTTTCCCTTCTTGATAGTACGACTATCTATCCTAAATGTGATCACACTCTCTATAGTGTCTTGATCACTAAACCAAAAATAGCCCTATGATATACCTTTGCCTTGAGCCCATTTTTGTTTTTCTCTTTCTTCTTTTCCTTAGTCCATGAAGCACTTGATCAATGCACCATTGTCATCCTTCTAGCTTCATGTGTCAAGGTGAACTACCCTATCTTGATCATACACTTAGTACAAAGGTTAGTCCATATGTTTCATCAATTAACCAAAACCAAACTTGGGCTTTCGCTCTCAACAAGCCCAGTTGATTGAGGTGTGTACTTGGCCGAGAATTGATGTTTGGTTCTATAGTCATCACATAGCTCATCAACTCTTGTATTCTTGAACTCACTACCATTGTCACTTCTTACTTTCTTGATAGTTGTTTCAAATTCATTTTGGAATCTCTTGACAAAGATCTTGAATGTATCAAATGTGTCACTCTTATCACTCAAGAAGAATACCCATGTATATCTAGTGAAGTCATCAACTATCACAAAGACATTTGTTTCCTCCAATGCTTGTATATGCGGTTGGTCCAAACAAGTCCATGTGCAAGAGCTCTAATGGTTTACAAGTACTCATCATACTCTTGCTAGGGTGAGTGTTTCCAACTTGTTTACCGGCTTGACAAGAGCTACATAGCTTATCCTTCTCAAGACCACATCTTTCAAGCCTCTAACTAGATCATGTTTGACTAACTTGTTCAATTGCCTCATACCAACATGACCAAGCCTTCTATGCCATAACCAACCCATGCTAGATTTGGATAACAAGCAAGTTGACAATTGGGTTTCACTAGCATTGAAATCAACCAAGTATAGATTCTCATATCTAAAGCCTTTGAAGATCAAGTTAGAGCCATCTACACTTATGATCTCTACATCATCAACTCCAAATATGCACTTGAAACTAAGATCACAAAGTTGAGCTACGGATAGCAAGTTGAAGTTCAAGCTCTCTACTAGCAACACATTTGATATACTCATGTCATTTGATATAGCAATCTTACCAAGCCCTTTGACTTTGTCTTTCCCATTATCACCAAATGTGATAGATTCAATCTCATTGCAATCATTTTGCTTAATAGAGTTGAACATTCTTGAATCTCCGGTCATATGTTGAGTGCACCCACTATCAAGCACCCAATGCCTCCCTCCGGTTTTATAATTGACCTACAAAAGATTCAATTCTTCTTAGGTACCCATTGTTGTTTGGGTCCTCCAAAGTTAGTGTAACACCCCAGGTGTTAATCTCTTAATTAAAATTTGATCATGTCATCATATGCATTGAGCATCACTCATTTGTTTGAAAACCTGGATATGCATTGAACTAAAATGAGTTTACTTGTTTGTGTTTGATAAATTGTTTGTATACAGGTCATCTTTTCAAATTCTCAAAATTTAAAAATTTGAAATCCAAACCCTATTTCCCAGAGGGGGTGGATTAAACCCTAAACATGATTTTCAAAATCTATAAAGTTTTTGCTTGTGGTTGTTTAAGTAGAGTTGTAGATCTCAAAATTTTGAACATCTTTTGTGTTCAAAGTTTTTCTTGAAAACCCCTGGAAGCTTGAGCATTTTGCAAAATAGCCGCAGGGTCAGTTTTGTCCTTTCGTCGAGCAGTTGCATGGCGGGGTCGATCTCGACGTCGCTCCTGGCCGACACTTGTCGCCAGCCGCGCAACGCCTGTCCATGGACTCCCGTCTTGTCGAGTGTACGTGGCGATCTTGCGGAGCCCGTTGCCGTCTTTAAAAGCGGGACACCGTCCTCTCTTCTTTCCTTTCCACGCCACTGCTCCACTCTTCTCCATCGCTTCGCTTTGCTCCGTTCTGTTCCGCTGAGCACTTCACCTCCATTAACGAACTCGTCCGAGCTCGTTAGCTGCTGCCAATCACTCAATCTTTCGTCATTGCCTTCGCCTTGACCTTGCGCATCCTCGGGGTAAGTTGGTTGAAGTCGTCGGGCCTGTCTTCGTTCAGCGCGGATCCATCTTCCTCAACTCCGATGCAACCGCCGCTGCTCTGGTCCGTCTTCGATCGGGCTACGCAGGAGCCGCATTGTCTTGTTGTCTTATGTTTCTTGTTCCTTGTTCATCTCTAAGTCTTGTCGGGTTCTCCGTTTTGCAAATGGTGGACCATAGCTCCGGGAATATCTTCGTTGCCGCGCAGTTCTTCGTCTCCGCCGGCAGATCTCCATCGACGGTCGTCTCTGCTTCATCTCCGGCCACACTTGCTAACGCTTCGTGACCAGGGTGAGCTCCTCGACCTTGTCGCTGTACTCGTTTATCCTTGTATCGAGCCTTAGAGCTCTGTCCTCGAGCGCTGCCGCTGTTCTTGTTCGGTCGGCAGTGTGTTCGTCGTCTAGTCGTTGTAGTTGATCTTTTCGTGATCCAAGTCTCGCGCTGGCTTCGCCTAGCAGTCCTGAGGCTAGTTCGAAGGGTAGTTGCCCTCGAGCATGGGCGTGTTTCCTTGGCGCGCGTCGCGTAGATCTCCGTCGACCGCCAGTGCTGTCGTCGAGGGTGTTGCTCTTAGCTCTGTGTTTGTTTGGCTTGCGCTTCGCGTTGTTTGGAGTCCGCTTAGTTTGCTAGAGTTGTTGGTTGCTATGATCGAGGCCTAGCCTCTCTGATCGAGGGTCGATCGAGGCCTAGCCTCTCTGATCAAGGTCTGTCTTCGTCGATCGAGGCCTAGTTTTCCGATCGAGGCCTCTCTTCTTCGTTCGAGGTCTGTTCTCGATGGTGTGCGATCGGTCGAGCCCTGTCCGACCGCCAGCACCCTCGATGAGGTGTCTCTGAAGGTTTGTTTGAGTCGTGGCGCACCTCTTTGGGTTCGGCTCGGCAAGCCGAGGCAAGTTCGAGGGGTAGCCGTTCGGTTTGGTCATCGACGGCGACTCGCCGCCGTGTTTTGTGGTTCTCGACGCCACCGCTCGAGCCTCTGTGCCGCTGATGGTCGAGTCTCAGCCGTCCGAGGGTCTTGAGCAGAGTTCTTTCTGTTTTCCTATTTTTAGTTCTGTAACAATGCCCTGTTTAATTAAAATGTTTAGAAACTCTAATACCTTTAGGCTTTGAGTGATTTTGGATTGTTTGATAAATATGGTCATATGTCCAGTGACAAACACAAGTTGGACATGCTCGATGTAATGTTGTTTGCTCAGTTCCTTTAGGTGTAATCTGTTTTAGTCTTCTCTTAAGAGCATGCTTGTTTGTGTTAAGCATCATGTTTACTATTCAAGCATCATCTAAGACATGTCATTATATCGTGTAGATTGCTCGTTGGTTGGGTTGGATACCTCCAGTGAAGGGGTTTTCTCTCTTGAATCTGAGCCCGAGTTCGTTTATCCCTCCAACCAAGGCAAGCCCCGGTGCATTCAAACACTTCCTTGTATTTAAAATGTTTACTTTAAATACACTTATGTTTATACTATTGCATTACGGTATTCGATCAAATTCCTACTTGATGCATAGCCTTACCTTGAATTATTTATTCCAGTACCTTGATACCATTTTAAAAATACTTTTGTTGCTTTATGCTGCTTAGCAATGCGTAGACCGATAGAGTCAGATGATTTCCTGTCATCTGCGAGATTAGGTGGTAACCTGATTGCTTCGGCAATGGTTCTGTTTTCGAGAAGAATAGCGGATTGCTGCGGTAAATGGCTATGTCCTCTTGATGGAAGTAATAATCTGAGACCGGGCGGACACGGTGTTGGAGAGCCACCAGATATGGATATCTGGTGAGCGGGTTCTTTCCGCCTGTGTCGATTAGGAACCGTCCGATGATGCATGACTAGGGTTGTGACTTTGGAGTACTTATCACATACTCCGGGAAGCTGGACTCTGGCTATTCTCGCTTGAAGAACGGTTAACCCGCACTGGGAGTGGAGAGATGGCGAGAGTAGTGTGTACCCTCCAAGTTAGCGAACTGGATGGAGGTGTACTGTGCTCTCGGGTGGCGGAACCCCGGTCTTGGCGAGAGGATCCAGGGAAAGGTAGTCATATGCGTGCTTTAAGCGGCTGTATATGTCGTGTGATAGGGAAGCCCCAGCTGGGATAAACTAGTTCGAATCGTCGTGTTCCTCGGATATGGAAACATGACCCTGTTTTCTTCTTCGTAGTAATACACTTTAACTGGATACTTGTTGGATCCCTTCGTGGATGGTTATTACCTTGTTATCGATCATACATCCAGGTCGATACTTGAGTAATCTTATGGATAACATAAATGATTTCAATTTTTTTTATAAATGCTCATTTATACAAAATACTTGATTCTTGCAAACCAAACCTTGAATCCTATGACTTGCATACTGCTTTGTCCACCAAATACTTTTCTTTGTCGGATAAGTCTTGTGGAGTACTCCCGTACTCAGGGTTTGTTAACCCCTGTTGCAGATGAGGATAACAACCCGGTGTGTGTGACTTCTTGCTGCATGACCGTGGTCAGTGTAGATGAAGATGAAGAATAATCTGTCTTTGCTTGACTCTTGGGCAAGAGTAACTCGGTTATCTGTTCTTTCGCTATCAGCAGCTTGATGTATCTTTATCATATGACACTAAGTTATGTTTCAAAACTATGGTTTGTAATATGACTTTAAATTTCCGCTACTTTGATGTAATATAAAATTTTCGTATTACTTCTGTCATGATTGTGATAAGGTTGATCCTGTTCGGAAAGAGGTGGATGACCCGTTGCAAAGTGGCGACACCTGATGGGCTAATTAAGATTTGGATCATCTGTTGGAGATTAAGTTGGTTAATCCTGACAAGTGGGCCCTATCTTAAGAGGTTTTGTCACAGTTAGTGACTAAGGACTTAGGTACCCAAATAGATTTCTTCTTTGAGCTCTCATTGGGAGTACCCATGTACTTAGCTATCACACCTTTCTTGCCCTTGGTAAGCACATAACTAGAATCAAAGCTAATAGATGTACTTGTAAATTTTATCTTGCTTAGATTTAGTTTGCAATATTGCTCATCATGCCCTACTTGCTTGCAACTAGAGCAAAACCAGTCATTGCTCTTCACAAAGCGAGGCTTTGGAGTTGCAAAGGCCGTCTTGCCTTTCTTGGGGGTATAGCCAAGTCCCGCTTTGCAAAAGGAGAACCTTTGGCTACCCAAGCACTTAAGCAAGCGGGTGTCTCCACCATAGGCATTACCTAAGGCTAGAGTGAGCTTACCAACCTCTTTCTTAAGGGTCTCATTCTCAACCATTAGTGAAGCATCACAAGTGAAACCATCACTAGTAGAAGAGGTAGAGTTAGAAGTGCTACAAGAAGGGTTGGTTGGGGTGATGATGATGGGTTCATAGAAAGATTCATTGATTATGTCACAAGTTGTTCCCATGTCACTTGTTGAAACATGCTCTTTCTCCTTTTGCTCTACAAGAGATGAGTGAGCCTTTTCAAGCTTAGAGTGAGCTTTGCCAAGCTTCTCATGGGCATCCTCTAGCCTCTCATGAGTAAGATTGAGCTCATCAAAGGATTGCTTGAGAGCTTGAAGCTCTTTCCGCAATGCTTTGCACTCCTTTCTCTTCTAACATTTCAATTAATTCATCTTTAGTGGGTTCATCATCATCATCATCACTAGAATCACTCTCATCATCGGATTGTACCTCAGTAGACCGAGCCATGAAGCATGTAGATGGAGTGTCGAAGAGAGAGATCTTGTCCTTCATAGCAATGCTTGCAAGATCCTTATTCTTGCTTGATCTCTTCTCATCATCACTTGAGTCATCATTATTACTTGAAGAATCACTATCCCAAGTGACAACATATGAGCCTCTCTTCTTGCTCTTCTTGAGAGTCATCTTGCTCTCTTTCTTTTCTTTCTTCTTGCCCTTCTTCTCATCTTCATTGTCACTATGAAGAGGACAATCCACAATGAGATGATCCTTGCTATTGCACTTGAAGCATCTTCTATCCTTCTCATTGAACTTGTGTGAGTTCTTCTTCCTTCTTGCTCTATAGCCCTTCTTCTTTATGTACTTGCAAAATTTCTTGACAAATAGAGCCATCTTCTCTTCATCATCATCACTATCACTTGAGCACTCATCATAGCTTGATTCATCACACTTTGCTTTGCCCCTTGATGATGATGTGGCTTTGAGTGCCACACTCTTCTTCTTCTCATCCTTCTTATCATCCTTCTTTTTCTTATTCTCTCTTATCTTGTCCTTGTCTTCTCTAAAGGTGTCATCGGTAATCACCTCACCAAGAACTTGGTTTGGTGTCATTGTGTCCAATCCACTTCTCACCAATAGAGTGACTAGCATCTCAAATCTTGGTGGAAGACTTCTCAAGAATTTGAATGAGAAATCCTTGTTCTCCACCTTCTCTCCAAGTGACTTGAGGTCATTGACAAGCACCTCAAGCCTATTGAACATTTCTGACACATTCTCATCATCCTTCATCTTGAAGCTAGCAAACCTCTCCTTCAAGATATATGCCTTGGCCCCCTTCATGGATTGAGTTCCCTCATAGGACTCCTCAAGCTTCTTTCATGCATCATGAGCACTCTCTATGTTCTTGATTTCAAAGACCTCCTTAGAGATTGCATCATGGATGACACTTAATGTAATGTCATTGTTTTGGAGTTTCACCTCCTCGGCCGCGGTGGGTGCCTCTTCATTCACCACCTCAAACTTCTTGTCGATCACCAACCATACCTTCCGGTTGATTGATTTGATATGTGTGGTAATCAATGCCTTAGAATAGCTATAATTGGTGCCATCAAACTTGGGTGGCCTCTTGGTGTTGTTGATAAGAGTCATTTTAACACCGTGGGATGTTAAGCCTTGTAAGTACGGTGTACCAGCTCCGATACCACTTGAAATGTCTAGATATGGCTAGAGGGGGGGTGAATAGCCTATTAAAATTTTCTACAACAACACTTAGGCAAACTTGTTAGAATAAAACACGGCGTAAAGCAAGTTTGCGCTAGCACTACGGTTAGGCAAGCCACCTACCAATTCTAGCTATTTGAAAGATAACCTATGTCACACACAAGAGCTAGTGAATTAGAGCTACAAGACTAAGCTAGAATCTCTACTTTGCAAGAATGTAAGAATGTAAGTGCAAAGCTAGAGTTAGACAGATTATACCACCGAGAAGAGATGAGTCAATAGATAACCAATCAAACACAATAAGAATCCTCGGTAGAGACAATGTGACATAAGATTTTTTACCGAGGTTCACTTGTTTGCCAACAAGCTACTCCTCGTTGTAGCGATTCACCTACTTGGAGGTTCACGCGCTAATTGGCATCACACGCCAAACCCGTCACCGGGTGCCGCAAAACCAACACAAGATAGGGATCCACAAGCTACGAGCAATCCACTAGAGATACCTTTTGCGAACTCCCGCGGGAAGGTTCAAGAACCCCTCACAATCCATCGATCGGAGCCGGAGACAAACACCTTTCTCCGCTCAACGATCCTCGTCGCTCCAAGCCGTCTAGAAGGTGGCAACCTCCAAGAATAACAAGAACTCCCGCGACGACGACGATCACCAAGTGCCACTAGTATGCAATCAATCAAGCAATGCATTTGGTTCACTTAATCTCTCATAAAATTAGCAAGTGTATCAAAGAGATGAGCGGTGGAGGCTCTCACAAATGAGCACTAATGTGTGAGTGATGAAAATGTGCAAGAGCTGCCCCAAAGGGCCGACCATACAACTATATATAGCCCACACAAACACACTAGCCGTTTTCACCCACTTTTCACTTCTCTACGTGCCTCCGGACGCACTTATCACAGGGGTCCGGACCATCAACTGCGTCTGGACCCACCACCAGCCGAGCGCCAACGGCTCTGAGTAGAACTCCGGACGCGCGCAACGCGTCGTCCGGACCATGCCACATGCGTCCGGTCAGCCTCCCATTCAAATAGTTAGCTTCCCGCGCTTGTCACTGCTCGCCACGTAGCTCCGGACTCTACTGTTCATAGGGTCCGGACTCACTATTCATCGGGTCCGAAAATAAGTTCCAGAGAACCCGACAGCACCTTCTTCACTTCTTCCACTCCGGACGCATGTCTGGTTCATCCATCCGGACCAACGTCTGCGTCCGGATCAACACACCAGAGAACAACAGAGAGGGCCACGCCTCCGGACGCGCGTCCAGAGCTCTGCGTCCGAACTGCATCCAGCGTCCGGATCCCTCACGCCAGCACAGCCAGGCTAGGGTATGCCTCCGGACCCATCTCCGATGGTCCAGACCGGCCACACACCCTGCGTCCAGACCTCTTCTTCTGTCCGAAAACACTTCGTCAACTTTACTCCAACTTCTTCCAAGCTTCCAAGGGCCAACACTAAGTGATCTCAACACTTGTGTACGAGTGTTAGCTTTTAGTTCATATTTATCTTGGAATTAGTTGGTTAAAACACTAGTTCAATTGATTTTAATGCAATGCAATGAACTAGTGGCACATGATAACCGTAATCAAACACGTGAGCTCCCTCCTTGATAGTACGACTATCTATCCTAAATGTGATCACACCCTCTATGGTGTCTTGATCACCAAATCGAAAATAGATTCCTATTTCACCTTTGCCTTGAATCCTTTTCCATCTTCCTTTGCACCACCATGCTAGAGTCTTGCCATCATCACCTTTGATTCATTAGCTCCATCACATGGCATGTACCAACCTATCTCATGATTCATACTTAGAGATCAAGATTAGTACTTAGGTAGGTTTCATCAATTACTCAAAACCAAACACATAGGGACTCTCATGTTTGAAGCAACAAAATGAATAGGTCATGTTTGGATCCTACCTCTAAATTTTATATGTCTCTTGACTTTAGAGCACTTTAGATAACTTTTTATAGCTTAAGCTTTAATATAAGATGAGTTAAACTTTAGAGATAACTTTAGACCACATGTTTAGAGCTCTACATTTTAGGAGGAAGAATCTAAATAGGCCCTTAGTAAAGTGAACAAATTGCACTAGTTAAACGGCAAATTGTCGTCACATTGAGACACGTCAGAATTAGTCTCTCCTTTCCAACAACGATACAAAATACGAAACGAAATCAATTCAAATTGAATTGCAAACGTAATAAAACTTCTAAAAAAAGAGAGAAATCGTGCGCCTTTTGCCGTTTGCTTCGAAGCGCACCCAACCAGAAGGCGTCCCATCACCCATGGCGGCACAGCCCGTGCTGTCCATCCACGACACGCAACCGCACGCACCCCTCCCTGCTCGATCTGAGCCGTCCGTATCCCGCGCCCCCGGATCCAGCCGTCGGCCTCCCTCCCACCTCCCTTTATATACCCGCATACCCCCTCTGCCCCTCTCTTCCTAGACTACGCCGTCTCTTTCTTCCTTCTCTCTCTCCACCTCTTTCTTCCTCCCCAAATTCAGAGATCAAACGAATTCGCTAAATAATCTCAGAAAACACACGGTTAACGGGATCGAAGGGATTAAAACGAAAACGTTCCGATCCTGTCTTAAGGTCTCGGGGCTAATCGTGTGATTTTTGGTGTGGTGTTTGGGCTTGTGATTTTAGTGTTGTTAGGGTTTCGGATCTGGAGGATTAGTTCTTCCGACTTCCGAGTCAGACCATGAATGAGCAGATGATGCGACCTCCGGCGCCGCTGCCGTTCCACCAGATGTGGGCGGCGGTGCCAGCGGCTCCCCCGCCGGCGATGGAGCCTCCGGTGACGGGGTTCAAGCCAGCGCGGCCCGCGTGGAAGCGGGCGGCGCGGACGCCCTGGAAGCGCAAGGCCCAGCCGCCGGCGTCGGTCGGCGCGAGGTGGGGCGGCGCGGCGGCCCCGCGCAACACGACGTCGTTCCTGATCCGTGCGAAGCGGGCCGGGGGCGTGGCGTCGCTGGTGTCTCCGTACCCCGTGACGCCAGCGGTGCTCCCGACGCCCGTGCTGTCGCCGGCGCGGGAGGTGCTGGTGGAGATGGCCAAGGAGGCGTGGGGCGTGGACGGGTACGGGTCCATGAAGGGCCTCATCCGCCTCCGCGCCGACGCCGGGGACGCCGCCGGCGACGACTCGGGCTCCGGCGAGAGCGACGTGGAGGAGCACGTCGAGGTGGAGCGACGCCTGGACCACGACCTCAGCCGCTTCGAGATGGTACACCTCCCGGCCGCGGCCGCGGCCGCCCTGGGTGGCGAGGACGACGACGAGGACGAGGAGGCGCGCGCCGCGAGGCTGGAGGAGGAGAACCTTACCCTCCGGGAGCGCCTCTTCCTGATGGAGCGCGACATGGACGACCTCCGCCGCCGGCTCCTGGCCGTCGAGGAGCTCTGCCGGGACCGCCACACCGACGGCTGCGTGGACGACGCCGACGAGGCCGTGCCGTCTGAGAGCGCGGCCGCCGTCGCATCCCCCAGCGTCGGCGCCTGCGAGGAGGCGGACACGGTGGACGCCATGGCCATGGAGAAGTGAAAGCATACCGTACCTGCTACCTGACCAGACAAGGCCCCTCTCGGCCGTACTACTGAAACTGTACATACGGTTTCCCGTTTCCATTTCCCTGTGCAGATGTCGCTGTGAAGAGTAGGAGGAAGAAGCAGCAGCAGCCTAGACAGCTTAGAATTACTCTTCGTTGCATCTTGTTAGTTTGATATCGTCTAGTTTGATTTCATTCCATGTTCTTGTAGAAAGAATCATCAGTCAGGAAAGAGGAAAGCCCGTGGACGAAGATGGATGGAATGTGCGGGGAGGAATCCTCCTGCTCGTCGTCCAGATCCTCAACCACTAGTCCCAAACTCTTTACCAGGTTTTTTTTAGTGCAGCCAGTAACCTGTTGCTTTGTTTAAGATGAAGAAATTTGCAATTCCGACATGTTGTTTGTTTCGTTTAATCTCTACTGTGCTCACGGATGGTTTGTTCGGTGATTGGGTAGGGTAGGTAGATGCGCGCCGGACTGGGGCATCTCTGCATCCGATCGACGATCCGAGCCGTTGGAACCCAATCACGAAATCTTTCTAGTTGTTCGTGTTGGGTGTGTGTGCCCAAGCCTTTCAAAGTGCCGCAGTTGCCGGTTGGGTGATGAATGGTGATCGATGCCTTCAATGCCCCGCCCCTGTTGGATTTGCTAGTGGTAAGTTGTGCCGTGCAGACTGGCAGCTTGCAGCTACTGTACGCCGGGCACCGGATGGCTGGGCGGAAATGCGCGACGGACGGACGCCCCGGGCGCCCCCCGGGACCCGTGGCAAAGCGAGAGGGGAGGGAGAATATAGCATCGGGAAAGCTGTTGGCTGGCTCGAGGGGGGAAGATGCTGAAAGCTCTGACTCGCGTCACTCGCCTTGAAGCCGGCGAGGCCGGGGCCTTGGCATTTTCTTTTTTGTTTTGAAGGAGAACCTTTGAATATTCGCGTGGCTTTCTGTTTACTTTCCTTTTCCTTCTTGCATCTCTGCTATAAGATTTGGCGCCAAGACTACTTTGTTTATCTTGTTCTTCCGAGTAAGGCCTCGTCTTATCTAAAATTACTGAAGCATTTCGGCCAGAATTGATTCCAATTATTTTCGTTCTGCTCGCCGGGTCCTGGTCAGATGTCGGAGCACACCTTGACAGCCCCAAAACGACTTACTAGCCCAAATGTAACGATCGCTGTAGAACGGCATGAAGTGGTAGCAGCCAGATCACAGCACAGCGTGCCCAAAGGACTGCACCTGGACGACAGTCCGACAGCTCTGACGCGACGAATCCGAGCTCCAAACCAAACAAGAATCATCATGCCGTTCATGTGCCCGAGCCTCCAAACGGTTCCATCGTCGGTTCACCGACGACAGGAACCGAGCGGCATGGAGACGGAGCCCGGCCGCACTGAACGTAGAGTGGCTTGCGACTCTTATCGGCAGGTCCACACCCACCACCACCACCATCCTATTGATTTTGATCAACTCGGTTGTCCATTCCCAAGAGGGGACGTGACGTAGCAGATTGCCCAAACAGCGGCTGCACTGCACCTGCACCACCTCGTCTCCTCCGATAGAGATCAGCGCGACGTCCCAGACTCCCTGACCCTGCGTACAAGTTGCCTAGCAGTAAGACAAGTCAGTAACGGTTTTTTAGCGCGCATGGAGATTTTGGAACTGCGTTGGATCGACATCGGCACGTACCTACAAACCTAGCAAGATAATTCTGTTCTGCCACAGCGGAAAAAAATCACGACATCCCCTGCATTTTGTCTTCTTCCAAAAAAACGCGAGTAAATCGATCGTATATACTGGTAGACTATAGTCTATGGGCCATGAAAACGCACACTAACGCTACCAGTACTAGGGTGGAAATGACGATGGAGCGATACAATAATAGATGTGAAAGTACAGAGTTGACCTTGAAACCTCTTGCTTTTCTCCTTCTATAAATAAATCATGGCCCTCGCTTTTTGTCACCGAACCGAAGGCAGTAAGATAAGCATCTTATTCTCGATCTTTTGTTATTTTGTTTGTGGTATTGCAAGTGTCAGTGCGACATCCCGTTTACAGTAAACCTACCTGCTGTCGAGCTGTGGCTGGGCGCAGGAATATGTGTATCTACCTGGCCTGCCTACCTGCCGCACAACGCAGCTTTTCCTGCTTCCAAACTTGGTGCTAGAACAAATGCTGGAAGCAACCTGTCTGTCCTGCCAATTATTCTGCTCCAAATTAAGGTATTTATATGCATTTTAGATTTAGATGAAACTGAAGAATGGGTCCCATGTGGTTGCAGCCAGAGGTCTCAGCGCCACGCTGAGTTATTTAAGCTGATTTGCCACGCTGGTCTCTCGATCATCCTGGCGACACAAGCAAAACGGCTGGCTTAGAGAAGTAGGGAATAAAAGTCAAGCTATATAAGGAGGCAGGCCTTACTTGCATATGTGGCGATGCGTGTACAAAGCAATGCGTTGGTGGAGTCAAGCGCGATTTGTACGTCTTCCAACCTGAAGAGCCAGCTCGGTGTCTATCTTGAGAGAGATATCAAGTGCCTTCACAGAATGCGTTAATGCTCCACTGGAACAAATCAAACAAGTCGTTGAGCTAACTGTATAATGATTCCAGCAGTGGGCTGTAGTTGCACATTAATTCGAAATACATCAGAGACCTAAACACCAGATTGCTCTGTCCCATTAAATACAAGTTTAAATCAATCAGAACCCTGAAAAAGAAATAGTACCTAGAAATATAGGTGACTCCCGTTTCTCCGATTTTCTTTACTGTATCAATTGTCAAATTTCCAGACGCCTGCAGAAAAGAAATATATTACTACCCTCCTAAGAAAATGTTACTACCCTTCAGCACCCAAATCTGCCAATAACAGCGAGGACCAGTCGCTTTCAACAAAACAACATTGCCACTAGCACTGCATCATATAAGAACTGTAAGCCTTGCAAAGTTGAATTTGCATACCTCAGTCTCAAATCTACCATTTATCAACTGAACTGCGTCTTTAAGCATTGAAACATCAACATCCCCATTTGCAAGAGGAACAACCATATTGTCCAACATTATACGGGTTAATGAAGTTTTGTTCTCAGCAGCATACTTCAACAAATCTTTCACTTCTTCAATTGTCCTTGTCTCCACCTAATTTATTAAAGAAAAAGGCATATATCAAGATTTGTTACTTTCTTTCTTTTTCTGTCGGAATATGTGGACGTATAGTTGAATAAAACATCAAAGAAACCAAATCAGTCTAAACAAAGAAGGTGAACCACCAAAATATTAATTCATAGACACATAGGTTTGTTCCTTTCAACACGTGTGTCAGTAAAAAAGTACCTACCTCGACAGGAATTGTGAGTTTTTCCTTCTGCAGAAATTGATCAACAGACCTGATTGCATTTGCAATCCCACCGGCAACAGAAATATGATTGTCTTTTATCATAACCATATCAAACAAACCAAGCCTGTGGTTCTTTCCACCACCAATCAGTACCTACATGAGACGAAGGGCAAGCAAAACTGCAATATGAGGACTAAGAAAGCAGACCGAAGAGATGAACAATAACAGCACAAAATAAGTATGCTTACTGCCCACTTGTCAATCAGTCGTAAACCTGGGGCAGTTTTCCTTGTTTCCAATATGCATGCTGGACGGGCAGCATCGGACATAGCCTGGACAGAACAACAGAAGCTTTACTGACATATCAAACGACAATGATGTGATCTAAAAGGATAGGAGGATTGTGAAATCTAAAATCTAAAGAACTAGCATTTGACAGCTTCGTGGCAATAAAAAAGCAACAATATCAGGTGTAAGTTCCAAGATAACAAAACCCCCCTTTATTGCTGGAAGTATCCAAATGGCTGGAAATTGAATATTATGCATGTGCTGGACATAACAAGAAAAGAATCAAGGAGCACATAGTGACTCTCAAACTGTAGCATAGACAAGGCCCTACGAGTCTAGGACAAACAATGAAAAGCATTCCAGTTCATCCAAGGAGCAACTTAACCATGTAAATAAGGGCAAAAATAACCTTTGTTAGGGTCGCAATACCACTCATCCGCTGCATGAAATTCAGCACAACCCTTTCGGCAACGATGATGCTCCGGGCACACCCTTGATACAAAGATAGCATTGGGGGAAATGGTTTCACTTAAAAGCATTAACAAGTTCAAATTTTAAGTAGGCTGACTACATTTTACATGCATTGTACCATATACTTTTCCAAACTGCAATCCTTTGTGTACATAATTTCCATCACTTTCAAACCATTCAACCTGCAAATTCGGTCAACAAAGAACAGTTGGTATAGTTTAGACTGCTTGTAATATCCAGAGAACCAGATCTTTCCCAAAACTCAAATGAGAGAAAAGATGCAAAGTAGATACCTTCAAAGATGCATCAACCTGGTTAAATATCATATCTGCTAGGCTTATTCCAGCAATGACACCATCTGCTTTAGCAATAAATGTGGCTTCGGCTTCGACATCAGAAGGTATGGTGGCTAAACACGATACATCCCCTGAAGGTGTTGACAAACAGACCAGATGTGCATAAATTAAAAAATGCAAATAGTTTCACATAAAGATATGAAAACAGAGAAAGCTGCATAGCAATTTGAGGAATGACCTTAGTAGATGGACTAGAAAGCTGCATAGCAATTTGAGGAATGACCAAACCTAAGTAGATGGACTAGTGGTATTGATTTTTTAGTCACGATACCCATTGTCTAAAGTCTCAGGAGGAGGAAACTCAATGGTTAAGAAAATAAGAATTAAGAACCACATGGGTTTGAATTAAAAATAGGTGCCCATATCACCATATGAAAGAAACAATTAGAGTTTCTAGTAATGTTGAAGGGCAGGGACTAGGCAATGCAGACCATGGAGATAGGTTATAGATTGCCTATCCACAGATCCTTAACCATTCTCTTCATTCTTGCTTCATGTGTAGTTTTTCTAGAGTACATATAGCACAAGTAATCAAGAAGAATCCTGAACTGTGCAACTCATTCATAACAGTTGGACAAGAATCAGTCTCACATGACCTATGACATCCTACTGAAATGTAATGATTATTCAACGGGGTAGTGCTAATGTGCACAGTAATAAAAGGTTTAAGAACACAGATTGCATTCGTATTTCTTAGTACTTGCAATCAGCTGTAGCCTAAAGTAACTGGACAGCATCATTTCAGGATATGAAAAACTATCCTGCCTAGTACTCCTTCCTAAGACCCCAGCTCTGCCAGACTGCCACTGTGGTCATTGACAATGAGATGAGCACCGCACAGGATCAGATTTTTGCGCTAAGCGCCAGCAGTACTATATCTCTGGTCGGTGGTTATCACGACATCCAGGAGCCCAGTTGCGATCACAGCACTAGAATGGCGGAAGGAAATGATTTTGCGCTTCACACCATGGAACACCGAAGTGCTAGAGAGCAGCGACAAACAGCTGCTAACTAGGTAGCGCTCTCGTGGATTCCAAATCGCAAGGGGGGCCAACAGTACGCGTACGCCAGCGTGACGCACCACGTAGCTAGCTGCGTACCTCGGTCGCCGGCGTCCTCAGCGAGGGCGAGCGCGATGACGGCCTTGAGGTCGTAGGTGGGGTGCGCCGGCGGCGGCACCGGCGACGCGGGTGCCCGCGCCACGGCGGACATGGGAGCGACCTGGGGGCGAGCGGGCAGGCGCAGGAGGCGGGGAGGGAGCCGCTGGTGGTTAGAGCACGGCGATGGGTGGGAGACGTGGAGGCTGTGGCGGCGGGCGAGGAGGAAGCGCGCGGGGCTGCCGGCGGGGGCCGTTGGGATCGCGGGCATCCCTCGCAGCCGGCGGGAGATGCTGGGAGAATGGGAAGGAGCTGGAACGCGAGCAAGAGGTGGGGAGGAAACAGCAACGAGGGGGAGAGTGGGGCGCCGCCTTTTTTGGGTGACGGCGGCGCGGCGCGCCTGATCGATAGCTGCTGCGTGCTGGACTGCTGGCCGCACCTGCACTGCACGGCTTGTTGGCTAGCGCCTGGTGGAGGCGTGGAGCTGCATAAGATTTTTGAGATCTTTTTAAGTTTCCCTAGGGTTTCAAGGCATGTTTGTTCCACATGTCTGAAGTTTAGTTCTGTCGTATAGAATATTTGACACTAATTAAGAATATTAAATATAGATTAATTATGAAATTTATTATACAGATTAAGGCTACTTTATAAGATAATTAGTTCATAATTTGACAATGCGGTGCCATAGTAAATATTTACTAATAATAAATTAGTTATGTTTAATAGTTTCGTCTCGCTAATAGTCCGCTCATGTGTAATTATTATTTTTATAATTAAATTATGTTTAGTCTTCCAAATTATCATCTAAAAGTTCGATAAGACACGAACTAAGTTTTAGCCTCCAGATTCAAAACGTTAGTTGAGTACTTGAGTGTAGATTGTTGGATTATCAAGAGTGGAGGAAGAAAACATATATCTAGTGAAATTCAAAGTGGATTTGATCGGGAGCAAGTGAGTTTGGATTTCATCTCTTGACCACTATCAGGCCCTGTTTAGTTTCCCATAAAATAAAATAAAAAATTGGGTTTTTACTCATCGTTTTGCAAAACGGAACTAAACACTACCTAAAAAATTTGACAAAAAGTGGTACATTCTCCATTTTGGATTTTGGACTCAAGGGGATAAAATGAGCAAAATTTTACATTGGGTTGTGTGTCACCCTTACAATCTCTATCATTGAAATCCAAAATAAACCAAACTTTGGTTGAAACTAAACAGATCACTGAAATATTTTAAATTCTAGATTTTGAAATATAAAATAGTTAGAATTTCTGACTAACGGAACTAAACAGGGCCTCAGATGATTTCAAGCTTGCAACTCTGTATAGTTCCAGCTTTTCTAGTGAACCCCGGGAATGCATTATTGGTGAATCCAGTTTTGTTTAGTTTTAGACTAGTGTATTTTCTAGTGGTACTTTTTAACATGTTTACATGCATGCACTGTGTCACTACTTTGTTCTTTGTCCTAAAAATTTAGTGTTACTTGTTCACTTGAATTTATCTTATTAGTCATTTTTATATTATTTTTTCTATCCCAATAAAATAAAATAGTATCAGTCAGTCAGCCAAACTACTGAGTGAGGTGGTAGAGATGACTAAGATTTCTTTCTTTTCTCTTCATGTCCCTGTTATGGCACAGTCAGTTTTTTTTTAGAGAATGTGCAGTCCCACACGTATTTCATTAAGAAGAAGAGATTGTTTGAATACAGCAAACGGTAATCCAAGGATTACCAGCACAAGCCCAGCAGCGAACAACAACCAAGCACAACAAAGCAAAGCACGTGATTGTGTATTACATGAAAAAACAAGAGATGCTCCCAACAGATGGCAGGGAAGGCTAGCGCCTGGCCAGGATCGCCTCCAGACGTTTGAAACCCGCTGCGCCCCAGAGCACTGCCTCTACCAAAATGTCCTCGGCACAGTCAGTTTTTTCAAATGCTTTCAATAATGAAACCAAATACGGAGTGCTAGTTTCCAATGTGACAGAGAAGCAAAACTTTATAATTATGTTTGGGCCAACATTTGATCTTAATAAGTGCAACTTTGTAACCTGCAGTCAGACTATTATATTGAATCTAAACAGGAACGGTAGGTTAGCTGCCTACCAGGAATCGTTTCTTGATCTTGGAACAAACAATAGCGAGTTTGATGAACAAATCAAATCGGGCGGCAATGCAGGTCTGATAGTTTAAGTTTTCAGTCCGAGTTACAGTGAGCATTTCGGATCAGATTCCGCGGCCAGATTTCCCAATGCAGCGTTCAACAAAGCACCAGTCGTTGTACCTCTTCTAGTCAATAAAGTCCAGCCAACGTCCCACCGGTCACCGGTGTGGAAAAAACGAGACGACGCAAAAGGGTGCGAGTTTTCTCCATCCATTTTGGATTATACGGAAACACTGAGGTGCGAGGTGTCCTGCGTGCTATAAATACCTCCACGGAGCCCTTTTGATTTCTCGAGCAAAACTAGCATCCTGAAATCGACAAATCTGCTTTTGCTCTACGGCGATTCGAGATGGCATCCGCATCCGCATCGGTTAGAGCTCGCAGCCTGATCGTGTTTGTGCAGGCCATGGCGCTCATCTGCGTGCTAATAATGAGCTCCACTTGCGAGGGACGGCGATGTGAGCGCGACTTCTACTAGTTTTCTAAAGTATTTTGCACATCTGAAATTCTGAATGAGAAACAGACATGTCTTCTTCAGTCTCAGATCGGCTAAAACTGTCGTGTCGTGTGTGTATATAAGTACTCCGTACTAAACTACTACCATGTGCAGCTCTGCTCCCTTTCTTCCGTGAGGAGAAGACGCCCGTGGCGCATCTGCCGACTAAGTGCTTGGTTCCGCCGTGCGCCAAGAACTAATGCGTGCGTCGCTGTTCCTGATGCTGCGGATAAATACGTACCACATGCAAGGGTGCTTTGCTGAATGTTGATAACAGATACTACTACTGTACTCAAACAACAACACACCGTCATGAACCGAATAATCTCAGCAGTTTTGTGGAGGCAATCAAGACTAGAGAGCCGCGAAACTCCGACAGCGTCGTCTATCGGTGTTTTCCTGCTCTGTTGTTTCCATCCAGGGTTATAAGTAAAACTGTTGTAGTATATCGACGAATAAGTGAACTGCAGCCAGGCTTTCCCCTCGATCGTGCTAGCGGTTTTTTATATATAAAATATGCAAACGAATCTCGCTTAAAAAATAATAAATGAGTGTTTTGGCTTGACAATTAAGATGGTCCATCACTTTCTCGTTCCTCTTTTTTTTTCATTTGGTTCGTGAATGAACGGGATTGTTCTATCATCTGTTTATTCTTCACAAGCTGTTGATTAGAGACTGTTTAGGAAGCCACAACAGGCCCAAGTCTCATGGGGATGCAAGGGGAGTATTTTAAGAGCACATGACGACGGTTTGCATCCATATAAAATCAAACAGTAGAGTTCGGTTCAAAAAAAAATCATACAGTAAAGTGATAATTAAAAGAAAAGTGATGATCATCTCACGAGACATTGTCAGTAACGAATCCTTAGTGATAGATAGATGGAAACAAGACCCAACTGTTTAAAAAGTGACGGCCCTTCGTGGACACAAGAAAGAAAAGTCACAAGAGATGATTTCAGCATGTAGCCACAAATGTGATGGATCATTTCTTCTTTCTTTACACGCCACTTAGCTTCTACTATAATATCACGCTAGTAAAAGAACCTTATCGGGTTGTCTCTTCACTTTGAAATAAAATTATATTAAGCTCCAGTCAACTAAAATGAGGTCATTCATTGTGCTCTAGCGCCTGCCATTCTCCTCCACCACCGCCAGGTCACGTTACGGCCGGATTCTCCACTTCGACCCACGACTCGAATGTCTTCCTCGCTGCCCGGCTTCTCCCTTCTCCACTAGAATTGCATCTGTTTGGATATAAAGGTTATGTTTGGATATAAAGTGTTTTGAAATATTGAAAAAGTACTATGGTTTCATAAAAATACCTTAGTTTTTAAATTTTTTTGAGTGATTGGATACAACAAATATTGTAGAATTTAAAACCATAGTTTTATACTATACGCTTTTTGGAGTTTTAGAAACTTCACGCATAACTTCTTTTTTCTAAACTATTGTGTCTCATCTAAACAGGCCTTAATATGTGGTTTTATGTTTTCAATCTTGTTCTCTGATGCGGTGACGTCATAGCAGCCAATCATGTCGAGTTTACTCTGTACTTTAAGACGTGCTTGGAGTAGAGTAATGCAAAAAGAAGAACGATAGAAAACATAAAAATAGAAAAATAACGTAGGTAGAAAACAGAGAATTGAAAACGGCAAAAAAAAATTATAGTAATGAATGTTTGGAATATAGTAATATAAGATTATGCTTATTCTTTCATTTTTGTAAATAAGGATTTCCTTTGTACAGTATGTGGTAAATTTCCAAGAGCTTAAAGTGAATGATTTATTTACTCAATTTCATAAAAGAAAGCAAGTTTTTCATAGGAAAGAAAAACTCCATTTACTTCGTTCTAAACATCATATAATGTAAGCAAAATATTTAAATTAGTTTTTATCTTTATGAAATTCCTATAAACTTTAATCCAAACAAATCCTTAGAAAAACTAAAAGAGAGTGTCTAGTTATTGTTGATAGTTTTTATCTTTATGAAATTCCTATAAACTTTAATCCAAAAACAGCATCTGACGGCTTACGAACCATCGAAACGACCAAACGAACGTACCGTGCCGACGGACAAGAGCAAACGTCAACTATATTAATTAAGTATTATAGTATTTATAATAAAAATAATAATTGTTGATGGAAGGTACAAGTTCGACGAATCAGTGGATAAACCTGTCACGTCAGCTCAACTTTTAATCGTTCCCCAACCGTGCCGATACCACATAAACCGCGCGTCGACCAATCCTGCGGCGCAACGTGTTGTGCGGCCGACCTCAGGCCTCACCCCTTCCCCCGGCGGGCGGCCAACGAGTCGCCATTGCCTGCCCTCGCTCGGCTCGATCCCCCCACCCTACTCCTACTGCGCCCGCCACCAACCCCCGCCTCCGCTACACGCTACTAAAGCCCGAGCCCGCCCACCACCATGCTCCTCCCCCTCCTCAGATCCCACCCGCTCCTCCACCACGCCGCGCGCCTGTCCTCCCCGCGCGGCGCCCGCCTGCTCCTCCGCCGCGACGCGCTCCAACTCACGCGGTCCCCGCCTATCCGCATGGCGGCCTCCTCCGGCTCCGGCGCCAGCTCCCCTGCCCCGGCGCCGCCTGCTGCCGTGGTGAGCTCCTGTTCCCTCCTCGGTGCTGCTCCTCGTGCCACTCTAATGTGCTGCGCTGCGGTCAGTCGGCTAATCGTAGTCGTAGCAGTAATATCTTAGGAGTAGATGCGTGCTTGCTGAATCTGTTAGGGCGTTGACTCAATCCATTGAGTAGTGATCGTGCCAATTGCCAAATGGGATGGGCTTCCGATGCAGCCCGAAACTGCCGATGTGATCTCTAGTAAAATCGCAGCGTTTTGTATGCTAGTTACAACACAGTCTTCTACTCTGTCTAATGTTATGGCGTCCAGACCGTAGCAAAGTTCTGTGTCAGCTCTCCTGGACTGTGCAATGTTAAATATGCATTTGTCTGACTGCTAACTGTTAAGTGATCAGTATCAATCCACATAAATGACATGACTCTGCAATGATTATTTTGGAGACATACACTGATTTAGTTGTTGTTGTGAACAAAATATGTTAAAAGGTTAATCTCAGCAAACCATTATCTTCAGCAGGTGCACAAGTCAAAGATCAAATTCTGCCCTGCTTGTGGAAGTCCGACAAAATTGGCCATACCTGATGGTGATGAGAAGATGAGGGCTGTTTGTTCTTCTTGTGGAAGAGTTCACTACGAAAACCCAAAAATGGTATGTGCTGAGCAAATAAAAGAAAAATAAAAGGATCCGTATGCATTTGGATTTGTACTTTAAATTAAGACACTGAATTGTTTGATGGAGCCTGTATTTTTCATTCGTGTATGAAGTGCATCTGACAAACAGAACTGCTCCATTTTCTTCATACATTTGTTAACCGATTGGTGAAACAAGGGACTATAACTTTTTTTAATGTAAACAAGGGACTATAACTAGCAATGATTTTTTTTTGTTATATATATGTGTAACATGTGTTGGCTGTTAATTTCTGACATTTACAATATACATCATCTGGATAGGTTGTTGGTTGCCTTGTGGAGCACGATAATAAGGTTCTCCTATGCAGAAGAAAGATTGAACCAGCTTATGGTCTTTGGTATGTTCCCTTTGATGTTTACCCTTCGATTTTTTTGTTCTGATTTTAGTCTGCACTATAATAGTTAATTGCATAACTGCACCATATTTTTATATTCTCATGCAACATTTTTTTTGAAGCACTCATGCAACAATTTTTTACTAGTACAACAGACGCGTATTTGCAGTATATGTTAGCCAGAACTCTTTGCCTGTACTGTTCAGAATATGACGCCTAATTATAATTTAGGTTTTCTGCATTGTTTTTATTTTCTTCTTTATGTTAGGAATGGCTCTTTTCTGTTTTCATTCACAAACTCCCTAGCTGATAGGATTATGCTTTTCTTATCTTTTAATGTGTTACCAATCATTACAGTACCAATTTCCAAGTTCTTTCTGTCAAAACTTTTCTTAGTCTTGCGCACCTTGAACACATTTCCTTTTTTTTTTAATTGTTGAACATAGCAATCATGTACTGCTGTCCTCCAGTTTGATCAAGGTTACATTGACAGGACACTTCCTGCTGGTTATTTAGAGGTGGGGGAGTCTACTGCTGAAGGAGCTTCTAGAGAAACATGGGAAGAAGCATGTGCAGATGTAGAGATAATCTCACCTTTTGCTCAGTTGGATATTCCACTGATTGGCCAAGTGAGTGAAAATTTGGCATAGTGACAAAGTTATAAGTTACTCCATCCACTACTTAGTTGATTATCTTTGTATTACAATGAGATGCAGTAGAGTTACATTATTTTCCGAGCAAGACTGAAGACCCCCAACTTTTCACCTGGACTGGAGTCACTAGAATGTGCACTTTTTGCTCTGGATGATATACCATTTGATTCTCTAGCATTTTCTTCAATCATTGTCACCTTAAGGATGGTATGCCCCCTCCCTGATGTCTCCCTGCCTGCTCCACATTTGCTCTTGTCATTTATAGGTTTTACACTAAATGCTTTAAACATGTCTACTATTTGTCACAGTATACTGAAGATGTGAGGTCTGGAAGCATCAAATTTCACTATTGCACTATAAACAAAAGGTGAATCATTCCTTTTGTAGTAACTGATCGTTGTCAGCGTTCATAACTCTGATGGCTTTTACAACTAAGGAATTTTATGAATCTTGCTCTAGTTTCCTATGTGGTCTGTTGATGTCTCACTGTAAATTTTCTGTAGCACTCACCTATAAGCCAATCTTGCAGCATGTTCAAGTTTATAAATCCTGTTCTAGTTACATATGTCGTCTATAACTTGTGTTATGCAACTTGGTTTACAGGTTAGGAGCCAGCCCTTCAGATCTTCGGAGTTTCGATATCGATAACCATATTGCTGTGTGAGGCTGAAAAGTTCTAAACCCTTTGCAATTAAGGGGGAATGGTTTTGGCATACAACAGGCACAAGGCAACACAGTGAAAACATTGCCATCAGTTCGGCCAGTCTACACCCATTGGAGCCTTGTTTGGCGCCTCCCTGCGGATTGGAACAAATTTAAAATAGGTGCTGGAACTGTAAATGGTTCAGTGTCGTAAAGCCTGGTTTAACCTTTTTAGGAAATTCTGCGTTTTGGATTTCAAGGGAGGACTGATAATTGTATCATAGTGCAGTAAATCTTGGGTGCAGGATTGATCTATCCTGCATGCCATGGTTGTGGTGCTTCTTCGGCGACCACATGCTGTAATCTGGTTACAATTGAATTCTGTGAGCTCCTCAACCATTTATTTCAGTTGTAAAGCTTGTGTTGCATCATCTTTTATCTTCAGATCGAGCTGAGTGCTGAATACATGTGCAGCCTCTCGTTCGTGATTATTTGCACCCTCAAAACAGCAGAAAGTATATTACTTCGTCTTTTGACAGGTATACAAGTCCACCAAGTTTGTTCATCGAAGGAAAAAGAACTTTGACTAGCAATATCTCTAAAATAATTACTTGAACGAAAACTCATATATTATAAGGTTAGGTTTGATTATGAATATAGCTGTAAACCTTGTATTGCCAATGGTACAGAATTTATTCATGGTAACTTAAGAAAGTATTCCCTCCATCTAAGAAAATTATACAAGTTTAGGTGTATTCTTTGCAAAAATTTTGACCAAATATACAGGTAAAGATATTAATGTTAAGATATTGTCATGTACCATTGGCTATATATCTCACGACCAATCTAACTATACTATTTAATTTTATAAATATTGTTGTTTTTAATATGTACGTAGTTATTTAACTCGGAATAGCCTACCTGTACTGTTTCACTTGTACCGTGCTAGAATTCTAGACGAAAGGAGTATCTATTTGCTTGCATGAAAAGTAGTATACTAATAGAATTACTCTTGAGCTCTTGATTATGAATGCATGCCAATCTTCTTCTTCTTTCCCTTTTGCAAATACATAGTATGTCGGTCTTGTGCTGACAATCTGTACGGATTTTTACATATTCATTGTTAATTTGGCTTGGAACAAATCTAGATGGTTTTATAAGCATTGTACACGTGCAGCCAATTTACCTGGCATTAGGAGCACGAGGGCTTAGACAGTTTATTTAGGGCACCGAGGTGGAAATACCTGCTGAGTGCTGAATGGGGATAAGGCCGTCACGAATGCAACCTTTTTATCTGTAGTTGTAGCTCTATGTGTCATGTAGGACCGAATAAAAAATATACTTTATATTTATTATAGTGACCTGCAGAAGCTACTTATGAGTAGGGAAAGAGAAGATAGTCCATATAAAAAAAGAAGAGTAAGAGAAAATAAAGCTAGGAGGTGATAAAAGTAAAAAAAAAACAATTTAGAAACTATAAGTAGTTATAGCTTGTATTGTATAAATAGTAGTGACTGTAGTTATAGTTTATATTGTGTGAATAGTAGTGACTCATTCGTTTAGAGCTATTCTATATAAATTAATGAAGCATTAATGGACGGAGCTGTCCATGGGGCGTGGTGGGGCGGCCGCCCCAGCTACCGGCGTCGTAGTCTTGGATCCCCGGACCCCTCTTCTTCCATATCTCTGGCTGCTGAAGTCCGAGCACGCGAGTCGGTGAGTGCGGAGTTCTGCGGTCGTGCGGCGTGCGTGCGCCATCACGAATTGATGAGGACGAATGAGTAGGCAAGTAGAAGCAGCCTGCCTCCGTGGACTGCCTGACCTTTTTTACTTGAGCAGCCCAACAAGAGCCCAAGTTTGTTCCAAAAATTCTCCAATCTCTCCCAATCTGCCATCCAGCCGCACCGCATCGAGCACGAGCAGGCAAGGGCCGCACCGCATCGCTGCACTGCCGCCCAGCACTGCTGCCGCCGCCCCCTGCCACGCCGCCACGGCCTACCACCACTCGGCGCCCGTCCGACCGCCGGCCAGCCTGTCCGCGCTGCAGCCCCTAGCCGTCGCTACTCGCTATGCCCGTGTGGTGCTGCTGCCAGGCGCCAGGTGCGCCCGCCGGCTATTGTTTGATTGAGGGCTACCATCATTTTATTGTTACTCGTTAAGACGCTAAAAATTAATATTCATTTAATCTACAGGTTCATCAATTCTTAGTTATTTATATTTTGTAATGTATGGATTAACTGATCAAGAACTACTAGTTTAATCTTCAAATTTGAGATAACAACTTGTGTTTCTTGTCTATTTTTCGCCATAATATATGATTGTTGTGTTTTTACCATGATTTGTGTAATTATAGTATGTGAATGTGATGCATTTTGAATACGATGTCTTTTTGCTTCATTTCCTCATTAAAATTCGCCTCATCTATAATTTTTTTCTGGCTCACACTGGGAGGATCGGTTCCAGGAGTTGATTCCCCCGAGAACCGACGTGGAGCCTGCCTACCGGGAGTGCTGGCCGGTAGTGTATCCAGGATGGAGATCCTGCTTTATTCAGCACATTAGATTCGAACAAAGCAGGCGAGGAACTTATCCTTATCCGCAAGGTCCCGAACCACAAGCGCCATTCGCGCGAAAGGTGTCTTATCACCTTCGGAATATGGCCACAACTTCGTGTCCTTTCCATAACAATACATTCTCGAGCACCAGGCATGTGCCAGCATGGCGGCAACGAGACCTCCCCGTAAGACATCATACAGCACAGACCTCCCGGTAAGACACCATACAGAATATGGTAGTATCATTTCAGCAAAAATATACGTCCCTGGCGCACCAAAGATCACAATTATTCTCTAGCGGGCTCACAGGACCCTCACAGCGGAAGCGGAATGCACATGAAAATTACAAAAGATAGAGCTCAGCGGGAGTGATCAGGGTTGGCAGCTCCTGTGACATGTCCTTGAGAAAAACTGGTGACGGGAAGCATCGCTTAAAGATCCTCAGGGCCATTGACATCCTGGAGCGAGCAGAAACCATGTGTCAGCACACAGTAAAGCACAACAGTTGGGATTTGGGAATGTCATCGATGAGATGTTGCTTATACCTTGTTCTCAAGTACAGCTCCATCTGGGATCTCCAACTTCACTCCAGACTTGGCGGTGATTGTCACCTTGCCCTAGAGATAGCACCAAACAATATGAATGAGGCACTATTCAGTAATACAGATACCACAACTCAATTAGGAGGATGTATGGAGCGGAATGAGCAGATGCAAGATCAGAACAGACAAAAACAGCTGACAGCTGACAAAATTTACACCAGGTATTCATGTCTGAGCGGCACATATGGCAACAAAGGAGAAAGAACCAACCATCACAAAGTTTACCTTGAGTGTAATTCCAGAGCCAAACCAGACATCACCAGAGACCTTCACGCTGTCAAGATCGACAATGCTGGGGATGGACTTGAACCGAGCAAGAAAATTGGCAACCTGTATTGGGGGAAAATATTTCATCAACGCTTGCTGATGAATGATTTGACACCAGTTGAAAGAAGTGGCAGTTTTTACTGATCAATGGTTACATCAGCATTTCCTCTATATTAATTAATATAAACAGCGGGTCGGCCAGTTTACGTTAGAAAAAAAAGGGTTTCATCAACACATTACTTTGTGAAGGAACATTCTCAATGTTATTGTTGTAACTCTATTTTTAAAGATATCTTCATTATCTTAGAGACAAACTGCTTTACCTTCTTGAACTCAGGTCCAAGCTCAATCGAAGGGTTAGCTGGATTCGCTCTGGATGGGTTGCGGATGACAAAGCCATCAACCAAGGTGTAAAGATCAGACTGTGGAAACAAAAATGAACATAGCATTGAGCCATTGACAAAATTGAGATTAGAACCAGGCTTATTTCGATATCAGACTAACAAAACATTGAGATGTATCCAGAAATACCTGCACAAGCAACAAATCAGATGTAGCCTTCACTGGGAGAAACCTTGAGCGAGGAACATTAATTCCAATCGCTTTGTCGAAGAACTAAAGGTAATAATAGTATTAGAGCTCAAATATAAGGAAAAAAATAGAACAAAACTGAGTACTGGGACAGGGAGTTGTTTGCATACCCGAATAGCTGCACCAGCTGCAGTTTCGAGTTGAAGGACTTTGAAACCATCAACTTCCTGTAAATGGCAACTTCTTAGCAGAAGCACCCAAACAGCGCTCAACAAAGAATCTGATTGGACTACAATATAAATACAATGCAAAGGATATCATAAAACATTCAGATAGGTAAACCTTGGGGTTTGGAATAATTTCCATCTTAAGTGCCTCAGCCTCTACGAGTCTCTTGATAGCTTTAAGGTTCACCCACCTGTTGGGCAAGAATTGTTAGAGAAAGAGATTCCCGCCCCCCCCCCCCCCCCCCCCCCCCTAAAAGGCAGATAGGCCAGGTTTCTTACAAGTTGTTTGTGTTGAATATCTTAAACTTCTCGATTGATTTAAATTCATTCACCTGGATAGAGATACAAGCGAAATAGAAAAGTATGTGTTAGCTCTTAATACAAAATGCTGATGAAATCATGGAACAGATTATGAAACTTAAGTAACGCGGAAACAGCAACATACATGCTCATCAGGTACTTGGGCAATCTCCAAAAGCTGCATAAATATCATAAAAAGTAATCAGTATCGTGTGTCATAAATACAAAGTTCTAACTTTCAAGTACTATTAAAGGTTCAAAACCTCTCGTTGATGCTGAAACCAGTAACAGATGGGCAATAAACTAGCGGTGTGCAGAGAAATTATTCAAGTTGAGCAACGGACAAGTGTACCTGAACTCTTCCTTCGTAAGAGATGAGAGTACCGCCCTTAACATCAGCTAACGTCTTTGGAGTAACCTAGAATAAATATAGTTCTTGAGTTTTATGTTCCACAAACTCAACAGCAGTATAAACAAGACATTCTTGCATACCTCCATGCAGTACTCGTTCTTGTTATTGATCAGATGGTTTAGGATCTCTGTGCTGATTAAGGATACAATTTTCAACTCAAAGCACACGGCAATAGTAAGAATTAAAACAGGAAAGAAATTATGCAAATTTGATCATCCTATTTGGATACTGATGTCGACTATAGCACCCAAGTTGTCTGAGTTTGCAACGAAGACATACTCCTTGCCCTGATATAGGATTGGGAAACAGATTAGCTAAATTACTGTAACAAAGCAACAAGACAAATGCTCGGTTAGAGTTATCAGTGTACTATTGTGGTTTCATTTATCAGTCCACAAAAAGGTTCTGGAAGTTTCAGTTATTTTGGTTTATATTTCTTAGGAAGAAAATAGAAACAGCCTCAATATTCAATTGCCTTCAGAAACAAGCCTGCCTTTAATTTTGACCAAAACATGCACTCTCTTAACATAGAAAGCATTGAAAGGCCTCAAATAGTGAAATATGATTTATGAATACGCACGACAATACTACATTGTAAAGGAATATAAGTTATTTTCCTCTCATGAAGTAACCCTTCGTAATGTAGAAGACTGCAGCAATTAATATTTAAGTGCAATCTAAACCTAAATAATAAGATTAATATCTCAAAACCACAGAGTACAAAATCAGTTTCAAAATCACTTATGCTGCCAACTACAAAGACGTGACTTCTGCTTACTTGAGCCAATAAGATGTCAAGTTTTCCGCTGTTATTCAAAGAGGGGAACACATCACCATGGCCTGGAGGATACCTTTCACATCAAAGATCACAACAATCAGATGGGGGTATCACATTTATGCAAATATGCTGTAAATGAGGTATTGGTTCAAACTATATCTAAAAGCCTTCACCATAAATAATCCAACAAGCAAGGTGAGATTCCATTGTGAGTAGTCATTGGAAGAACACTTTAACTTTTATAATAACCTAAAGAGAGAAAACTGACCAGCCATCCTTCCCAGATTTCCCTTTGCTTGGAAGTGGCAAGAAGTCATCGGTAACAATGCGAGGATACTGGCTCTGTAGAAGACAATGCAAATTTATCAGCTAACATTGCTTGCCACTCCAAAATTCCATATAATTGAAACAGAAGTAGTTGAAATATATATATGACCTGGTTGAAAGTATGAATTTCAATGTTGGAGTTGGAATACTTCTCAACAATCTTCAGGGAAGAGAAAAGGTAAGTGGCAAGCAAGTTAGTACAAGTCTAGGAACTCATCATTAAATGAACACAAAAGCATGTCATGTTAGTACAAGTCTGAGAAATCGTCAATTTAATGAAGACAAAAGCAAAGGGAAAAGAGAACCTTCTGTGTGTCATCATGGGTGTTGAAAGAGTTCATCAGAAGTAAAGGGACACTGCATCCATACTTCTTGTTCAGGGACTGCAGAGACATGTAAACTAATAAGGCATAGACCGATTCTGAAATATCCAAACAGTAAAAACAGATGTTCAGGTTAATGAAGGATACCTCAATTTGAATCACAATAAGGTCAAGAAATGTGAACCCATTGCGGACTTCAATGACAGACCTGCAATCCATAGGAATTTTAGTTGTGCTAACTGCTCAAAAAGATGAAGGAAGGGCCATAGGTCCATAACATCTCAAGGATCATGCATAGCAGCACACATAACTAATTAATTGATTAAAAAATGTATCAGGTGATTAAGTGTGGCTAATACCTATAAAGTTGCCTCACTAGATTAAGTGAACAATGATATGCCGGGAAGCCTTATGACGCATAATTAACCAAAAACTCGATTACAAATGTGTCAGCATGTCGAGGCACTATGAGTTGAGGCATTAAGAACACTCCATAAGAAAGTAATACAGGCAACTGCAGCACATTAGGAATTGAGCAGATAAACAATTTGATCACCCTATCACGTCAAACAACATATGAACACAGCCACTCATCAGTTTACTGATTTTGAAGAATGGAAGGAGGTGTAAACCTAATGGAATCTCAACACAGTGAAAAGGGACAACAGTATTGAGCATTTGAAAGTGACAACTAAAGTATTCCATTCCATATTCTTCCAGACACAGACATTGAAAGCTCCACTGGTGGTGGCAACAAAAAAAACATCCATAGGACAGGTCATACTATAACAATGATACAGTACAATATGACATTTGAGACCAAAATCCAAAGAACAAGGCAATTGTGGTACTTGTTTAATCATTTGCGTCCCTTAGAAAAAGAAACCCTTGCACCAACTACAAAACTATCGACCAGGAAACTAACGAACAAAAGTTAATAACCCAGAAACAGACAGCTTGAATAATAAATATTATATTATTAGTGCTCTACCAAAAACCATGTGCAGGAGGATCAACATAAGTTTCCATTGTTGCTCAGAACACGTATGTAATGAACAAAGACACAGTCCACGCATTTAGAAGCTAGCTAAAGAAAAATACGGTTTCTAGTACCTTCATAATTCAAAACATACCTCAAACAAAAATAATTAACAAAGCTATATACATAATCCAACATATGAGAGCTGGTAAATTCAGCTAAGCTGTAGTGGAGGGGATGGAGGCGCACTCACTTAGGCCCAGTGCAGCCCATGGTCGTTCCGAGCCCTCCGTTGAGCTTGAGCACAACGAGCTTGTCCAGCAGCTTCTTCGTCTCCTCGAGATCTACCTCACAGACACACGATCCAATCAGTGTTCACAAGCAGTGTGCAAAAGACCCCCGATCGGATCCACATCCACCCACAACAACCACCACACTACACTTACTAACTAAGATCAAATCGGAACGGTCGATCATACCTTCGGGAGGCGACGCGAGGGTATCGTACGGCACCACCACCTCATCGGTCGGGGTCTGGATCTTGCTCCACTCGATCTGCTCCGCCTCCCCACTGCAAAACGCCACAAGCACACATAACTCGACTGACGAGTCGATGCGCACAAAGCAATCATGCAGAGCGAGTCTGCGGGATCTAGGTACCTGAGGTAGCGTGACACGAGGCTGATGAACCCGGACTTCTCGTTCTCGCTGCGCGGAAAACCCACTCAGAAATCAGCGAAAATGGGAGGCGAGATCCAGTGCAGATGGGAAGTGGGGGGGGGACTCGCCTGATCTCGTCGAGCTTGGCGACCTCGGCGCGAAGCTTGTCGAGCTTCTCGTCGACCGACACCACGGCGGCGGCGGCCATCGTCGGGGTTCGCGAGCCTTGGAAGGAAAGGAAAGGACGGGAGGAGATGTCAGACGAGCGGAGGCAGTGCGAGGGGTGTTGTGTGTGTATCGTGTGCGCGAGGGAGCAGCAGCGCGGGTTCCCTTTCTTTAATAGCGGCCGCGGGTTTCCGTCAGGCGCCGTGACGGAATGTGCGGCGAGGGGATGCGGGATGCGCCGCGCGTGGTGACGGCGTCCGCCACGTGGCGCGACGGGAAGGCCCCGGCCGTGCGGGCCTCGGGGTTGTCGTCGTGTCGACGCTCCGCTTGGCCCGCGGGGGGGCGCGTGCGTGATCCGTCGGCGCCGCGACCGGGTCGGGGATGGCGCCGGCGGCGCTGACGCTGAGCTGGCCGTCGGTTTCGTCGCGTGGGCTGTACGCGGACGGACACGGCGTGTCATTAGCGTGCTTAACAAACCAGTCTCTTTCGGAAGCGGAAGCTATACCATCATGATTAGTATGTTATCTTTTGTTAATGCTGTCATGGAGATGTGCAGGTAAAATTGGATTCTGTTAACTCAACTATCGTGGGCGCCGTGATCTGGTATTTGGTAACCATGTGGCAAGCGCGGAAACATCGAACGCGACATTACTAGTGCGCAATGAATCAATGATAAATGTAGTAATGTAGTGTTGCTTACTTAAAAAAATGTACTGTGCTGTACTTAGTAATATAGCTAACTATCCTTTTCAAACAAAAGAAAAAGTTACTGTCCTAATACTTGTGTGTTATACTACTTTTATATATATATATATATATATATATAATGTATGCTCAGCATGTGTCGGTGCGTGGAGGATCGAGTGCGCGTTTCTGCTGCATCTCCGTGCCAGGAATGCATACATTTGGTACATGCAGCTCGTGCCGCGACCACGATTCAGGTTCCAGCCATACATCACGGTGCGATTAGGTGTCAACGTGCGCTTCTAATCTACTGCAAGTCTGCAACAAACTAATAATTGCACAGTGTGGTTGCAGGAAGGTGCATGTCTCACCAGACTGATGTTCCGATCAAATCTAATAAATAATGTCATTATTTTTTATCCCGTGTGTGTGTGTCGGTGCACGCAAAGAGTGGTACACACCCTTCAGTTTCCAAACATGGAAAATAAGACGAGTGGCGCAGAAGCAATGTGTTTGTTGCTGTTGCCGCAACGAAAATATGGTAGCGCGAGATGAGTGATGAAGCACACTCACCTGCTATATCTGCACCCGTTGGAACTCCAACTCCACCGCTGGATCTCCAAACACTTGCGCAGCACGGTGCTCTGTTCCTGGCCAGCGGCAGCGGCGCTCTGATGATGACCCGCCTGGAGCTCCTGCCCCTTGCGCCCAGCTGAGTCACATTTGAGTGCGAAGGCGAGCAGAGGTGAGACCTTTCGGTTGTTCTATGGACGACGGCGGGGTCAGGGACACCCAAACCAGCTGCCGAAGCCGAACAACAGATCATCTCACGCTGCTGCGATCGCAGGGCGTCCTTTTCCTCTCCAAAGGACCATGCAGAGATTGCCCTCGGTTCTTGCGTTTCCTCGTGCCGACGTTGTTGCCAGGCGAAACGAAATACGAAATACAGCATGTCATGTGTGCAGGCATGGCTGCGTGAGCTTGATGAGCAAGCTTTTGGTCGTCTTTTGCGTCTCGCCCGCCCTATGCTTCTACACAACTGCAGTAGCAGCAGCAACGTACTCAGACGTCAAGCATGGGCATGTGTCATTACTTCATTATTAGGGTATATGATGGGACAAGCAACAGCTGCACGGTGTGGGTGTTTGAGATAAGAAACGAATGGGGGTCATGCTTAAAAGTGAACTTTTTGGTCATCCTAATGTGTTACGTGTAAGATGCATTCTGTGGGAGTATTTGGTACATTTCGAGAGGTGGATATGGAACTTGTCCCATACTCCATTATGCATTCAGCTATATGAAGTGCAACCAAACCAGAAAGATCACTGGGACGAAAAAGAGATCGTCACGTTTTCTTTTGCCACTTTGTGCTGGAATCAAGACGAATTACTATCTCCTTTTCAGCACCTAATGATCGTGTTACTGTTAGCGTCTTGAATGTCTGATCGTGTGATCACGGCACACACTGTACGTGTTTCCAAGGAGACGTGCGAGTAAGATCCAACTTTTTTGTTGGTTGTGTGTTACTGGCTTCGTCGTATCTGATTGGGAAGATCTGTTTGATGACCGATGAAGAACATTGTAACCACGAAGTAGACATAAAGGATGCCTTACATGGGCTTTTGGCCCAGATGCAACTACATCAGAACAGTGTGGAGTGTGACATTGAAACAGGGGAGGAGGGCAGTTGGCCAAACCTTTGTTCACTGCTACCACTGGATCAAAGTCATAACCTTATTTGGACTATACAACTTTGGATGTTATTACACATATTTCTATTATTCCTGGTGCAGACTAGGATATTATTTCTTGGGAATTATCTCCTGATGATGCATGTTATTTCAGGAGTGTTTACAAAACGCTGACCAACCAACAAAAAAGTGAACCTACTAAAAGTTCAATGCAGGTTTTGCACATTCTTCAACAAGTATATATGCAGGGTGGAGCTTCAGCATGGTAAGGTTTGGCCACTAGCACACCTTGCTTATGCCTGATGATGCTGCGGTAGAGTATTTTAGTTTCATTAGCCTTATATCGTTGACTGGTAGCTGATCTTTTCTTTTGTCACTTGTGTCGTACGTTACTTTTCGTCTATCCTCCGCCACTGTATATATGGGAGGACAAGACATTTGCTTAGAGATTCCTTAGATGTTTTGGCACTACAAAGCGTCTTCACAGGATCATCCCAAGAATTCATGAAACTTGCTCACGCTGGGGCAACAATGAGGATGAAAACCATCTTTTCTTTGAATGCAACTTTGCTAGGGCAGTCTGGTTTGAATCAGCTTTGAGATTAATCAACTGCACTAACTTCGTCAAGAAATGGATTGCACTTACAAAACAACACCATCCTCAAAGGTCAGTTATAAGAGTGCTTCATGGAGCCATTGATATAGACAAGCTTATCTTTGTGCAGAAGATTTATTGAATCCCGAATAATCTAAACAAGCTAATAACCCTGTTATGTGTCCTTTCATCACTTAATGTTTCTTTGCACGCACAAGTTGAAACAAAAGTCTTTTGTGACACTTCTATCTCCTTACACCACACTCCAACCCAACATCAAACGTGTATTGGCATCTTCATACTCATTAATCCTACACGTAGTTTGCCATACCTCGACTCAAGGACCCATTGGAGGCAGAAGGGGATGCTTTACTGCGGTGACAAACTAGCATCGTTTTTTTCCTGAAACTGCATCGCCTTTAAATTTGCAGGTGACCAACATTCCGATAGATAATCAGGTGTTCGCTGATGTCGCGGGCCCGTCCTGATATTTTATTTTACCATGAACGGAATTAAAAAATTGTGCCTTTCTATATAAATATAATTCCACACAAACATGATAATACTATTAGTATTACTCATTGTGGTATATACACACGTATACAAAATGTCACTAATAATCAATTAACTAAACGCAAAAGCAATATTCATAGTAAATAATTTATATACCTATTAAGTTACCTCAAAAAAAAATTCTAACAATCCTCGATGCGAAGTCATTGACGATGGTGCAATATCAATTTCTTGGGCAATTTTAATATCGAGAAATTCTTCTGATGACATGGTACTGTTAAAACTTAAAGGAACAATTAGTCAAGAATTGAATAATTATACACAAATAAAATTTATAAAGATTAGAAAGAGTAAACAATTATACACTACCTTAGCCCAACGGATGGGATATTGAAATACACTACTACAGAAATCTTTATTGAGGCGGGCGTTTTGGGTTTACCGCGGCGGGCAAACGTGTCCGTTTCGGTTGGGAGGTCACGGTTAATAGAGGTTTGCCCGCTACGGTTAATGGATTTACCGCGGCGGGCATATTAGGACGCCCGCTGCGGTAAATCATTTTTGAAAAACAAAAAAAAAACCAGCGAGCCCGTTTTGAGCCCGCCGACGAGCCCGTTCAGAGCCTGCTGTGACAGAACCTCCTAAAAACAGGGCCCACTTATAAGGATTATCGTCCATCTA
Organism: Microstegium vimineum; assembly: GCA_022036555.1. Classification (NCBI taxonomy): domain Eukaryota; kingdom Viridiplantae; phylum Streptophyta; class Magnoliopsida; order Poales; family Poaceae; genus Microstegium; species Microstegium vimineum. Next base: position 57,097,264 of record CM039119.1, on the reverse strand, counting down.
ACTTTAATCCAACACAAATGATCTAAGTCTTAAAAGATTCGTCAGGTGTCGTCGTTTTGCAACGGGTCATCCATCTCTTTTCGAGCAGGATCCTCATTATAATCATTGCAGAAGAAATACAATAATTTAATTTACATCAAAGTAGCGGAATACATAAGGGTCATATTACAAAATATTAGTTTAGAAATATAACATAAGTGTCATTACTACATCAAGCGAAGTAGTAAAGATTATATCACAACAAACCGAGTACCCTGCCCAAGGGTCACACAACCTCTATTCTTCATCATCAACATTAGCTACGGTCATACAACACGGAGTTGTACTCACCGCATTCTGACCTTCATCTGCAACAAGGGTTAACAAACCCTGAGTACGAGAGTACTCAACAAGACTTATCCGACAAATAAAAATATTTGGTGGACAAAGAGGTATGCAAGTCATAAGATTCAAGGTGGGGTTTTACAAGAATCAAGTATTTTACATAAATGAGCATTTTGTAAAACAATTGAAATCGATTTGGTTCTCATAAAAGTTACTCAAGTACCAATTTGAATGTTTTGATCGATCACGAGGCAACAACCATCTAAAAAGGAAACATCAAGTATCCAGTTTAAGTTTCATTAACTACGTTGATAAAAACAGGGTTATGTTTTCATATCCGAGGAACACAACGATTCAAACCGGTTAAACCCAGCTGGGACTTCTCTATCACACGACATATACAACACTAAAGCACGCATATGACTACCTTTCACTGGATCCTCCATCCGAGAACGGGGGGCCGCCACCCGAGAGCATAGTACACCTCCATCTAGTTCCTCGAACTTGGAGGGTACACACTACTCTCGCCATCTCTCCACTCCCAGTGCGGGTTAATCGTCCTTTAGACTGGATTAGCCAGAGTCCAGCTTCCCCAAAGGTATATGATAAGTACTCTAAAGTCACAACCCTCAGACTTTAACAACGGACGGTCCCTAATGACATAGGCGGAAAGAACCCGCTCACCAGATATCCATATCTGGTGGCTCCCAAACACCGTGTCCGCCCGGTCTCGATTATTACTTCCATCATCCATTATTTCCTTTTTAAGGCATAGCCATTTGCCGTAGCAATCCGCTATCCTTCTCAAAAACAGAACCATTGCCGAAGCAATCATGTTATCACCTATTCTCGCAGATGACAGGAAATCATCTGACTCTATTGGTCTAAGCATTGCTAAGCAGCATAAAGCATCATTCGTATTTTTAAAACAGTATCAAGGTGTAGGAAGTAAATAATTCAAGGTATGGCTATGCATCAAGTAGGAATTTGCTTGAATAGTAACCATGCAATAATTAACCATAAGTGTATTTAAAGAAAAACTTTGAAATACAAGATAGGGTTTGAATGCACCGGGGCTTGCCTGGGTAAGAACACTAGTCAGTGTTTGTTAGATGAGACTCGCTTGGCGAGTATCATTGATTGACATTAAATTCCAAGATTATCCATCTTCTGGATTTATTCACCAATACATCTTCGATTAGATCCACCAATCACCGTCTTCGGGTTTGACATGAACCATCGCGTATGAATCTATCGTACCTTAATGATATGCAAAGATGCAAATGTATAAATGTAAGAAAACTATAACACAAAGATGCATTACAACAAACATTCAAGAGAACAAAGAGGTTATACAGAACATAGACACTTTTAGTTAATTAAGCAACATCATTTAAGCATAAAGGTTGGACATGCTAAGCATTTCAAACATGACACATAAGATGACTTAATTCAAAACATGTCAAGTATAGAACAATAAAGATTAACTAATAAATTTAGCCAAACAAGAACTTAAAGCACTCAAGGCATCACAACATTAAACAAAGCATAAACATCTATAATTGATTAACTAAGCTTACCAAGCATAATATTTGGATATAAAAGAATCTAAAGCATACACATACAATTTGAACTTAGCTTAAGACTTAGCAAGCATTAATTAACCAAGAGTTAATCATTAGATTAACAACCAAGATAAAGTTAAATAATTACTTATGCATGCTGTTTTTGGACAGCAAGACAACAGTCACCATTTTAATCGTATCTAGAGTTTTACAAATCCAAAGGACTTGCAACAAGACATTCTGAAAATCTTATGAAATTATCTACATTTCATATAATACTATCAAAGCATGATTCACAAGTTAAATAAGTCTAAATCATAAAGTTTCAGAATTTGTTTATGAAAAATAGAGAGGAGCCATCTTTGATTCCCAACTTAAAACATGCATAAAACATAATCTACTTGGCCAAATGCCACCAAAATTTAACAGCAGCTAGATACATGAGTTATCTACAACTTTGGTATTCACAAGATTCTCATAAAACATCATTAACATGAGGTAATTTACATTGCCCCCAAAACTGTTCAAAAACTAGCAATTGCAATAAATAAAATTAACTTATGTTGCAAACATATAATTGGACAAAACCAACTTGGTCAACAGGTCACACATGACTAATGAACACTAGAAAATATAGTGTCCACCACTAAATAAATTATTTACATACACTTTCTTAATTTATTTAGATAATTAGGTGTAAACATGAACACATATCAAACTTGCATAATAAATTCTAACAAAATTACAGAGATCTACATATGCTTTCATTAGTCTACTGCATAAATTTCATATAATTTAAACAAGTATAGAGACCTTTATGAAAAAACAAAAGCTCTATTGCAACAATTCAAACAATGCAACAGATTTGTATAACAAACTTTGAACAGACATAACCTGAGATCTACACCACATAAAATTATGAATTTTAACAATTTAGAAATCTTAAGAAATATACTTAAAATATTTGTACAGTGCCAAATCATGAATCTAAAAGTAAATTGCTCAAAGAACGCATTCTTATCAGCTCTGTCCAGAGAGTAAACAGATTCACAACACAACTTATAAAATTCATAACTCTTAAAATATAAAAGTTATGACCATAAAATTTTAATAGTAGCTAGATCATAATATTATCTACCACTTTAGTATTCAACTCAGCCACAAAAAACATCATCTTAACCATGAAATAAATTGCTTACAAACATCACAGCAACAGTTTTAAACAGAGACCTAGTCACTTTGCCATTTTTATAACTCTACAACCATCAAACCTAAAATTATGAAATAAATACCAGACATCAATAATAAACTTGTACTCATTACATAAAAATTTCAGATTTATTTGACAAGCATAACAGTGGCTACGAAAATAACAAATACATCTTAACAGAATTGAAATGCTTGCACAAAATGATTTTTATAGCAAAATTACTGAACTAAACCATGCCAAAAGATAGATCTACTGCATAGAGAACTTCATGAGGATTCCAAAAAGTCCACAAACACATTTATACGATTTTTCTATGAATAACCATGAATTTTCAAAGTTTCAATCAGATTTTTGAAAAAGAAAAAGAGAAACACTGTAGCGCACTATTCATATGAGTCATGGGTTGTGCAGATAGACTCCTGCCTTCAGTCGAATTGCTGCGCGAAGCCCTTCATGCGATTTGGAGCAGAGGAGGCGACTGAGCTCGCTGTTCCCGGCCGGAGGCGGCTCGTCGGCGGCCGTGGAGGGGTGGAGCAGCACCGGGAGTCCGACGCGTACCCGCTGGGCTGCTCGGCTCGGCGCGAGGACGACCGTGGCGGCTTGGCCACGTGCGCCGGCGGCACGAGACGACGGCGGCGGGCGGCAGCGGCGCTGCTGCGGCGGGCAGAGCCGGGGAAGAGGCGCCCGAGGTACGGCGCGAGACGGGGAATATGGTGCCGCAGCCGGTTGGAGCGGAGGACGACTGGCGCGGCGGGAACGGCAGCGACCACGGAGCTTCGGCCGGCCATGGCCATGGCGTGCTGCTGCTGCTGCGCCGGACTGAGGGAGGAGAGGAAGAGACGGAGGAAGTGAGGAGACGAGAGTGGAAGATGCTCTGGTGCCTCCCCATTCTAGTCCTGGACGTGAGAGAGAGTGGGAGGGGGTGGAGGTGGCAGCAATGGAGGGGAAAAGCTCGGGCCTGAACGCCACGTTCCAGCTACGCATCGTCCATTGAGGCATTCTATCGAACACCTGTTGGTTGACGGTGTGGCCGACGTGGGGGATGATTTTGGGCTTTTTCTCGGCCGAATTTGGAAATGGGCCGAATACCAAAGTTGTAGCCCACGAAAAGCTCTACGTTTCTGGTTGAAACATCAAAGTCATTTGAGCAATGGATTAGTAGTTAATTAATCTCCAAAATGCTAGTGTCAACGTGTTGACAGCGATTATGGAAACTTAAATTTAACCACCAAAACCGAGTCAAATGAGTTTCAACTTTTTGCAAACTCTTCTCCAAAACATAAGTTCCAACTTTTATGTTTAGAGAAACTTAAGTTGTTTGATAAATTTTTAAGAACGCGGAATGCCAAAGTTGATGACTAGGAAAATCCAGATTTTGAAAACGTTGAAGGCTTTAACAAAATTAATTTCTGGAGCCATTACTTGACAAGCTTAGAGGGAGATTTATACTTGGGGTATTAAACAAAGTTTAAAGATTGAATATATTTCCATAATCTGGAAATTAACACCTGGGGTGTTACACCTGCCGCCGGTCGCACCTCGCTGCATCCGCCGCCAGAAGGCCCCTCTTCGTCGGATTCGCCGGGAACTTGCTCGCCGCCAGATCCGCCATCGCCGGAGGTGGAGGCAGCCTGCCGCCGCCGGATCTGGGTCGTGGGTCCGCTACGACGCCGAAGAAGGAGGTGAAGGAGGCTCCACCCGCGCGAAGGCTCCACGCGCCGCCGATCCCCGCGCGCCGCTGAACCCCGCGCGCCGCCGGTCGGTGTTGCGCGCACCGCCGCTCCACACCCCGCGCGTCGTAGCCCCGCGCCCCACGCCATCGAGCCCCGTGCGCCGCCTAGGCGAGCATGACGGCGCAGGTCGCCGATGAGGACGGAGGCCGGCTCATGGGCGCTCAGCGTCGTCATGGGCTCGCCGTCGAACGCGGGCGCGCCGCCGCCGCTGGGAGGAGGGAAGGGAGGGCGCGTTGCACCTGTAGAGGCGAGAAGTGAGGGCTGCCGCTGGGAGGGAAGGGAGGAGGGCCGCCGCTGCGAGGGAAGGGAGTGAGGGCCGCCGCGAGAAGGAAGGGACGCCGCTAGGCGAGAAGTGAGGTGAGGTGCGCGAGTGGTGAGAAGGGAGGGCCGCCGCTGCGCGTGTGGTGAGGTGAGGCGGGAGGCACCCAAACCCTAAGTCCACACTGAAAGCCCAAGTTTGGTTTTGGTTAATTGATGACACCTATGGACTAACCCTATTGTTAAGTGAATGATCAAGATAGGGTGAACCAATTTGACAAGTGGAGCTAGATGAAGGATTATGATAGATCGAGTGCTCCATGACTAAGGAAAAGAAGAAAGAGAAAAACAAAAATGGGCTCAAGGCAAAGGTATTTCTATAGGGCCATTTTGATTTAGTGATCAAGACATTATAGAGAGTGTGATCACATTTAGGATAGATAGCCGTACTATCAAGAAGGTAAAACTCGTGTCAATTGTGGTTATCATGTGCCACTAGGTTTGCATTGCATACATATAAAATGAACCTAAGTGACATGAACATAGAATTAAATCCAAGATAATTCAATATGAAGGCTAACACAGAGCACAAGTGTATGGATCTCATGGTGTTAGCACTTGAAGACTTGGAGAAGAAGAAGCAATCTGTTTGGACAAGGAAAAGCTGTCCGGACGCAGGGTCCGGACGCTAGGGAAGCTCGGTCCGGACAAACGCGGATGCGACCGAAAGAATACCCTAGATCGGCAGGCATTGAACAGGAGATCCAGATGCAGCACTCCGGACCATTGTCCGGAGGTTTTGAGCTCTCTGGATGCTCTCTGGTGGACTCCAGTCGCAGGCGCAAATGGTCCGGACGCGCACTGTGCGCAGCGTCCGGAGGCGACGTGGCGGCTCTCAGTGAAGGCGCGAATGACGAATTTCAAATGGCAGAAGGAGCGGACGCAGATGCGATGGTCCGGACCCCAAGTTTCGCGCGTCCGGATGGTGCTTCCGGACTGGAAAATAGAGGCGCTGAAGCTCGGTCAGAGAAGGGTCCGTACGCTACCTTCAGTCCGGACCCCCATGCAAAGTGCGTCCGGAGGCACGCAGACAGTGGCAAAGAAGGAGCAAAATGGCTAGTCTTTTGGTGGAGGCTATAAATATGTTTTGGCTGGCTCCTTGGGACCTCTCTTGCACCTCCCATTCATTTCTAACTCTTTGTGCTTGCTTGAGAAGGCCCTCAACTCATCTATCTTTGCTTTGCTTGCTAATTCATGAGAGTTTGAGTGAACCAAGTGCATTGATCATTGCATTGCATATTAGTGGCACTTGGTCATCGTCATCGCCATGGGATTTCTTGTTATTCTTGGTGTTTGCCAACACCTAGACGGCTTGACGATTGTGGAGAAGCTTCGGCACGTGTTGGTGATTGTCCGTGGCCGGCTTCATCGATTGTGAGAGGGCTTGTACCCACCTCGATGGAGCGTCAAAGGGTAACTCTAGTGGATTGCTCGTGTCATTGAGTTACTCTCATTTGGGTGGATTCTTGTGGCGCCCGGGTAGTGGGCTAGGCTTGTGATTGCCTATTAGCCACCGAATCACCATTTGAGTAGTCGACACAACGGGGACTAGCTTGGTGGCAACCAAGTGAACCTCGGGAGAAAATCTTTGTGTCATCTATTGTCTCTCGGCTACTCTTGGTGTTCATATTGTGATTGGTTCTTATATTGGTATTCTTCCATCACAAGGCATCGGTATAACAATCACCCTCTCCCTAGCATTTACATTCCTTCATATCTTGTTTAGTTAGCTTCCTAGTTAGTTTCTCTTATTAATTGTTCTTGCTAGCTTGAGCTAAGTGCCGTAGGTTTTTGCTATTGTGTGATAGGCACTTAGTTAACTAGAATTGCTTGGATAGGTGACTTTGCATCCCCAAGTAGAGCTAGAGCAAAAGCTTCACTTAAGTGTTATTCTAATCTTTGCTCTAGTGATTTGTAGATTTTTTTATTAGGCTATTCACCCCTCCTCTAGCCATCTAGGACATTTCAAGTGGTATCAGAGCCGTGGTCACCGCTATTATCAAGGCTTAACAACCTTCGGTGTTAGTGATGACTCAAGTACAATTCAACCATGTTGGAAGCAAACCACCAATGTTTAATGGCACATCATTTGATTATTGGGAGAGGAAGATTAAGATGCATCTAGGCTCAATACATGAGAAGGTGTGGAGTGTAACCGAACATAACTTTGTCATTCTTGATGAAGCTGCTCCCACACCTAGAGAGCAAGAGAACCGGCAATGCAACACCATGGCACTCAATGTGATCTACAATGGCATTGACTCCAAGGTGTTTGAGCAAATCAAAGATCTTGAGAAGGCAAGTGAAGTGTGAAAGAGACTTGAGGATACATATGAGGGCACCGCAACCGTGAAGAATGCTAAGTTGTACATGCTCAAGGACAAGCTATCTCACTTCAAGATGAAGGATGATGAGTTTATCCCGGAGAGTTCCATAGGCTCCAAGTGATCATCAATGATCTCAAGAGCTTGGGTGAGAAGGTTAAGGATGAGGACTTCTCAAACCGCTTTCTTGGTTGTTTGTCCAAGAAATACAAAACTTTGAGGCAAATAATTAGGAGAGATGGTTTGGACAAGATCACTCCCAATGAAGTACTTGGTGAAATCATGACCGAAGACCAATACAATGAGGAAAGTGAAGAAGAAGAGGTCAAGGAAGAAAAGAAGGAAAAGAAGAGCTTAACATTCAAGGCATCATCATCCAAGAATAAGGGCAAAGCAAAGAAGCAATAATCAAGTGATGATGAAGAGGCTAGTGACATTGATGATGAGATGATGGCCCTCTTTGTGCGCAAGTTTGGCAAGTTCATGAAGAAGAAGGGCTATGGTGCTAGAAAGAGAAGAGATAACTTCAAGAGCAAGGAATATGTGAGAAAATGCTACAAGTGCAAGAGCACCAATCACATGATTGCGGATTGCCCCAACCATAGTGATAATGATGAGAAGAAGAAGAGCAAGCATGACAAGAAGGAGAAGAAGCTATCATTTACCAAGAAGAAGAAGGGTGAATCCTATATGGTGACTTGGGATAGCGATGATTCTTCCGATGATGACTCTAGTGATGATGAGAAGAAGAAGACATTGGCTAGCATTGCTATCAACAACAAGCCATCCATCTTCGACACTCCATCATGCTTCATGGCTAAGCTATCTAAGGTACAATCTCATGATGATAGTGATAGCGATGATGATAGTAGTGATGATGAGGAGGAGTACTCCAAGGAGGAACTAGTAGACATGATGAAGCAAACTTATGCTTGCTTTAAGACAAAGAGGAAAAAGTGCAAATAATTGAACAAGAAGCTTAAGGCTCTTGAACAATCCTTTGATGAGCTCAATGGCTCTCATGAGAGGCTAATGGAAGCCCATGAGAAGCTTGAGAGGACTCATTATAAGCTTGAAAATGCTCACTCCTCCCTCCTTGAACAAAACAAGGATAAGGTTGTTGCATCATGTGATATTGGAGTCACTTGTGATATTCTTGATGAATCATTTTTCACTCCTATCATTGTCACCCCAACTGAAACACAATGTAGCACATCCATATGCACATCCACTAGTGAGAGCTCAAAGGTTGATGCTACACTAGTGAGAGAAAATAAAAAATTGAAACATGATGTTAATGAACTCACTCATGCTTAATATGGTGGAGATGTCCGCTTGTTAAAGTACTTGGGTAGCTAAAGATTCTCCCTTTGCAAAGAGGGATTGGGCTATACCTCCAAGAAGGGCAAGTCGGCCTTTGTGACTCCAAAGCCTAGCTTTGTGAGAAGCGATGGTCGATATTGCAATAGTTGCAAGCAAGTGGGGCATGTTGACCAATATTGCAAACTTAAACATGAGCCAAACCAAGTTTGCTAAATCCACCTCCATGCATTTTGATTCATGCTATATGCTTACCAAAGGGAGAGATGGTGTAAAGGCTAAGTATGTTGGCACATCCATTGTTGGCTCAAAGAAGAAGACAATTTGGGTGTCAAAATCCTTGGTCACTAACTTTGGAGGACCCAAACAAGTGTGGGTACCTAAGAAGAACTAATTTGTTTTGTAGGTCAATTACAAAGCCAGAGGAAGACATTAGGTGCTTGATAGTGGGTGCACTCAACACATGACCGGGGATTCTAGAATGTTCAAATCAATCAACTCCAACACCAATGATGGCATTGATAGTATTACTTTTGGTGATAATGGCAAAGGCAAGGTCAAGGGTCTTGGTAAGATTGTAATATCCAATGACTTGAGCATATCAAATGTCTTGCTAGTTGAGAGCTTGAACTTCAATTTGCTATCTGTGGCTCAATTGTGTGATCTTGGATTCAAATGCATATTTGGGGTAGATAATGTTGAGATCATTAGTGTGAATGGTTCAAACTTGATCTTCAAAGGCTTTAGATATGAGAACCTCTATCTAGTTGATTTCAATGCTAGTGAGTCTCAATTGTCAACTTGCTTGCTTACTAAATCAAGTATGAGTTGGTTATGGCATAGAAGGCTTGGTCATATTGGCATGAAGCAATTGAATAGATTTATCAAGCATGACTTAGTAAGAGGCTTGAAAGATGTTGTGTTTGAGAAGGATAAACTTTTTAGCTCTTGTCAAGCCGACAAACAAGTTGGTAACACCCATCCAAAGAAGAGCATAATGAGCACTAGTAAAGCATTTGAGTTGTTGCACATGGACTTATTTGGACCAACAACATACACTAGTATTGGAGGGAACAAGTATGGATTTGTCATAGTGGATGATCTTACAAGATACACTTGGGTCTTCTTTCTCAATGACAAGAGTGATACATTTGCCACATTCAAATTGTTTGTCAAGAGGTGTCACAATAAGTTTGAAACTACCATCAATAAAGTGAGAAGTGACAATGGAAGTGAATTCAAAAATACAAGAGTTGAAGAGCTATGTGATGAGCTTGGAATCAAGCATCAATTTTTGGCCAAATATACTCCACAATGAAATGGCCTTGTTGAGAGGAAGAATAGAACATTGATTGATATGGCAAGATCTATGCTTAGTGAATATAATGTGAGTCATACCTTTTGGGCCGAAGCTATCAACACCGCTTGCTACTCTAGCAACCGGTTGTATTGTCATCTATTGATAGAGAAGACACCATATGAGCTATTGAATGGAAGAAAGCCCAACATTGTATACTTTAGAGTGTTTGGTTGCAAATGCTATATCTTGAAAAAAGGCACAAGACTTGGAAAGTTTGACAAGAAATATGATGAAGGGTTCCTACTTGGTTACTCAACCACAAGCAAAGCCTATAGAGTATGGAATCTTACTCATGGTATAGTTGAGGAGGTACATGATGTGGAGTTTGATGAAACACAAGGCTCTCAATATGAAAGTAACAATCATGATGATGTGAGAGGTGAACCATTGGCCAATGCAATGAAGAACATGGATATTGGGGACATTAGGCCGAGGCAAGTGGATGAAGAGCAAGACAATGACTATCAAGTGCATGCTCCATCCAATGAGCAATCCAATGACAATCAAGCTAGTTCATCCTCTCCCACTCAAGATCAACAAGAAGCTAGTTCATCATCTCAATCCAATAACCGACCAAGTGCAAGCAATCAACTTCCAACACTCCAACCTACATCTATTGCAAGAGATTATCCTATTGATCATATTATTAGAGGCAAGTGGTGTACAAACAAGATCAAGATTGGCTTCATTTTGTGAACATTACTCATTTGTATCATCCATTGAGCCAACCAAGATTAAAGAAGCTTTGCAAGATATTTATTGGGTGAATGCTATGCATGAAGAACTCAACAATTTCACTAGAAATCAAGTTTGGGAACTAGTTGAGAGACCTAAGAATCACAATGTTATTGACACAAGATGAGTCTTTCGCAACAAACAAGATCAAGATGACATAGTAGTGAGAAACAAAGCAAGACTAGTTGCACAAGGGTACACTCAAGTAGAGGATCTTGACTTTGGAGAAACATATGCACCGGTGGCAAGGTTAGAAGCAATAAGGATTCTATTGACTTATGCTTGTGCTCACAACATCAAGCTCTATCAAATGGATGTGAAGAGTACATTTCTCAATGGGTACATCAATGAATTTGTATATGTTGAGCAACCACCCGGTTTTGAAGATGACAAGAAACCCAACCATATGTACAAGCTAAGAAAGGTATTATATGGCTTGAAGCAAGCACGTAGAGCACGGTATGGGAGGTTGATGGACTTTCTCCTTTCTAAGGGATTCATTATGGGCAAGGTTGACACTACCCTATTCACCAAGAAGATTGGAAAGGACTTGTATGTGTTGCAAATCTATGTTGATGACATTATCTTTGGTTCAACCAATCAAGACTTTTATGAAGAATTTGGCAACATGATGGCTAATGAGTTCGAGATGTCTATGTTTGGAGAGCTTAGTTACTTCCTTGGTCTTCAAGTCAAGAAAATGAAGAATGGGACATTTGTTAGTCAACGCAAGTACATTAAGGACATGCTCAAGAAGTTCAATCTAGATGAAGCAAAGTCAATTAGCACACCAATGGGAACTAATGGTAACTTGGATAGTGATGCTAGTGGCAACATGGTAGATCAAAATCTATATAGATCAATGATTTGTAGCTTGCTCTATGTGACCGAATCAAGACCGGATATCATGTTTAGTGTATGCATGTGTGCAAGGTTTCAAGCTTCTCCAAGAGAGTCATTTGAAGGCCACAAAGAGGATATTGAGATATTTAAAGTATACACCAAATATTGGGTTGTGGTATCCAAAAGGATCAAACTTTGAGTTAATTGGATACTCCGACTCGGACTATGCGGGTTGCAAGATAGAAAGAAAAAGCACATCGAGCACATGTCAATTGCTTGGAAGATCACTTGTCTCATGGTCATCAAAGAAGCAAAATAGTGTGGCACTCTCTACCGCCGAAGCCAAATATATTAGTGTGGGGAGTTGTTATGCACAAATACTTTGGATGAAAGCTACTTTGAATGATTTTGGAGTCAAATTCAAGAAGGTGCCATTACTATATGACAATGAAAGTGCAATCAAGCTAACCAACAACCTGGTTCAACACTCAAGAACAAAGCATATTGATGTCCACCACCATTTCATTAGAGATCATCAATTGAAAGGGGATATTTCAATAGAGAGTGTGGGCACCGATGATCAATTGGCCGATATCTTCACTAAGCCACTAGATGAGAAAAGGTTTTGCAAGCTAAGGAATGAATTGAACATACTTGATTTTTCCAACATAAGTTAATGCACCTCCACTTATATGGCATGCCTCTACTCCAACAAAGCAAGGTACAAGTTGATTGAAAACATTCATGCATACTTTTCTAGTACTTGTGTAGAGCATATAGACATCACTCATGATATTAGGCTCGTTCATGAAAACCAAAATGTTTTTGATGCTTATATGGTGCCACTATAGCTTCCATGACTTGATATGATCTAGTGGTAGCATATGACATGTTGATGGGCTTGCAATCCTAGTGTTTGATCTATGTCTATGAGCTTAAATGTTTAATTCAACATAGGCAAGATAACCATCTTAGCATGTGTCAACAAGCTTGTTTATGGTTTAAACCGAATTAAATATCTTGGGCAAGTAGCTTAGTTCAAACCAAAGTTGAAAATCTTTCACCCTATCTCACACTAAGGGGGAGTAAAACTTGAATATCTATAATCGATCCCACCTTTTTGTGTCAATTGGATGACAAAGGGGGAGAAATTATGAAAAAGATATAAAATTAACCAAAGAGGGGTGATATATAACATGGGGGGAGAAAATGAAGATAAAGGGGAAAAATGAATAATCAATTTTGAAAGAGAACACACAAATAGGGGGAGCAAGCTCATGAACACCTTGTTGCATTTGAATGCTTACATCCTCATATGTATTGTTGCACAAGTACTTAAATTCAATATTTATGCTTGTGTGGTGTTTGCTAGTGATACAAATTGATTGATGATTGATTAACTAGCATGCATAGGTTGATTAGCTTAGACTCACATGTGTTTTCAAGTGGTTGTATTCTTTCCAAGTGGTGTCAAGCTAATTATGGTGCTAAGGGTGATTCAAAATTCCGCACTCCGATGGTATCACACTTCAAAGGTTTACTCTTAAACCTTAGCATCATTTGGTAGATATTTACTCTCCCACATTGTCTATCTATGCATATGTGCTAAACTTGAACCAAACTCTAGAGGCACATATGTAGGGGGAGCTAATAACTACCAAACCGAATTTGTGTGACTTGTCCAAAATTTAAAATCTTTAATCAAAATGCTTGGACAAGCAAATCAAGTTCAAAATGATTATATTTCATATCTTTATGGAAAGGTTGTCATCAATTACCAAAAAGGGGGAGATTAAGAGTCCCCGTGTGTTTGGTTTTGAGTAATTGATGAAACCAATGGCTCTCAAGTTGACAATGAGAATCTAGAAGATGTGAGTGGACCTCAATTGTCAAAGGCAATGAAGAACATGGATATTGGTGATATTAGGCCAAGACAAGTGATTGACATTTAAGATGACAAAGATCAAGTGCTCAACTCACCAAATGTGCAAGCTAGTGGTTCTCAAGTGCAAGATCAACAAGTTGCTAGTTCATCTCAACCAAGCTTAAGCAATCAAGTCCCTATTCTCCAACCAACCAACATTGCAAGAGATCACCCATTGATCAAATAGTTGGTGATATTACAAGTGGTGTACAAACAAGATTAAGATTGACATCCTTTTGTGAACACTATTCATTTGTCTCATCCGTAGAGCCAACCAAGATTGAAGAAGCATTACAAAATGTTGATTGGGTCAATGTAATGCATGAAGAGCTCAACAATTTCACAAGAAATCAAGTTTGGGAGCTAGTTGAAAGACCCAAGAATTACAATGTGATTGACACAAGATGGGTATTTAGAAACAAGCAAGATCAAGATGGTATAGTTGTGAGAAACAAAGCAAGATTGGTAGCTCAAGGTTACACTCAAGTTGAAGGTCTTGACTTTGGAGAAACTTATGCACCGGTTGCAAGATTAGAGGCAATAAGAATCCTATTGGCCTATGCATGTGCTCACAACATCAAGCTATATCAAATGGATGTGAAGAGTGCTTTCTTGAATGGATATATCAATGAGATAGTATATGTTGAGCAACCTCCCGGTTTTGAAGATGACAAGAAGCCCAACCATGTGTACAAGTTGAGAAAGGCTTTATATGGCTTGAAGCAAGCACCTAGAGCATGGTATGAAAGATTGAGTGATTTCCTCTTATCCAAAGAGTTCATCATGAGGAAGGTTGATACTACTCTCTTCACCAAGAAGCTTGACAAGGATCTATTTGTGCTCCAAATCTATGTGGACGACATCATGTTTGGTTCAACCAATCAAGATTTTTGTGAAAAGTTTGGCAAGATGATGACAAATGAGTTTTAAATGTCAATGATTGGTGAACTTAGCTACTTCCTTGGACTTCAAATCAAGCAATTGAAGAATGGCACCTTTGTGAGTCAAGGCAAGTACATCAAGGATATGATGAAGAAGTTTGATTTAGAAGATTCAAAGGGCATTAGCACTCCTATAGGCACCAATGGACACTTGGATAGTGATGCTAGTGGAAATATGGTGGATCAAAAGTTGTATCGGTCAATGATTGGAAGCCTGCTCTATGTGACCGCTTCAAGGCCAGATGTCATGTTTAGTATATGCATGTGTGCAAGATTCCAAGCATCTACAAGAGAAAGTCATTTGAAGGCTACAAAGAAAATATTGAGGTACTTGAAACATACACAAGATGTTGGATTGTGGTATCCCAAGGGGTCTAACTTTGAATTGATTGGATATTCGGACTCCGACTATGCGGGATGCAAGGTTGATAGAAAGAGCACTTCAGGCACATGTCAATTGCTAGGCATGTCACTTGTATCTTAGTCATCAAAGAAGCAAAATAGTGTTGCACTCTCTACGCAACTTTAAATAACTATGGGATCAATTTTAAGCAAGTGTCATTGCTATGTGACAATGAAAGTGCAGTGAAGCTAACCAACAATCTGGTCCAACACTCAAGAACCAAGCACATTGACATAAGGCACCACTTCATAAGGGATCATCAATAAAAGGGTGATATCACAATTACAAGTGTTGGCATCGATGATCAACTTGTCGATATATTCACCAAGCCACTTGATGAGAAGAGGTTTTGCAAGCTAAGAAATGAGTTGAACATTCTTGATTATTCAAACATGTGTTGATGCACCCCCATATATGACATGCCTCTCCTTCGAGCAAAGCAAGGTACAAGTTAGTTGACATGTCATTCATCCCTATTAGAACTTGTTAGTGCATCTAGACATCAATTCATTAGGCTCATTCATGGAAAATCCAATGAATTTGATGCTTATATGGTACCACTATTGCTTCCATGCTTGACTTGATCTAGTGGTAGCATATGACATGTTTATAAGCTTGCAATCCTAGTGTTTGATTTAGAATATGAACTTCGAATGTTTAGCTCAACATGAGTGTAACAGAACCTCTTAAGATAGGGCCCACTTATCAGGATTAACCACTTAATCCCAACAGATGATCCAAACCTTAATTAGCCCATCAGGTGTCGCCACTTTGCAGCGGCTCATCCACCTCTTTCCGAACAGGATCACCTCATTACAATCATGACAGAAGTAATACGAATTTTTTATATTACATCAAAGTAGCGGAAATTTAAAGTCATATTACAAACCATAAGTTTTGAAACATAACTTAGTGTCATACGATAAAGATACATCAAGCTGCTGATAGCGAAGGAACAGATAACCGAGTTACTCTTGCCCAAGAGTCAAGCAAAGACAGGTTATTCTTCATCTACACTGACCACGGTCATGCAGCAAGAAGCCACACAAACTGGGTTGTGATCCTCATCTGCAATAGGGGTTAACAAACCCTGAGTACGGGAGTACTCCACAAGACTTATCCGACAAAGAAAAGTATTTGGTGGACAAAGCAGTATGCAAGTCATAGGATTCAAGGTTTGGTTTGCAAGAATCAAGTATTTTGCATAAATGAGCATTTATAAAACAAATTGAAATCATTTATGTTATCCATAAGATTACTCAAGTATCGACCTGGATGTATGATCGATAACAAGGTAATAACCATCCACGAAGGGATCCAACAAGTATCCAGTTAAAGTGTATTACTACGAAGAAGAAAACAGGGTCATGTTTCCATATCCGAGGAACACGACGATTCGAACCGGTTTATCCCAGCTGGGGCTTCCCTATCACACGACATATACAGCCGCTTAAAGCACGCATATGACTACCTTTCCCTGGATCCTCTCGCCAAGACCGGGGTTCCGCCACCCGAGAGCACAGTACACCTCCATCCAGTTCGCTAACTTGGAGGGTACACACTACTCTCGCCATCTCTCCACTCCCAGTGCGGGTTAACCGTTCTTCAAGCGAGAATAGCCAGAGTCCAGCTTCCCGGAGTATGTGATAAGTACTCCAAAGTCACAACCCTTGGACGTCTACAACGGACGGTTCCTAATCGACACAGGCGGAAAGAACCCGCTCACCAGACACCGCTGGTGGCTCTCCAACACCGTGTCCGCCCGGTCTCAGATTATTACTCCCATCAAGAAGACATAGCCATTTGCCGTAGCAATCCGCTATTCGTCTCGAAAACAGAACCATTGCCGAAGCAAACAGGTTATCACCTATTCTCGTAGATGACAGGAAATCATCTGACTCTATCGGTCTAAGCATTGCTAAGCAGCACACAGCAACATTCATATATTTAAAACGGTATCAAGGTACAGGAATAAATATTTCAAGGTAAGGCTATGCATCAAGTAGGAATTTGATTGAATACCGTAATGCAATAGTATAAACATAAGTGTATTTAAAGAAATCATTTTAAATACAAGGAAGTGTTTGAATGCACCGGGGCTTGCCTTGGTTGGAGGGATAAACGAACTCGGGTTCAGATTCAAGAGAGAAAACCCCTTCACTGGAGGTATCCAACCCAACCAACGAACAATCTACACGATATAATGACATGTTTCAGATGATGCTTGAATAGTAAACATGATGCTTAACTAAACAAACAAGCTCATAAGAGAAGACTAAAACAGATTACACCTTGAGTACCACTTCCCTTCATGAAGGAAAGCGACACTAGGTTAACAGGCAAATTAATTAAACCCTATTTATCTTGATTATCTAAGTTAATAATTACATCCAAAAGAACTGAGCAAGCAACATTACATCGAGCATGTCCAACTTGTGTTTGTCACTGGACAATGACCATATGTATCAAATAATCCAAAATCACTCAAACCCTAAAGTCATTAGGGTTTCTAAACATTTTATAACCAAACAGGGCATTATTACAGAACTAAAAACATACTGACTAAACAGGAAACCGGAACAACCCTGCACAAAACCCTCTGACGGCTAAGACCCGACCAACAGAGGCACAGACGCTCGAGCGGCGTCGAGAACCACAAAACACGACGGCGAGTCGCCGTCGGTGACCAAACCGAACGGCTACCCCTCGAACCTGATTCGGCTTGCCGAGCCAAACCCAACGAGGTACGCCACGACTCAAACAAACCTTCAGAGACACCTTATCGAGGGTGCTAACGGTCAAACGGGACTCGACCGATCGTACACCATCGAACACAGACCTCGATCGCTAAAGAGAGACCTCGATCGACCCTCGATCAGAGAAGCTAGGCCTCGATCGAAGAAGATGGGCCTCGATCGAAGAAGATGGGCCTCAATCGACGCAACTAGACCTCGGTCACGACTCAGAGAACAAACGCGAGCAAGACGCCCAACAGAAACGAGACTGAAACCTACCCAGGAGACCGCGTCGACGACAATGGCGGCGAACCGAGCTCGACCGCACACATGCCGACGGACACAGGCCTCGATCGAAGGAGCTAGGCCTCGAGCAGAGACGCTAGGCCTCGATCAGACCTCGATCGACACTACCAACAACTCCAGCAAGCTAAGCGGCCCCCAAACAACGCGAAACGCAAGCCAAACGAACACAGAGCTAAAAAGCAACCCCCTCGACGACGGCGCTGGCGGTCGACGGAGATCTGCGCGACGCGCGCCAAAGAGAACACGCACGCGCTCGAGGGCAACTACCCCTCGAGACAGACTCAGAACGGCTAGACGAGGCTAGCGCAAGACTTGGACTTCAAAAAGATCAACTACAACGACTCGGCGACGAACACACTGCCGCGACGGACATGAACAGCGGCGGCGCTCGAGGACAGAGCTCGAAGGCTCGATACAAGGACAAACGAGTGGCGCGGAGAGGTCGAGGAGCTCACCCTGGTCACGGAGCACTAGCAAGCGTGTCCGGAGATGCAGCAGAGACGACCGTCGACGGAGAACGTGCCGGCGGAGACGAAGAACTGCGCGACAACGAAGATGTTCCCGGAGCTATGTTCTACCATTTGCAAAATGGAGAAACCGACAAGATTCAGAGATGAATCAGGAGCAAGAAACACAAGATACAAAGACAATGCGGCTCCTGCGCAACCCGGCCGAAGACTGACCAGAGCAGCGGCGGTCGCGTCGGAGCTGAGGAAGACGGATCCGCGCTGGACGAATGCAGGCTCGAAGGCTTCAACAAACTCACCTCGAGGATGCGCAAGGTCAAGATGAAGACAATGGCGAAGGATTGAGGGATTGAGAGCGGCGAACGAGCTCGAACGAGTTCGTCAACGGAGGTGGAGCGCTCAGCGGAGCAAGGAAGAGCGAGAAGGGAAAAGTGGCGTGGAAAGGGATAGAGAGTGGACGGTTTCCCGTTTTAAAAGGCGGCAACGGGTTCTGTGTTTTCGCCACGTACACTCGACAAGACGTGCGTCCCTGGATAGGTGTCGGACAGGTGCGACGTCGAGTTCAACCCCGCCATGCAGCTGCTCGGTAAAAGGACAGAACTGACCCTGCGGCTCTTTTGCAAAAATGCACAAGCTTCCAGGGATTTTCAGGAAAAACTTAGAACACGAAAGATGTTCAAAATTTTAAGATCTACAACTTTGCTTAAAGAACCAAAAGCAAAAACTTTATAGATTTTGAAAATCATGTTTAGGGTTTAATCCATCCCCTCGGAGAAAAAGGTTTGGATTCCAAATTTTAATTTGAGAATTTGAAAAGATGACCTGCATTCAAACACTTGATCAAACATAAGCAAGTAAACTCATTTTAGTTCAATGCATATCCAGGTTTTCAAACAAATGAATGATGCTTAATGTGTATGATGACATGATCAAATTTTAATTAAGAGATTAACACCCGGGGTGTTACACTAGCATGATTAGGTTTTAGTCTAATTCTTCTTGTGAGCTTAAGCTTTCCAAGTGATATTTCAAGTTTGCTCTCAAGTGGTTTCTAGGCATTCATGGTGCTAAGGATGGTATAATATGGCACTCCGATTGGTATCACGCTTCAAAGGTCTATCTCTTATACCTTAGCATCATTTGGTAGCATTCACTCTCCCACAATTCCTATTCATCATATGTGATCAAAATAAACCAAAATCATATATCATATATGAAGGGGGAGCTAATACTACTAAAGTGAAAATTTTCATTATATATATTCTTTTGTGAAAGGTTATCATCAATTACCAAAAAGGGGGAGATTGAAAGCCTAAGTTTAGTTTTGGTTAATTGATGACACCTATGGACTAACCCTATTGTTAAGTGAATGATCAAGATATGGTGAACCAATTTGACAAGTGGAGCTAGATGAAGGATTATGATAGATCAAGTGCTCCATGACTAACCCTCTTCCTAGCATTTACATTCTTTCATATCTTGTTTAGTTAGCTTGCTAGTTAGTTTCTCCTGTTAGTTGTTCTTGTTAGCTTGAGCTAAGTGTCGTAGATTTTTGCTATTGTGTGATAGACACTTAGTTAACTAGATTTGCTTAGATAGGTGGATTTGCATCTCTAAATAGAGCTAGAGCAAAAGCTTCGCTTAAGTGTTATTCTAATCTTTGCTCTAGTGATTTGTAAATTTTTTATTAGGCTATTCACCCCCCTCTTGCCATCTAAGACCTTTCACACACGTATATATATATATATATCTCAGGTCTCGCTTGGGCCTAATGGGTCTCAACCATTTATCGAGACGGGCTCTATAAAATGTCCGTCACGGTAAATCGATTTACCATGGCGGTCACTTTAAGTCGTCCGCTTCGAAAAATAGGTTATTTACCGTGGCGGACGACTTAAGTCGCCCGTCACAATAAATCGATTTACCATAGCACACAAAACTGTCCGCCTCGGTAAATAACAAATACACGTCTCGGTAAATCGTGGGCATTAACCATGACGAACAAAAATTGCGTCCGTCACGGAGGGCTTTACGAAGGTTTTGTAGTAGTGATACTCGATTAAATCGGAATTTGCAAATGCCAAATTATGTATGTCCGGTTCTCTAAAATCTAAATCACCGATTAACCTTAGTGGCCAGCATTACATGATTAGGAATAGGGATCACAGGAGACAGGAGTCACAAAGATTCGTACATAATGCGGGTGCGGTCACGAGGATCACTGAGCCGTGCCTGTCCTTCATGTACGGACAGCGGACGTGCCTAGGCCTGCCTCTCGTTTCATTGGCTTTAGTGGACCGAATTCGTTCCGATACTATTTTTCTTATCTATTATTGTTTTCTTTATAAATAAATTTGCTAGAACTTTAAAACGGCATAGAAATTACTAGAAAATCAGAAAATATAAAATAAATTTGTTTCAGAATCCTCATGGATAGATATATCCAATGGATCCACAACAAAACATGTTTTAGTAGATTTTTTTATTATACAAATTTTGCTTATGTTTTTTAGCGGTAGATATGAAAATTAAATAAAAATAAAACAATAGAAAATCGTGTTGTTTAGAACTCCTCATGTCACATCTATGTACTGCCAAATTTCAAAATTCGAGATTGTGTTCTCCTCAATTCACAATTACATTAAGCTTCAATGAAAAGATGCGCCTCCGTCCATAATGAAGTAAAATATTACTTAAATAATAACTTAAAAAAATATACCAAGTGCAACAAGAGGCCTGTTAAAACTTAACAAAACTATTATCATTGTAAATAGACCCTATTATAAACAGTTTGTTGTAAAGCTACACATAAATGGAGCTTATATAAAATCATACTAACAAGAGCATTATCTTATGAATTGTTGAATTTTATGCTTTGAGTTCAAATATTCCTCATTTCACAAATAACTTAAGTTTTAGTCTAACTCTGATTTTCCGCTTTAACAATAATTATTATACTACCATTCTTTACTCACAACAAACGTAGCCAAATAATAATAATGAACGTATCTCAATGCAAAAAAAAATATAATAAAATAATATTTTTCAATTAACACGAAAAATATCATTTCCATGTTGAATAAAGAATAATTTAAATATCATTATTCGTAATCATCTACCTAACTACATAGCCACTATATTGGTTTATTTATACCTAAATTATTAAAATAAATTTAATTTCAAGTATTCAAACAGACCTAAAATGAAAAAGAGATGGTCACGTTTTCCTGCGGCACTTGTGCTGGACTCAAGACGAGGAATCATGGTACATGCTGTAAGTACGTGTTTCCAAGGAGACGTCTGAGTAAAATCCAAATTTGTTTGTTAGCTATGTGTTACTGGCTTTGCTGTATCTGATTGGGAAGATCTACGTGTTACATGAGCTTTCTCCTTTATATCGCTATCTCAAATTGATAGAATGAGATAGAATTTAATTCTATAATTATCATGTTATATTTATACTCTACAACTGTATTTTTTTTAGAATTATATTAGCTTATCTATATATAAATTATTAAAATAAATTTAATTTCAAGGATTTAAACTGTCTCTAAACTGAAAGGATCTAAACGTCTCTAAAAGATTTTCTTAAAAGATGTTTGAAAGCTATAAAACCTTGCTGCCTCGTTGGAGCAATCTCTTGCCAGTTACTGATATAAGGGCCCACCGTCATAGACAGAACTGTCCGAAATTTCGCGAACCGCGAAACTCCCCGCCGAACCTCTGCCGTCTAGAAACATTAGGGCCCACCTGCCATCCACACACACAACCACGGTTCCCTCCAAAATCCCTCGACTCCGCCACATCCTCACAAAAGAAACACACCCCCAGCTCCCCTCCCAGCCACGTCACCGATCCGCGCACCCTCACCTCCTCCATTCTCTGCCACCCATCCCGCATCCAGCGGCACAAAGCTCTCGTCACGCGGATCGTGCCTCCCATCTGCGGATCTGCCACCAAAAAGGCTCCGCCTCTATAAAACCCAGCCCCACACGCCACCACCACCCACATCAGCATAGGTCTCCTCTTCACACGAGCACAACACAGCGCAACCAACCACAAACTACATCCAAGCAGGTGAGGCGAGGCCGGCAACAGGCGGGGATGTCGGGCAGGGGCAAGGGCGGCAAGGGGCTCGGGAAGGGCGGCGCGAAGCGTCACCGGAAGGTGCTGCGCGACAACATCCAGGGGATAACGAAGCCGGCGATCCGGAGGCTGGCCAGGAGGGGCGGCGTGAAGCGCATCTCCGGGCTGATCTACGAGGAGACCCGCGGCGTGCTCAAGATCTTCCTCGAGAACGTCATCCGCGACGCCGTCACCTACACGGAGCACTCCCGCCGCAAGACCGTCACCGCCATGGACGTCGTCTACGCCCTCAAGCGCCAGGGCCGCACCCTCTACGGCTTCGGCGGCTAGGTTAGGTCAGGGTAGTTGCCTCGCGGGTCTCTCGGAAGTTTGGTTGCCCCTGTGTTCGTGTGGTAGGTGCTGTAGAGGTTGTAGTAACTGGGTTGCGTTGTCCTCTTGGTTTCATGTTGTGTGGGTCTGTAAGAATTGCTGATTCGATGGAATTGGATTTGATGGCGAGGTAGAAAAATTATCCAGTTCGACTGAAACTTATCCAAAGTAGCGTTGCCTCTAATTGACTTGTCGCAATTGGTTTTCAATTGTGCAGCTCTCATCTAGTTCTTCAATTCTATGCGTTAAGTTCAATTGTCTTGGATTCCTCAATTGTTCACCAATTTGTGGAATTTGCGTTTCTGAGTCGAAATTTCAATCCACTTGAGCGAAACAATCTGTTGATTCATCGCCATCATAGCGTTCAATCTGTGAAGTCGTGGTTTCAATTTGGCGGAGCGCCAGTTTGTCGACGTGTCAGGAAGGGGAAGGGTGAAACACGGCAGCAGTCAGAACTCAAGATAGGACCTAACAGTTAGTGTGGCAGGATTATGCACTGTTTTGTTCGGCAGTGCTTGATTATGATTTTTTTTGAGAAAAATATTTTTTTTAGAGAAAAACATTGTTTCGGCTGGATTTAAGTCGAAAAGCCAGTTCCAGCAGTGTTGGCTGATTTCATGTGAGAAATACTGTTCCGACTAGATTTAAGCCGGCTGAAAACCAAACCATGCGAACATGCTTACGTGCCCAAGCCGACCCCGGTTCAGCAATTTCGTCGAACAGCTGAGACGCATGGTCTCTGGTGTCGATGGCATTTCGTCGAACCGCACCTCATCTATCATTGATCCTGTTTTCTGCTCCAGACGCTGAACGCGCTCCGGCGCTCCCTTCCTGGGTCTACTTGGTGTCGCGCTCCCTTAGCTCGAGGGATCCGCGATTCCGAGTCCTACGGCACAGGTGCGAATTGGGATAGTGTGGCTCGGATTTTGCTTGCCTGGTAATGATTTCCCTCTCTTTTACACGTCCTTATCATGGCTTTCGTTTCAGTGATTATCGATGCTGAAAAGCGGCTTGGATTTGTCTTGTGGGTGGTTGTTCCCTGCGGGTGGCTTTCGTCAGGCTCAGGCCAGCTTGATATCAATGGAACTTTTGTGGTTATCACACATTCTCTGGTTTGTCAGTTGTTTCAGAGGTTTTTTGCTGCTTCGAATGCAACAAGTGGAGTGTTGACGTTGTGTTCGGCTCAAACCTTGATCATTGAGAGCTCGACACCATTGTGGAATTGGTTTCAGTCTGATATAATGTCTTGTTAGCCCGAGTACCTAAACAATCTTCTTTTGTCGACAGGCTGATGGAATACTAAGATAAAGAGAATGCACCCAGAAGCAAGTTTTGCAGAGATGAATGATGAGATTTCAAAAGCACTCCAGCATTGAGCAATGGAACTAATAAAGGTATAAAAAACTTGGGCTATGTTACTGAATCTTACTTTTATATGAAGCTAAAACCCTGTTTGGATCCATTAGCTGCTATTAGCTAGTTTTCTTCAGCTAGTGAAATAGTTGTTAGTTTGGTATTCAGCTAATAATTAGCTAAACTATTAGTCAGACCTGTTTGGATCAAGGACCTAATTATTAGCACCTAACTATTATCTCCTTGGATCCAAACAGTGCCTAAATTCTGAATTTGCAACCCTACCATAGAAGACACGAGCTATATATGCTCTGGACAACAATGTGCAGTTTAACGTATTTAAGCTTTGCTGACCGCCTGACCCAGAATCTGGATACAGTGGTGCCAGTGAAATTATATGCTAGCAGTCTAGTGCTACTCTTGTACTACTGATTTTGCAACGCAGAATCCCTAGACATTAGCAATAATGATTCAGTATCATGCTCACACCATACTGTTTCTGGTCTAAATCAAGAAACTCAAACTTGAGATTCAAAACCAATTGGTTCTTCACTTCTTCTGAGGTGTACCACATTCCATTCTGAGTTATGGTGCCACTTTTTAAGTAGCTGTTTTCTTTTTAAACTTTAGCAGTAGTTCTGCACTTCTGCTATTTCATTAGAGTACAGTGCCAAGGAATTGCAAAGGAAATGTGCATGTCTAATAAAAACAATTCTCCTTGGGTCCAGAGTATAGATTGCAGGTCACAAGGGATTGGCAACTTTGGTGACCTTTACTGTGAAATGATACTCCCTCCATAACAAATTATAAGACATTCCAAGAATCTTGGAGAGTCAAAGCATCTTAAGTTTGACCAATAATTATAGATAAAATTATAAAGATTTATGACATCAAATAGATATACTATGAAAATATAATTGATAAAGAATCTAATGATACCTAGTTGGCATCACAAAATGTTATTATATTGTAATAATAGTTTGGTCAAACTCTTTGACTCTCCAAGATTTTTGGGATGTCTTATAATTTGGTATGGAGGGAGTATTTGTAATTGCATATGAAAGGGTAATGTAAGCAATATGGTACAAATTAAATTTGTCTTCGTACTGTACTCCCCCCCCCCCCCCCCCCTCCACACACACACACACCCTATAAATCTGTGTTTAATGACAAATACAGGAGGACCGAACCTTGCAGTACAAAGTAGGATGTTTTTTCTATTACAGTGCCAAAAGAGGAAACTATAACTCTACATGAAGAGTCAGAGCCCAAATTTAGTGGTCATCCTGTCCGGACTCCAACGTGAGAAGTGATGTTATCAAACATATACAAAGTCAATGTGCAACTGAGAAGTTTCTAGTTAGACGAAGTTAAACAACTGTCTTATCAGTTCCATACTTCCATCACTTTGTTTTGTTGGACCATAGATCATCAGCTATGAACTGCATCCATGTGTTGTCTTTGCCATGCTCATTTGAACCAGATGACTGTCCAGCATCCCCGATACTTGTAAACTGTTCTTGTTTTTCTTTAGCTTGTGATGAGCTGCACTCGCCTTGCTTTTGTTTCTGAAACTCTCCGAGTGCCACATTTTTCTTAAAGACACGACACAGTGCATATGTGTCCTGTAAAATAACAGTAGAATTAACAAGAATTTGACTGCATTTCTGTTTCTTTAACAATTTAGGTGGGATGATTTTTGGTTTTGCACCTATGAAAAGGAGATTTCAAGCTGAATAATTTGGATGCTAGTAAGTTGCTTCTTGAGTGTTTCCTATCCCTCTACTGAAAAATATATGGTTGCATATACTGAAGAAGTTTATCTAGATTGTACTGCACTGTTCTGTTGGGAACCTTTTACTGAGTTCCATGTCCTCTTTATTCAAATACATTCCATGTTTATCATTAGTTGTCTTAAGATATCATATCTAGAGTCAGAAAATCCAGCATCGACTACAGGTGTTAGGTGTGCAGCAAGAAATCAACATGGTGTAGATTCAGAACTTATAGCTAAAGCAAATCACTCATTTCCAAATAGTTTTACTGTGTTTGAATGATTTTAGCTCAACCCTTCTTTAGTTCATAAAAATGTCAACGGTGAAGTCAAAGCTAATATCATGCTGCTAAAAGATTCTCTTAGAACACGAGAAATCACTCATTCTTCCAAATAATTACTATGGCACTTGCTTTAGAACTGAATTAAATTGTCATGAATGATCTTTTTTTTTATCGAACACGCAGGAGAAGTGCGTATCATGTTCAACTCTTATTTAGTTCATAGAAATTTCAATTGATGCCTTTTCTAACAAAACCTGTATTGTCCAGTCTAATTGAAATGGGGTCAATTAGGCATTTTAATTTATCGGTTCTGGCTTTAAGTTTTCTACTATTAAGTAAAGTAGTTGTGAGACATGGAGAATAAAGTGTAAAGCCACCGACACAACACTGGGCCACACCACACGTCTAAGCTTTAAGTTAGCATCCACATGCAACTGACCTAGACTATGTATACTCTGAAGTCTGCATCATGAGGTGATGGTGGCACCTACTAAACCGTGTACAATCATGTGTTATCATCTCTCACATCCCCAACCAGGAATTGGATGTTAAATTTGTCTTATCAAGAGCACCAGAAAAAGTGTACCATGTATGACCCCATTAGATAACTGGAAAGAAACTTCTTCTGTACTTTGCAAAGTAACTATGGTCCATGGAAGCAAGGAATACTTTATTGCCACAGAAGGATACGGGGGAAAAGGGATAAGAGCCCTAACTTTACATGCACTCCATGCATAAACAACGTAGCTTCCTAGAACAAACCAATGGAACAAACAATGCCCTAATTTGTTTTTTTTTTGTATGTTTCAACGTAAAATGATATCCTTGAAATTCTTGCGTATTTAAGGACATGGTTTTTTTATGAAACTATTTAAGTACATAATTACTACAACATTGATTAATACAGAGAACAAACATCTTTTTATCTGGGGAAGTTGTTTATTTTTTATATCTGGTGAAGTTGGTTAAATCTTTGATACAATTGAATGCAGACTGAGATCACTACATGCAACATAAGCAACACACAAGGTTTAACTCATACTGATGCATAGGAACATGAATGAATCACCTGGATCCCCATGGTGTTCTCGCATTCGCTTTCCTCGATGCGATACTCATGCATCACCCAGTTGGTCCTCAGCCCCTGAGGAGCTCGACCCTTGTAGTAGACCAATGTCTTCTTCATGCCGATTGATCTGTTCTGGTAGTTGATTTGCCGATCTTTGCCTGTTGATTTCCAGTATCCTGCTTGGGTTGCGCGATTTGTGCGGCATCCATTTGGATACTTCCTATCCCTTGGCCCAAAGAAATACCACTCGGAGTCTCTACTAGGCAGGAATGATTTCTCTTCCAAAACAAAGATATCTAAACTTTCAGTTCGGAGTGATGAATCTCAGGATGAACAACTGAATGAACTTGGATTTCAGGTTACCTGCTAGCTCCCAAGGCTCACATTTGTAGAGGTCTACTTCAGGGATTATGTCGAGCTCGATGCTGAGCCCATGGACCTTCCTCTTGAGGTAATAGTTCACAAGCTCCTCATCAGTTGGATGGAACCTAAAGCCTGGTGGGAGATCAGCCGGCGCCATGGCCTCCCAGCTCGCTGCCTCCTTTCTTGCTGATCTTTCTCTTTGTCTTTACCCTTTGTCTTTCCCTTCTGTTGCCGGCCACTGTGCTCTTTAGCTCCTCCGTGAAATGATTCAAAGCCTGCCCTACAAGTAGCCGTGTTTCCCTTTACAGGATTCTCACACAAGCTATGGACGTCTTACAGCACCGCTGGATCTTCTTTTCTTATCTTTCAACGAAACAAACTTTTATTTTTGTTTTCTGGATAACACAACTTTATGATATTCATGCTAGTAGATTGTGTAGGGCTGTATTGGGATGTGAAAGTTGTCACGGCATTGCCCTCTTGCACCATGGGGGTATGTTCTTTTGTTCACTGAACTTGTTTTTGTGTTTCAGAAGCTTGGCCTCTTTGAAGTGTCATAGAAGAGAACATGACTAAAGGTGAGGGTGTTCTAGTAACATGTCTCTATGTATCGGGATCAGTGTTGCAAAACAGAAAGTTTATGGAAGGTTAAAAGAAAACTAAAGGTCCATGCGGCCATGAGGCCTTCCAGTGTCAATGAGCTTGCATTGCTATCTATTTAGCCATCTAGATCAGACAAAACTTTTGGCTTTGGATTCTGATAAAGGAGTACTTGAGTACTGAGGATCGTCATTCACTTTTCTAGTCTAGCATATATGTCTCTGGATGCATAAACTTGAGATTGTCTTCCCCTGTAACAGATATGATCTAATTCCTTTCTTCCTTTAATGAAAGATTTTATAAACAACGATCACAGTCTCAACCAATATAACAATATTTTATTTGATTTCAATCTTGGTTGGGGAAGAAATTGTTCTGTCCATTCTGTGGTAATGCGCTGTTTTCTTCTTCTTAACTTCCCCAACACTACAATGACAACATGCATCTAAAGAGGTCTGCAACTATAGTCTTACCCAATTCTACAGAAAAGACATGCATCCCTTTCAGCTGCATGTGGTCTAAAGCAAATTTTGCAGGTAAATGTAGATTTGTAAATTACTTTTGCAGTTGATATGCCGGTTGAAATGGTGGAACAGTTCAAAGGTGGTTCCAAGGTGTTGTGTTGACATCAAAGGGGCACTATGAACATTGCAGAGGCAACACGCTTGCAACAAAGTTTCACGATGAAGATGCTTCTAAGGTAGACTTCTCAACTTTAGTTTTGCCCGATGTTTATAACATGATAGAATACAACACTATTATTTTGCTAAAGTCTACAGAAAATATTCTTCAGTGGTTATCTTAAATCTGTTATCATGGCACTTCTCGGAGGGTAATTTGCTGTGACATATGTTGAAAAATGAATTCCAAGAATTTCAAGGTAGGAGGGTCCAAAGCATCAATCTAGCTCAAACTGGTCATAGCTATTGACCTGGAAGGGGTTCTGATTGACATTCCAGACCTGCAATAGCATGTGTTGCCTCTGATATTACTTATGGAATAGTATTTCTTCAACCCTTTGTGAACCCGACTGTTTCAGCTTATAGCAAAGCAATGCTACTGACAGCATGTGATTGAACGCCTGCTATTTGGCTTTTCCATATTGGCGGATCTATGGAGACCTTTATATGCAATATATATATGATGTAATTGTAAGAACGACGCTGCTGTTTGAACAAGCTATACAGCCTTTCTGGTTAGATATGTTGAAAGGGAAAACTGGTTTCTCTTACGTGTGTGAATGAGATATTTGATGCGCTTTGAAATACGCCACTGTTTTTTTTTTTTGAAAATAATCTCCAAACTCTTCAATAACATAATATTTATATTATATCAATGTATGCAAATACCCTCATCTTATGATAACATGTACAGTTAACTGTCTTTGAGATTAAATTTTGTTTTCATTTTTCCTTTTTATTATATTGGCAGACTGCGGATGCAATTACGTAAGAGATGAGTAGAAGCATGCAGGTGTGCTAGCCAGATTTTGGAGCTTCATATAACTTAAGAGAGCTGAGGACAGGACGACAGGTACTCCCTGCGTCCCAAAATATCTGTGTTTCTTACTTCCCGAGAAAAAACTTGGATTAATTTTATATAAAAAATTATTAATAGTTATGATACATAATTTATATCATTAGATAGATCTTTTAATCTAATTTTTTAATAAATTTATTTGGAGACACAAATGTTGCACATATTTTATATAAATCTAGTCAAAGTTGTGACACGGAAACCCAAAACGACAGTTAATTTGGGACGGAGGGAGTATATAGCAGTCATAATTATTGTCTTCAATTTCAATTCATACTGCGCATTATATTTCATCTGACATATAGGCACAAGACAAAAACTATGCAATGGCATAGCTACATTCAGTATGTGCTTCACAGAAGAGAAAAGGCACCACTCAAAAAATACAATACATTCGACGAAAAACCAAAAAAGAAGAGAAGAAAAGAGAAACCAAGGGGATCGAGCTGGTTGTTCCTATATACTACTATATAGTATATCAAATATATATAACCCTCCTTATGAACTCAACTCAAGGAAGGATTCTGACAACAATCTTGAGGCGGCAACGATCCTTCAACTCCCAGCAATAGGATGGAAGCTGAAAACCCAAAGGATGCCTGCTTATTGCTTTGATCTTACACCTTGTACGTAGACATGATCACGGTGGTTATTAATAGCTATAGCCAGCAGCAGCAGCAGCAGCAGCAGGATCTCGATCATCAGATAGAAAAGAAAGAAAAATAGTTATTAGGAGAAATTCCTCAGCTGCATCATCATCCTTGAACAATGCAAACCAAAGGTTTCTGATCAGGTGGCCAGGGCCACACAGGCGGAGGTGCTCTCCTCGGCACCGTCCGCCGTGCTAGAGCACCACGCGTCGTCGGAAATGAACTGCATCCAGGACTCGTCCTTGTCCGCGTCATCGTCAGCTCCTCCGCCGGACGTGGACCCGACGGGCACGTCCGGCGACGGGGTCTGGTACTCCTGGCTACTGCCGCCGCCGGTGAGCAGCTGCTGGCAGGCGCCCTCCAGCAGCGCCATGCTGCACTGCGCTTGCAGGCCGTCCACCTCGGTGCAGATGGCGTTCTTCTTGAAGACCCGGCACAGTGCGTAGGTGTCCTGAATCAGAGCACAGAGGGAGGAATTCAAAGAAGAAGAAAAAAAATCATTATTAGCCAATAGTATCTCTGTCTTTTTTTTTTGCTCGTTAACTCGTGTACTAGCTACGACACTGATGCATGATTATGTTTGTACGTACGACATGCTACATTTGATATATTTATCTCGTTGAACAAATTAAACACAAACAATTCATTATTCATGCATGCACGCCCTTGACTAAATTAATGTTTTTGTGTTGTATTCTAGCTAGTCTTGTTATATACATATAAGAAAAGAGAGGACGTGATTTGCGCGCAAGATCTATCAGAAAGAGACAGCAAGGGGAAGGGAAGAAGGGAAGGGTGTGCGAGGCTGATGATGGATTCAGCATGGAATAAAGCGGAAAGCGCGGGTGACACCGACTCGCTCTGCTTGGCCGCCATGAGAGCGGGAAGAGGGTGAGACGGTTTGCTTTGTTTTGCTTTAATTTGCCCTTTAATACCTCATGGGCATGAATGATCAATGCACAGCCCAATTGGAGATCATGTCTGCTGATGATGTTGGTAAAAAGAGGAGGTTATTAGAAGAGGAGTATATAGTCGTACGGCTAAGCTACTAGACTGTATAGTAGAGGAGACGTACACGCGAGAAAGGAGTGCATTATATTCAGAAAATTTCTGCGTTAATAAGAGCCCAAATATGACCAGAGCCCTACTAGGTACCAAGCTAGCTAGGCAATGCAAATAAAGCTAGGCAATGTAATGCAAGCTAGCAGCAGCTAATAATAACGTATGTACCTGGATGGGCAGCGTGTCCTCTGCGTCCTTGTCGTCGAGTCGGTACTCGTGCATGACCCAGTCGGTGCGCACCCCCTGCGGCGCCCGGCCGCGGTAGTAGACGAGCGTCTTCTTCATGCCGATGGGGCGGCCGCCGTGCAGTACGCGGCGGTCCTTCCCCGTCGACTTCCAGTACCCGGCCCGCGTCGCGCGGTTGGTGCGGAACCCGTTGGGGTACTTGCGGTCGCGCGGCCCGAAGAAGTACCACTCCGGGTCACGGCTCGGCAGGAACGACTTGTCTGCATCATCCATTTCATGCATGCATGCTCCCATCAGATGATAGATCATCCAGCAGCAGCACAAATATAATCACGAATTCTCTCGATCGATCCAGCCGGCCGCAGCGGCGCAGCGACTGCAGTAGCAGATCATCATCGAGGACGAGCGAGATCGATGCATCCATGGAAGGAAGAGAACGAGAACGAAGGGCGTACCTGCCAGCTCCCATGGCTCGCACTTGTAGAGGTCCACCTCGGGGATGATGTCCAGCTCGATCTTCAGCCCGTGGATCTTGCGCTTCAGGTAGTAGTTCACCAGCTCCTCGTCCGTCGGGTGGAACCGGAAGCCCGGCGGGAGCCCCACCGGCGCCATGGTGCGTGATGCGTATCTCTCTCTCTCTCCGGCGCGGCCGGCGGCGGTGATGAGATGAGGAGCGAGCTACTCCTCCTGAAGTATTAGATGACACTGATGCCGCCCTCCACACAGGCGCCGGCCGATGACGACCGATCGAGCGGGCGTGGCGCGCCGAGGAGCTAGCTGAGTGCACCGGCCGGCCGGCGATCAACGAGCTCGCTCGAGTTGCCAAAGACACCTTGCTTGCTCGATCCGTTCCTCTTTGGGCACTGCTGCGGATCGATGCCTTTACCTGCGGCGACCCCCTGGCCTTACTTATAAGTAGTAGGAGTAGTTTTTCTCCCGATCGATCACCGGCGTCAGCAGGTGGTGGCCCAGCTGGGCCTGGGGTCGACACGGACACGGACACAGACACAGACACAGACACAGTCATGTCTCTCTCACGATTCTGGGCGATCGGGTGGCAACCTTTAGTTGTCGCTTTCCCAGATTCCCTAGCTAGCTAGCCCTCAGCCCCTCACAATGCAAGCTTGACCCTTTTTTCCATGGGCTCCTGCAGGATCATGCATGCCGCCCTTTGCCCCCTCTTTCCCCTTCTCTAGAGTCCACACGGCTAGACCTCTCCTCCCTTCCATTCCATCCCCCTGCACTGACAGATTCATGCATGCATGTCCGACTTCACTGCGCACAGGTTTTACTCCCCAGCAAAGCTTAGTTTTATAACTTTTTCACTAGTAAGACATACAAAATCTACACTTTTGTATTGCATGTTCCCTACTTCCCTAGCTAGTGTATATCTCATCTGCTTGAGTCCTGCTAGCTCTCTACAAATCAAGGCAAAAAAAGTAGAGGTAATTGGCTAGCCGCCTTTGTAGAGACATCGCCCCAACCGTCTCTATAGATCCGGTCTGTAGTAGTGCATGTCGGTGATCAGAAGTGAACAATACTGAAATTGAATTCTTATAGTACCTCTAGTTAGATATGTAGGATTACCCAAGCTCTAAACTCCAAACACCCCGATTCCATTATTTGTTGGAGCACACCAAGCCTCCCAAATCCATGAACGTACTGCTTATT
Organism: Microstegium vimineum; assembly: GCA_022036555.1. Classification (NCBI taxonomy): domain Eukaryota; kingdom Viridiplantae; phylum Streptophyta; class Magnoliopsida; order Poales; family Poaceae; genus Microstegium; species Microstegium vimineum. The sequence goes on along the minus strand of CM039119.1, from coordinate 57,063,753 downwards.
TTGGCAAACTTGCTCCATTGTGGATGTTTTTGAGTAGATATAGTAGATAGAAAGCCTAGAGTAAGACAGGCTTATACTTGGCACATGCTGCACACATGCACCTCAAATTAGCCATCCAAAACCTCATCTTATATACTCTAAGCTAAGGAGGAGTATGTGGCTACAATTGTACATTGAAATCTCGGATTATATATATGAACAATTAATGATTTCTCATGTATTTTTTTTAGCAAAAACACCAAACACATGTACACTCATAACATACGGAGTATGTGCACACACACACACATACACCCAAGCTACCTTATGGAGAATCTCTGAAGAACTAGGTTGAATCTTACATAAGATATATATGAGTGCTATATAGAGTAGTTCTCATGTCATATTATTCAATATCTACAATAAAATTAAAAAATATTAGAAACAACATTTTATCATGATTAAGTAACTAAGTTTGATCGGCTATGTTTGTTTTAACCCTATTTCGATCTTACTGTATGCATGTTAGATGATTGCATGCTTATATATATATTGGTGTTTCAAAGTTCAGCCTTGCTAAATAATAATAAAAAAGTTCTCAACCTTGCTGTCTTTATATTATCGATTCTTGTTTTATATCTCCTCAGTTCTGATCGAGGAGATCGAGAACAGGGTGTTACCAACTTTGCCGTGGATAATGTGGATCGAACAGCGTGTGTATCTGTGTACTGCGTGACAAAAAGCAGAAAAGAAGGCTATGAATGAAAGAAGGAAGCTAAGATAAAGAATGGAAGGAAAAAAAATATCTTTAGAAGTCTTGAGGAAGAAGGGGATACAGAGGAGCTTTGCTGTCTCAGCCACCCTTTGGTGTGCGCCATGCATCGGCTTTAATTTACTTTCAGCGATCCATTCGTGATCGTCCCAAAAATGGAAGTAATCATAACTTGATAAGCGAAGCCCTGCACATTATGCAAATTAGATACTCTCCTCTATTCCAAATTATAGTCTGTTTGACTTTTTTAACTCTAAGTTTGACCACCTATTTTATTCAAAATTTTGTGCAAAATATCACTTCTTTTGTTAAGGCTTGTTTATTTAATAATGACTTAAATTTAACTATGTTTGTACAAATTTGAAACGAAGATTAATGCAGATGGCTCGCTCGTCCCAAAGTCAATGCAAGGTAGCTGAGGCTTCATCATTCGAGATCATGATGGTGAAGCAGTCCTGGCCTGGGCTGGACGTCTAGTTGCTACACCAGATGCACTCATCGTTGAAGCTATATCTTGTCAACAAGCTCTGCAAGCAGCTGTCGATATTGGCATTTCCCGTATCCAGGTGGAGGTAGATTCCTCTGTCCTCAAACATGCTTTACAATCACCTACTATGGATCTGGCGCCCTGCGGAATGATGATCGGAGATACTCGCTTCTTGATACGGAAACACTTTGATTGTCCCTAGAGCTTGTAATTTAGCAAAGTTTGAGAGGATTTGAGACCCTGAGTGACCTTATGTTTGGGTTCACCCCCACCCAGAATTTATACAAACTCTTGTTGCTCGTGTATCCTATGCATCGAGGTCCAAACCTCATCTCATTTGACCCTGCACTATTTTTCACGCATATCTTTGACTAGTTAATTTCTTCAAAAAAATATTCTTACACATATACCTCTACAGGTTTTCAAACTATATACAATTTAAAGTTCTTGACAGCTTTTTAAAATTTGCCTAATTCTTGTCTAACTGAAATGTTTTTGTAACCGCAATACTAAGGGTAGTCCTAGTGAGCCATATCGACTAGAGTGTTTATAACATTAAATAGGAGTGCCTAATTTGCCTAATTTTGAAGCGCTAGAATGAAAGTTTTTATGAGAGAATTTAAATTCTGCGATGTCAAATCTTTTAGGAGGAAGATAAAACTAAGGCATAAACAAAGTATTTTTTTCTTCTTATAATAACTTAAACTTTTCATTGGAAAGTGTATGTGTAACATAACAATAACATCAAAGTTTTTAGTATTGTGACTACCCTAACAAATAAAAAGGTTGACCGTATGGTACCCATAAAAGTGGATTCTTATCTTCACAACCATTACTCATAAGCATTGCTGTTTTGCTTGCGAATTGATGGCAGTTTCTGAAAACTGACGAGTATACTTTGAGAATCTAAACATACTTTCTCCGTCTCATTGAAAGTCTCACTAGACCATGCAATTCTTCTGCGTTTCATAGCAACCTAGCGATCAAACTTGATAAAGCGCTCCATGCTTCCCATGGATGAACCTCGTATGGAGGGATGCTTATCAATGATCATGGAAAAAATGGGTAGCTTTTGGACATGCTTCAATGCTGCCTCTGCAACACGCCGTGTTCTGGAATCTCCATGTTGGAAAGCATGAACAAGTGCAGATACCAGACTGCGATCAGTTGAAGCAGCTTGGGCGATATCCTCTGCCCGCAGAATCCTCTCCACAGCCCACGTCACCCTGTGCTGAAGACTGCCTGTCGGATTTTCCTTCAAGATGTCAAATATAGGTGCAACTCCATTAGACCTATGGAGCACCAAAACGCCTTCTGCAGTCTCCACTCCATCTTCAAGCAGGGTGCAAAGAGCGGCCACAGCAGCTTCGACAATCTTCTTGTTAGAATGATTCAAACAATGAATCAGTCGTTCCACAGCTTTCCCTTCTAGGATACAGAAGTTGTCCCTAATTGAACAGACTCCAGAATGAACACGACAAAAATGAAAATTTGGTGGTTTCCTCCCAAATAGTGCAAGTTTAGACCTCTGCTCACTATCATCAAATTTAGGCGTACTAGTCAAGTACTTAGATTCCAACGAGAGATTCATTAATGCCTTTGCAGAGACCACTTGTACCTCGTCAAGCCCATTCAGCCGAAGCAAGCTGGTGAACAAGGCAGCAAGATTGTACTCACGAGCCAGGGAAACACATCGGGGTTCGTCCTGCAAGACATATGTTATCCTTGCCAAGACTTTTGCAAGGCCCTCAAGCAGTGCATTATCATAGATGTCACTTCCAGCATCCCTCCTATAGATGCTTAAAACCTTACTGGCGACTATCTTGAAAGCCCCGTGCTCCATTAGCTCTCTGGTGATGTGCTTGTCCCTTTTTGGAAGGTTTGCCAGAATCTGAAGTGCAGCGTCTTGCTCATCTACGTTTCCATCATTTAGAAATGCAACTTTAACTAAGCAGCCAAGTAGTGTTGGACTTGCACGGAAGACTTGAGCAATCTCATGGTCCAGGTGGAATGAAATTTTGTATATCAGCTTTATGGATGCTGTGCGGCTTTCCTGATGATCGCTCTCAACAAATTGCACCAAGTTGGTGATAGCACCAGAAGATTTTATAGCTGAGACAATTGATAGTACTGTCCCTGTAGAACTGCTCAGGGTATCAAAAAATTCAAGAAGCTTGCACTGTATTGGAGGTGAGGTATTACTGATCAAAAGAAGTAGGCTGTGAACAATGTCTTCAGACACCAGAGTACGGTCTCCGTCAAGGGGTACTGTCCCAAAGTCAACACCAGATGCAACCAGATTAGCTAGAACTGCAGCTGCAGCCTCTTGCAACCTCGGTGGAAGGAGACTGGTGCGATTGATAGAGAGAACTCGGAAAAGAGGAAGAAGGACATTTTCCTCTATAAGAACCTTGGCACTCTCTGCATTGGCGGATATATGCTCTAACACCTTGAAAGCAACTTCTTTTGCTTCCAAGCTTCCCTTTTCAACAATACCACCAAATAAGGAACCCACCCTTCGGGCAACTAAGATCTTCAAGTCATTGGACAAAACAATCTTTTCTAGAGATGATGCCATAAGCAGCTGCTTTTCTGGAGAACCTGATCAATTTGCAGAAAATATATCATAGCATGAGAAACCAGTAAAGCAGTATAGCTAAAAGATGTGGGAAGGTTATAAGTTACTATTACTCCTACCATCATATTCCTATATAAATAACTTAAGATAGTATCGCACTGATCAAGTAACATTGATAGGTAAGGAGATGGCACCTTCAATAAGCAGGTTAAGTAGAGGTTCCAGCCTGCCATTTTCAGCCATCTGCACGGCGTTTTTCTCACATCTGTCCAAATTCTCAAGTGTCTGTTCAGCCTTCTCAGCTATTGTTGGGTTGTCAGCTTTGCTCGCAGACACCTTGCCCAGTATAAGTACGGCTCCATTCAATTCAATTATTTTCCCACATACTAGCTCAGACTTGGAAAGGTCGCACAATGCAGAGGCTGCCAATTCCCTCTCCTGACAATCCTCACAATCGATGAACTTGATGATTGTGCGAATGGTGTCCCCTTCGGACACAGCTTCCTCCTGCAAAGGATGAAGAGACATGCTGTCAACATTATTGTTATGGTAAACCACGTAATTATAAACACGCTCAGTTTCGTTGTATCCCCTTTCACCCACCCTGTCTTGATCAGTTTCTCTGGCAAATTCCTGAATAGCTTCCAGCGCTCTGAGACGCACCATGGCGCTGCGGCTTCTCAGCATGCCACCAACCATGGGTATCATCCCCTCGTCACGCACAGTGCGCCAGCCCGCCCGCCCTCCGCTCCACCCTCGCACAACGCAGCCCAACGCCCGCACCGCCTCTGCCTCCGTGGCGTCCTTGGTGAGCCACTGGCAGGCCCTGCGGAGCTCATCCCTCTGCTGCCTGTCCGTCCACTCGTCGATGGCGGTCCGTAGCGCCAGGACCGGCCTCAGGTCCGCCCTGTACACCTCCCGCATCGTGATCGGGCAGCACGGGCCTCTGCCGAGGTCGCGGGACTCAGAGAACCACCGGGCGATGGCCTCCCGCTCGAAGGCATGGCCGGTCTCGATCACCACCGGGTCCCGCATCACCTGCATGGTGATCGGGCAGACGAACGCCGACAGGGTCCCGTCCTCCTCGTGCCAGTCGAGACCGTCTGCAAGTCAAGAAAAAAAAAAGAGAGAAAAAGAAATCAAATAATCAGAATCCCCCGCGAGCAATCCGTCGAGCACCGTGAGGGCGCGAAGACCTCATTGCGACCTTTGCATCGACCGGCGAGAGGAGGATGGATGGACGGACGGGCTACTTTACCTTCTCGTTGGCGCCACGATCCTTGGCGATGCCGCTCCATGGCTCGTGGGGCTCGGGGAGGGAGAGGAAGCGGCAGGCGTCAGTGAAGTTGACTGGGCGGGCGGGCGCCATTGGGTGTGGCGTAGTTTAAAAGAAGAGTTGAAACGGGAACGAACGCTGCTGGTTGGCGAATGGAGCAGCGCACACGGAATGACGGAGAGGCCGGCGACTCACGGTGGCGATGACGCGCGAGGAGGAGCAGTTGGAGACGTGCGGCGTGCGTGGGCAGCTCCGAGGCGGGCGAGGCTGACGGTGGTGGCCCGCGGCTGCGGGAAAGCGAGGGTGGAAGGAAACGGAGGTGAAGAGCCTGCGGACTGGGCATGGGTGAATCGGTGATTCCGTGATGGGAACTGCTCCGCTGCCACGCGAGTTGTAACATTTTCTATCCTAGTCCAGGTTTCTTGCGTGTACCAGTCCAGCATTCGTCCCTCTCTCTGTTTATTAACAGGTCGTACACGAAACTACGGAGCATCACCGCCTGCCATTTGTGTGTTGACTAGGTGGCGAGGTTGAAGAAAGGTAAAGCCACAACCTCAACGGCACACTTTGTCACCGTTGGGGTAATTTTTTTTTTTCAGAAGAGGACCTTGTTACCGTAGTAGGCTTGGAACCTTGGTAGAATTGGGCTGGGCCTTTGTGTCCAGCCTGCGTCGTTGCGTGTGGTCGGGCAGCACGGCCTGGCCCTGCCATGCTCGCCGTCCTTCCTGCAACCGCTCAGCCTGGCCCATCTCCCCCTTGGGCTGATCTCTCTAGTCCCTACGGCCTACGGGCACCGGGCACGCCACTAGCTGAGAGTAGAACGCACTGGCAAGGTAGGATACAGTGCACTCAACACACGGCCAAGGTAGAATAAAGTGCACTCAACACTCCGTCCAAAAAAATGAGTCATGCTTGTTTCCAATAAATCAACTATCATTTAATTTTGATCAAATACCTATAAAAATATTTATAATATATAATTAGTATCTCTTCGTATTAAACTTATTTGATGGTATAAATATTCCTTATATATTTTACAATTCTAGTTAAACTTCACAAGTCCTATGGGACGGAGGATACTGCACTACTACTTATCAAACGTTCAAAACTTATCTTGTCGTTGGTATATTCATTTGTCTATTTGGTTGGTTGGACGATGATAGTGGATGAAATAAGAATAGTTGGCTAACTATATCTATTATTTTAAAAATAATAACAACTAATTATACACTAATAAATAAGCATCAACTCTAATTTTATCATTATAATCACTAATTAAAAATAAAAATATATTAGTTACACTACTACTACACTAGTTATCACACAAAATGGTGTAGTCAATATATTAGCAATTATCAAAACTAATATTGTCATCATAACTAAGACTTCTTTCATCCCAAGTTATAAGTCACTTCAAGAAAATTTTGGAGACTCAAAGCATCTTAATTTTGACCAAATTTATATGATAATATAATAACACTAGTGATGTCAACTAAATATCATTAGATTCTTCGTTAATGATATTTTCATGTATACTTATTTGATGTCATAATTTTTTATAACTTTTTCTATAATTTTGGTTAAACTTGAGTTGTTTTGACTCTCCAAGATTATTGAAATGACTTATAATTTAGAATGGATAGAGTAATTAATAATATAGTGTACCAAAGTTTTTAATTTATTTGCTAATGACATAAACATTGATAACCTCACCCGCCAGTTGTTTAGTGCCCACTATATCAAGCATCTAGTAGGAATATGGATATTGATGTCCGGCCAATCCACCGGATTAAACACTACTCCCTGGATCTCAAATTATAAAATATTCAAAAATCTTAGAGAGTCAAAATATTTTAAGTTTTATCAAACTTATATGACAATATAATAATATTTTTAATGTTAACTAAGTATTATTAGATTATTTATAAATTATATTTGCATAATATACTTATTTAATGTTATGAATCTATATAATTTTATTTATATTTGACTCTTCAAGATTCTTTAAATATTTTATAATTTGGGATGGAGTGTACCTATCAACGAATGACCATCTTTCGTTTATAGATATCCGACCAACCAATCACATCCACCTCGACCGTGAAGTACACAAACCACAAACCTTGTGCGGCCGTGTGAGCTGTTTCTTGACACAAGGTACAAGTGGCCATTTATTTACACCGATAGCTACGTTTCTCATCGAAATTACCTGTGCCGTCTTGCTGTTCCCTGTACAGTTTTTTAAAGCCATCACACCAGGTCACCAAACACCAGGTCACGGAGCGCGTGCACTGTCACACACACACGTGCCGGCCTCTGCACCATTGACCAGCGGCAAAGACAGCAACCAATGCCGTGTCGTCAACTGCTCTCAGCGCCACCGGCTCATCACCATCCACCCATCCAGCCAGCCCAAAACCACAGCCCATCAACCCACGCAGATGCTGCACCGAAGACAACCCGCCAACAACTGACATGTTGCCCCCACGTAGACCCGGCCCCATCTTCAGCTAGATAGCAATTCAAACACGATCCACAGCCACGCACGGGGAAGGCGGAGAAGGCAATTAGCACCGTGATTTAAAATTAAAATAAAAGCGCCCTAAATCACAATTAAGCAGCGGCCTTTCCTTTCCCCGGTGGTGGCGGAACGGTCACTTCTCCGGCTCTGCCCGACCACGAGCGCAGCGCAGCAAATTGCTAGAGGCACCCCCCCACGTTTATAAAGCGGAGGCCCAGCCTGTCTCCTCCCCGCACGAATTCGAATCCGCCGGAGGTGGAGGAGACAGCAGCAGCCCCGTGGGTGATTGGGTCCGTCTCTCGTCTCGGCCGATGGCGTCGCTGTTCGGCAACGGCGGCTACAGCTACTCCTCGGGGTCGGAGGGGGAGGACGAGGACGAGGGCACGGAGGGGTACCGGAAGGGCGGGTACCACGCCGCCCGCCCCGGGGATCGCTTCGCCGGCGGGAGGTACGTCGCGCAGCGGAAGATCAGCTGGGGCAACTTCTCCACCGTCTGGCTAGCCTACGACACCCTCCACAGCGTACGTCACTCTCGTTCGTGGTTTATAGACAATGATTTCTTTTACCATTTGCGTGCTCTTTGTGCAATCTCCTGCACTTGCTCGGTTGTTCCGGTGCCTTTGGGGATTATGGAGAGTTCGGTGGGCGTCGTTGTTTGGAAGTTCCTGTTATGTGAATCCACGACACTGCAGCTTTATCTGTTCAGCCCTGTTTTATTGCTTGTTTAATTTCTGCTCGCGACAAGACTTTGCGAGCACATATGAACACGTACTCAAGGAACAACGGTGCTTTTGATCCAAAGATTGTAGCTTTCCATCACATCGGTTACTGATGCCCATGTGGCCATGTTCAGTTCCTGTGACCAACTTCGTTGTCTCTCGTCTCGTCTATGTGACTGTACTTTTCCATCACATCGATGGCTGATGCCCATGTTCAATTCAGATATGTGACCTGTCCAAAGATTGTAGTAATTGATCCGTCGCGATTACAAATTTTGCAGAGATTTGTCGCCCTGAAGATCCAGAAGAGCGCGAGGGATTACGCGCACGCGGCTCTCCACGAAATCGAGCTGCTGTCGGCTGTAGCCAAAGGAGACCCGATGGATTCCAAGTGCGTGCTGCGGTTGTTGGACCATTTCAAGCACGCTGGCCCCAACGGGAGGCACGTTTGCCTGGTCACCGAATTCCTCGGTGACAGCCTGCTCCGGCTGATACGGTACAATCGGAATAAGGGCATTGGGCTGAGCAGAGTGAAGGAAATCTGCCGATCAGTCCTGGTCGGCCTTGACTACCTGCACAGCGAGCTCGGCATCATCCACACAGATTTGAAACCAGAGAATGTTCTTCTGGACTCGACAATTAACCCGGCCAAGGACCCAGTGCGCTCTGGGTTCACACCGATCCTTGATCGTCCTGTGGGGAACCAGTATCGTGGTACAGTGATTAGTTTCAGTGAGAAGATGCTTAAGATGAGAGCAAGGCGTGCGGTGGCTAAGATTTCGCAGAGACGAGTTTCACTTGGTGGGTTTGGGGCAGAACTAGAGAAAGAGAGGTGCCTGGATGGAATCAGCTTGAAGTGTAAGATTGTCGATTTTGGGAATGCCTGCTGGGCCGATCAGCAGCTCGCTGGTGAAATACAGACAAGGCAGTACAGAGCTCCCGAGGTTATCATTGGTTCTGGGTACTCGTATTCCACTGACATGTGGTCCTTTGCTTGCTTAGCCTTTGAGCTTGCCACCGGTGACTTGTTGTTTGCTCCCAAGAATTGCCAAGGATGCAGCGAAGATGAGGTACAGTAAAAACAATTTCCTGTTTGTTTGTAGCTTGATTTTTCTTATTAACCGCTTAGGATCAACAGTTGCCGTACATGTTCAAAATATTACTGTGGTATTCAACACTCCTTGAACTTACTTCAGGCATTTAAAAAATTGCACTGACACAAAATATATATGTATCAGATAGTGGGGCTGGGGCACTTCAAAAATTAAAACAATATATGCAATCCTAATAAAAGTGTACCCAACCTGACAGCTGCCAACCTAGCTACTGAAATCTTTAGGGAGATGAAATAAGAACTGATAGGTCCACTCTGGCAGTATTTAAATGGACTTACCAACTTTGATGTGCAACATTTGAGGCGCACTATGAGATGCTGCTATGCAAACAGTTTTTTATTGTGATAATATGCTATGGATTCCTTTCTATTATGATCTTGCAAAATAACCTACACTACAACATGGAGATTCAAATCTAAGAACTGTGTTAGAATCATTTTTGTATAGCAACAGAAACTGCATTTTTGTCAATTCTACTGAAGGTTACAGAAAAGGGGCTGAATTTGTCAGCTGTTCTCTTTGTACTGACCTTTTCTTTCTGGAAAGATTAAGCTATATGATTCTGCTTGCCGGATGTAATGCCTTGCAAATTGAAATACCGTTGGACTGATAAATAATTAGTTGCATGTACAGGTTTTCTGTTCTGTTACTTGCTTGAGTGCTTATTAATGTGAATTTGACACCATACCTATGTAAGAATCTATGTCCATTGTGCTCCTAAATGAATCAACCCAAGATGTTTACTCCTGTTTATCAAGCCTACTGGTATCTGTTTGTTATCATCATTTAATCAATTGATCAGTATGTTTGTTACCTATTTTACAGGACCACTTGGCTCTGATGATGGAAACTCTTGGGAAGATGCCTAGGAAGGTTACACCAGTCTCTCTCGTGCCCCCTTTAGCTATCTATCTGAATTCCCCTCTGAATTTGTTTTGTGGTCTTTCAGATTGCTAGCTCAGGAACTCGTTCCAAGGATTACTTTGATCGGCATGGAGATTTAAAGAGGATCAGGAGACTGAAGTTCTGGCCCCTGGATCGCGTACTTGTAGAAAGGTATAATTTCACTGAACCTGACGCCAAAGGGTTCGCTGACTTTCTTCGGCCGATGTTAGATTTCACTCCGGAGAACAGACCATCTGCTGCGCAGTGCTTGAAACACCCTTGGCTTAATTGATCCAACGCTATACGAAAGACTAACCGGTAGATGTTACATACTTCACTAAGTGCATGCGCTGTCGAAGGCTCTTTTGCGACTGGGATTGCACATATATCCACGAACTTTGATGTAATGTAACCAAGGCTGATAATCAGGAGCCACTTTTTAGGTGCACAGCCTGACGAGGACGCGACATATTCAGTTTCTTCCTTCTTCACTGTATTATTAGCAAGCGTTCCTCCGCTGGTGTGTTTGGGGTGCAGACTGCAGAGCTAATGCGATGTTGACCTGCATGTGTGTTAGTAGGGCCAAAATATTGATGTAATATATTATTCTTTGGTAATGTGATCTGGTCAGCAACCTTTTCCTTTAGCTGAGAAGATGAACTGCTACAGCACTGCAGTGTAGTGCTTCAACTTGTTGTCCAAATGTCCAATGGATTGTGTGCTGTAAAGCTGCTTGTCCGCTTAGAACCAGCGTGCTAGGAGTAGTACGCTGTAACATGCCGCAGTCATGCTATGTTAATGTTTGGGAAAAAAAAATCTTTGTCGTCCTTGACTAGATTCTAAAATAAATTGGTTCACTTGATGTAAATAGGCCGTGCATGAGTAATTTGAAGTTGAATTTTAATGGGACTTTTCTTTAAGTAAATTTAACATAGTTTAAACTTAAAAATATGTTTGAATAAAAACTGAATCCTCCAAACCCGACATTGGCATTAAGCCTAACCCACCTGGCCCACCTACAATTAGCCGTAATCTAGCTAGGGCAAAGCGCCACTTGAGTAACTCAACCCACACGGCGTGAAAAACATCCATTTGTGTAGTAGTTGTTAGATTGCTTATTTGAGTGAAACCGACGTTAGATATTATAGTAACTAGCATCCGTGTGAAGGCTTGCTTGTGGTGAAGTAGAGCTAGAGCAATTTAACCTGCCATCTTATTGGCTAACAAAGATTACTCTAGTGCTTTGAAGATTTTTTTTATAGGTTATTCACCTCATCTAGCCATTTAGATCATATTAGCTAGGGAACTGGTCGTTTCAGATCCAATGAATAGACTACCGGCTCTACACCTTGGTCTAGTAATGATGCATGTGTGGTCGGTCTCGTCATAGAACCACTTATCCCCGCTAGTGGAGGTCATAGGTATGTCTCTTCGTCGATTGTTTCCTGGTCATAACCTACCCTTCTCATTGGGAGTAGATTGATCGGATATGAGGTCAACTTATCCCTATCTCATACTCCGTGCTTGTACCATTATAGATTTTCAAACAAGTGCATGCTATCCATCTATCTCATTTTTTATTTTCATTCTCCTTTTACGACAATCTAAATTCCATGTAACATTTTCACTACTCTAGTGAAGTCACACAACCCAATGTCGTTTCTTCGGACCTATGTGGCAGATCTCCGGCTATATAAAAAACAACTAAATCTCTATTTCATGTGAAGAAACAGCTTCAGAAGTATAATCGCTTTGTTTTGATAAGACATTTGGTATTTCTCCAGTAGATAAGAATATTGGAATGCCTACTCCCTATGTTATTGAAATACTAGATTTCAAGGGTTGTTTTAAGTTACACGTTATAAACTTTGACCGAATTTATATAATAAATGTTTAAATTTATAATATTAAATTAGTATCATTAGATTTATCATAAAATATATTTTCATACGGTGCTTATTTTATATCATAGATGTTAGTAATTGATTTATTCTTAAGAGAGGGAGTATTGTATAATACGCTATTTTTCTTCTCTATTTATTTTGTTCTTTCCCTTGGCCGGTTAGCCCTAAACACACCCACGCTATAGGAGAGGACACCGGCTAGCGCACAAGCACCACGAACTTTCGTCTCCGCCGTCACACCGCTCCCGCTCGGACTACCACCACCGCCCGGCGCGCATCCGCCTCTCCCGCTCTGCCTCCCGCGCCGTCTCGCCTCTCGTCGCTGCCCCTCCTCCCTCCGTCGTTCCTGGCCGCCGGGCTTATTCTCCGTCGCCGGCTACGCGCGTGAGGAGGGAGGAGGAACCGCAGCACGTGGATTCAGGGGGCAGCGGCGTCCATCCCGCGTGAGAAGGGAGAAGGAGCGGTGAGATCTACTTTTTTTTTCAACTCCTACATCTCTCGCAGCTCTCTCTCAGCGCGTTTTGCGGAGATTCGTCGGTGGAGCTGGTTGCTGTGAACCCAACGGGGCCGATCTTCCTCGCACCGCCGGCGCTCCATCTTCCGTCCCTCCCCCCTGCTGCGCCCCCCCCCCCCCCCCCCCCCCCAACACACACACACACGATCGCTTGGCACGCAGGCGACGGCGGCGGGGCAGTCCCTGGCTGGGCGGCGTCGTCAGCGGCTCCCCCTCCCGCCTCTCGCCCTCGTCAAGGCGGGAGCTAGCAGCCGCTGCTCCACCAAGGCAGTCGCGCCGCTTTGGGAGCGTTTATGCCCCAAAGCGCAGCGTTGCCTGTCCGCTTACAGAATATTTTTAAGCCTGAACTGTTACAAACAAATTGATTCAGTTTTCAAATTAACCGGAGGCTGTTCAATGCTTATACTCTCAACTTCAACATATTTTATGTTTACTCCTTGACTTTTGTTATTATGAGCCCACAATACCCTCTTCAATTAATTCATTTTTCTCACTTTTTTACTGCTTGTCTTATTCTGTATCCCATTGCCAGCATTATATTTTTTGCACTTTTATGCCCGTGATGATATTGCCTATTTCATATCTCTTGAGTATTTTTAGAAGCAAGGCAAATCAAAACAATGGTACTACTCGTCCTTAACTTGGTGGTTTGTTACAGATGGCTGGGTATATGTCAAGAGGGCCCCAAAATGGTTCTGTGTATGTCTGCAATCTACCTCCTGGAACTGATGAGAATATGTTGGCTGAATATTTTGGCACCATAGGGTTGCTAAAGGTATGGGTCTTACCAGGTAACATTTTTTCACCCACTAAAAGTCTTTAAGATTGTTTATATATTTTCATTCCATTCAAAGAACACTTAGCCTTTTCTCTGCTGTAAAATTGCAACAGAAGGACAAAAGGACTGGGCGCCCAAAAATTTGGATATATAGGGACAAAGTTACCAATGAACCAAAGGGTGATGCGACAGTCACCTATGAGGATCCACATGCTGCTTCAGCTGCCGTGGAATGGTTCAATAACAAGGATTTCCATGGCAGCACTATTCAGGTTCACATAGCAGAGTCAAAAAGCAAAGATGCATTTGATAACTCCACGAATTTAAACATCATTGCTGGTGTCGGTGAACAAGATGAACTGGATAACGGAGCAGGCAGAGGTAGAGGACGTGGTGATGGTCCAGGCAAGGCTTGGCAGCAAGACGGGGATTGGATGTGTCCAAATACAAGGTCTGTTATGATTGGTGAGCGACTTCTCTATCACTTCAGTTCCTAGTTCACTAGTTGACTAGTCGACTAGTATTCACATTGTTACCTTTCTTTCTGATTATCTGAGATGATTTCTTCTCTCAGTTGTGGCAATGTAAACTTTGCCTTCCGTGGTGTTTGTAATCGCTGTGGAGCTGCACGCCCTGCTGGTGCTGGTGGAGCTGGTGGTGGCGGTGGTGGTGGCGGTAGGGGTAGAGGCCGTGGTAGCTCTGATGCAAGAGGAAGCAGTGGTGCTGGTGCTGGTGCTGTTGGTGGTCCACCTGGATTGTTCGGCCCAAATGATTGGTCATGTCCAATGTAAGAGGCTAAGACTTAAGTGTTTCTGTTTTGTAGATTTCGATCTTCATTTCTTCACATTTATTTGTATGCATTATATAATTGCTGCCCCATGAAATCGATAAGACTGCTTTCAACACCCTTTTCTATATCTCAAATTTGACCGCCACCCTCTATGTCTGCAGCAATTTTTATACTTTATTCGTATAAACTTGCTGTCTGATATGTACGATATGAAACCTAACTTCATTTGTGTTCCAGGTGTGGCAACATCAACTGGGCTAAGCGGACCAAATGTAATATATGCAACACCTCCAAGCCTGGTACCAATGAAGGTGGTGTGAGGTTAGTACAAGGGCACTATTTGCATGTGGTTGGTTCAAAACATATCATTTAAGCTGATAATATAAATTGTACTCTAGCAGGTATCCTAGACATATTGTCAATTATTATAATACCGATTCAGGAATATTAAACATATTGTAAATTATAATAACAATTCCTGTAAATAAGAATGTCAAACCTCATTTGTTATATGTGGTAACTGGTAAGGAATTAATAAGGGTTGTTCATTAATAGCTAAACATCATGCTTTTACACCTGATGCACTCAGCCAGGATGAATTTTGCTGCACAGCGACATTAGGATACTCCTTAAAAAACTGCAGTTCAATTGCAGTGATATTGTGCCCTTCGTGTGACCAGTTTTTGGCTTTTGGGCTGAGAAATTGGCTCAAAGGAGGCGCAGTGCCACTTTGGCCCATTGGCAATTGTTGTGAGTGGTTAGTTGATGCAGTGCATGTTGTGTGAAACATAATGTAAAAGATGGGCACACTGGGTGTTTTGTATTTTATGCCCATTAAGTGAGCCACCATGCATTTTTAACTATCTGTAACCAAAAGGTATTTATTCAAATATTAAGGTTTGTCTTTAAAAAATATATACATATATATCAAGGTTTGCCTTGCCAATTATATTTTTTTATTTTAGGGGTGGCCGTGGTGGTGGGTACAAAGAGCTTGATGAAGAAGAACTAGAGGAAGTTAAAAAACGCCGAAAAGAGGCTGAGGAGGTAGGATGCTTGCTGAATATTATATCTTTGTATATGTAGTGGCCATTTGTTTCCATGTCTAAATTTTGGCTTGTCTCAAGGATGATGGAGAGATCTATGATGAATTTGGCAACCTCAAAAAGAAATTTCGCTCTAAAGCTCTGCATACCGAAAGTGCACAGGCACTTCCCGGGTCTGGGCGTGCTGGATGGGAAGTTGAGCATCATGGTATTCTTCTGACACACTTTGGATTTGAACTCCACGATTTAGACTGTTTTGGGACTATTTATCGTCTAGTTTTTGTTTTTTGTTGATTGTCATTGAGCATTTGAACATCTGTTGCGTTTGGGGAAGGAAGAAGAGGGGGGAGTTTCTGTTATGAATTTACTTTGACAGTGCTGAACATGACCTGGTTTTAAATCGCTGCTGTAGGTTCTAGTGATAGGGAAGGCAGGGAGAGGAGCAGGGATCGTGGTAGGGATGACTACGATGAAAAGGAAACCAGGAACAGAGACAGAGGTGATCATGGAAGGGACCAGCGCCGGAGCAGGAGCCGGAGTAGAGACCGCGAAAGGGAAAGGGGGAGGGAGGAGACGAGACCATGACTATGAGAGAAGTAGGGAGCGTGACCGGGATCGGGACAGACGCCACAGGTGAAGAGAGAACTGACAGGGCTTTCTGTTCTTACATTGCATTTGCCAATTTTTGTAGCCATGGACCTGTGGTCTTGTTAGTAACTAGGGGCGTGCATTTTGCTCTGAATCTGATTTTTGCTTTGAATGATTCGCTGCACTGGCACTTATTTTGAGATATTCCGTTTCTTATGTTTCTGGAACACGTATGATAGAACGACACCACGGATATTTTGTTCTTCATGGATATTTTGTTTGTTTGAATTTATTAGCATAACTTATTAGTCAGTCATGATAAATATTTTCTCTTGTAACAAAATAAATGAGTCGGTTTATCGGTTATCACCCACAGCATCAGCCATACAAATATGTCATCACGAGCTAGAAGTAGTCATTATCTCTGAGCAACAAACTCATTCGGCTGTTGTGGATTAAAGTTTAGGTTTTAGTAGTTAGCGTTAGGTCCTAAGAGATGAATCTGAGTGCTAAGATTTACGGTTTCAGTCTTGCAGAACCGATCTCTGTGTATGACAAGTCCTAACAAATAATATGACAACACACAAAACGCACTAAAATAATTATCCAACCCACCGGTGCTCGTGCTCGGTGCCCGGTGCTCTTGGCTGGAATTGTAAGAGATAGCAAAAATTGGCGCCACGTGGAACGTGGCAGCAACTTGAGAAACTTTAGGCTATTTAGGGCTTTGTCATCTATCTAATCTTTAAAGGTGGTGATGCTACTGTATATGAACAGTACCGCATTCCCTACATACTCAATCTCCTGTAGCTCTACAGTACTCTTGCACAAGCCGTTCGATCCTTCCGCGTAGATGAACAGTACCGCATTCCCTACGGACTCAATCTCCTGTAGCTGTACAGTACTCTTGCACGAGCCGGTCGATCCTTCCGCTCCTCCCCACCTTTCCCTCAGATACTAGCCACGCAGCCAAAGTTCTACAACCGCCAACACAGCAGCCTTATCCGTTCTGCACTTCTGCCTTCCTCGCTATAAAGAACAAAAAAAAAAAAAAACCCTCCCACCGGCACGTCTCCCGGCTCATCATCCTTTCCATTTCCAATAATTTTGCTACCATGGATTGTTCAATATTCCTGTATGGTACTTCAATACTCCTATGTCACTCCATTCCTTGGTGAAAGTTTTAAACATTATATGCCAATCAAATTTGCTATAAATACAAGCGTTTATTCCTAACATATTAACTCTACATGCTATACATGTAAAATACACAGACAAACTCTATCTACCCGTGCGCAGCACGGGGGTTCCTTCTAGTTTCTTAAAATGATGTGAAGTTAGAAAAAAAAAAACTATATTTTTGTGGCTTTGGCTTCTAGACCAAAATGGCTTCAGGTTCATTTCTTTTTACCTGGTTTTGTCTCTGCAAGCCATTTTCGCATATGATCGTTTGGCAGGATTTTTTTTTAAACACACACACACACACACACAAGTCACAGGTGAAGCCTCTCTAAAGAAAGGGTATTGTAAAAACGGACACTAAGGTCCCGCTTAGATATTGTAGTTTTCAGACCATAGTTTGGAAAAGGAGATCTAGGAGTTTACTACCTCCATTATTAATTGTACTCTTGAGTTGTTTTATCTTTTCTAGGTACATAATTTTTGTTATGTATCTACATACACAATATGTCTAGAAACATAGGAAATTAAGTATCTAGAAAAACAGAATGACATACAATTTGAAATTGAGTATAATAAAGCTTCAAAAAGATTAAAGTTTAAGCAATACATTGATTTTCAAAATAGAGAGAGTAGTTAGTAAATTACATATCAAAATATGTTAAACAATGTTGTTTTGAGTGAAGCCACGACAAAACTGTGAAATGAAAAATAAGAATTAAGATTAATATATGTTTGCATTATTGTTCGCCTTCTTCCATATGCGCTTATGAACTATGACGTTAAGTAAAACTGCAGAGAGATTTAAGTCAATTACGAATGAAGCTCTCCTTGTCCACACATCTACAAACGATGGACATGCACCTGAACTGATGAGGCACTGAAGCTTGCTGTAGACCTGCTTGCTGGTGCAGCTCCATCGTTTCATGATCGCATGAAACAGAGAGCTCCCTGATTCTCCCCGCTGGTTGGAAGCAGGCAGAGGAGTAGAGCACATCGCTGCAGAGGACGTGTCTTGATTCTTGAAGAGCCCTGAGCGGCGTTTGGCGCCACAAAAAATATAGTTTTAAGGGCCCTCGGGCAAACATGATCGAAGGACTCATTAGACTAATTTTTAATATGACAACTAAAGTATATAACATGAAAAATTGATTTGCACATATGTTTAGTCTGTAAAAGTTAACGATAGTAATAAACTAAAAGTGAAAATAAAAGTAAAATAACTATTATGATGACCTCAAATAAAACAATAATTCTTTCAATGCTTTATAAAAGATCATCTTCAAGCATTTGTTGATGAAAATTCATCGAGAATTGTATCGAGAAAAACAAAGTATGTCCATAGAGAATAAGAAAAGTTGTTGCCCTCTCATACGCGGATATACTAAATATATAGGACTAAAACACTTTAGGTCCGTTTAGATCCTTGGAATTGAATTTATTTTAATAATCATAATTTAGACACATATTAATTAAGTTAATATAGTTATATATGGATTATATTTGCATATTATTGTCCACTACATGAAAAACATACTTATTTGTTTTTATTTCTATCATATGAGAGCGAGTTTGAAGAACGTGTTATAATCTGCAAAGTAGAAACGTGGAACGGTTTCTATTTCTCACTCTATGAATTTAAGATAGGTTCATATGTTAACTTTAAAAAGTGCAGAAATACCAAATTTCAAACCAAATAGCTTACTTATTAAAGTGGATTTTAATTTCTCCAAATAAAGAGATCCTCAAACAGTACCTTACTATAATGGTTATATATATATATATATATATATATATATATATATATATATATATATATATATATATATATATATATATATATATACTACATACATATATAATCATGGGCCCCCTAATGGCTTGGGCCCCCGGCGGCCGCACCTGCTGCCCACCCCCTAGAGACGGCCCTGCTTGACTGTAGCTGCACGTGGCTGTGCGACGCAATCGATGATCGGCCGGTCTGCCTCCGTCGAGTCCGAATGGAGACGCTAGCGCGCCACCTGACCGTCGCATGGCTGATGCCGCAATACCGCATGCCCGGTCTGCTGGTTTTTTCCTCATGCATCAATTTTTGAGAGAGCAGGAGAGGCTTGCGCCCCTACTGGAATTTATTAAAAATCAAAAGCATAGTACAGGACAGAATAGAACAAAATAGCAAGGCCAAGAGTTCAGGAAACCCAGAAAGAGAGGAAAAAAATGAGATCAATTACAATCTTTGCTCTAGCCATAGGTTAATGCTCGGAAGGTATTTTTTCTTCGCGCGTAGAGTAACTAGGCTGAAGATGTTTTTGAAAAAGAGCCTGCATCTTTCACTTGTAGCTGACTCATTTCTGAAGATGAGATTATTTCTCAATGTCCAGATACTCCAACACATGGTGATAATGATTTCCATGAAGAAGGGGACACTAAGATGGGATTTGAACTCCTCCGTGATTTGAAATGGGTCTTGGATTTGGTGCACATTCAGTTCAACAAGGTTCCAGCACTCCTTTGCAAAATCACAGTGGAGAAAAAGATGGATCACTGTCTCCTCAACCGAGCCATTGCAAAGAACACAATTGTATGATTGCAGGTGCATATTCTTTCTCCTCAGCCTGTTCCTAGTGCTCAGTCTGCCATGTGCCAGAAGCCAGAAAAACACCTTGTGATTATGTTGGCAGCAAGAATTCCAAAGCCATTTGAAAATGGGATGGACCTGATGTGAACCAGAGAGCTTCCTATAGGCTTTGCTAGAAGAGAACTCAGCTCTTCCCCAGCTATAAGACCAGACATCATCGTCAACTGTTGGATAAAAGCTTAGCAGGGTATCATCCAGCCCCAAGAGTTGTTCATAGGCCTCAACAGAGAGGGGGAGGTTAAAAGTGGCAATAAGAGACGGATTTGCCTTAGCAGAAGCAAGTGTTAAACTTGGTTTTTTGGTGAACAAATAAAGTTCAGGAAAGGCTTGCTTGGGGATCTGACCAAACCAAAGATCATCCCAGAAAAGACAGGAGGAACCACTCTGAACAGAAAATGAGGCCATACCTTTGAATTTTTCCAACAGCTTGAGAACATTTCTCCACCAGAACGAGCCCTTTTTTATATGACTCGGTAACTTCCCATTGTTGTAGTACTTTTCCCACATAAGATTGACCCAGGGGATGTCCAACTTGTTGAAGAACTTATGCAGATTTTTTATCAGCAAAGCTTCATTTTGTGTTTTAAGATTCAGAACTCTCAATCCTCCATCATCCTTTGGAGTGGTAACCAGGGTCCAGACAACCTTGGCATTTACCCTGTTACTATCATCCGAGCCTCTCCACAGACAATGTTTACGATATTTATCAATCTGTTCCCTGATGTTGACATGGAGGGAGAATGTACACATGTAAAAGGTTGGGAGGGCAGTAAAGACAGAATTTACTAGCTGCAGTCTGCCAGCCTGAGAAAGGAAGAGAGAGGTGCACACAAGCCTTCTCTCACATTTGTTGACAATAGGCATGAAGTCTTCCACTCTTAGTTTTGTAAGGCCCAAAGGCAACCCCAAGTAGGTAAAAGGAAAGCTCCCAGTTGAGCAACCAAAGGTTCTAGGACCATCATAGATTTCTGAAAAATCACTTTCAGACCTGTGGAAGCCGAAAAGGAATGAAGGAGAGACTTTAGAGTGAAGAGTTGATTCCCACACCCTTCTAGAATGATGAGGGTGTCATCAGCATATTGAAGAATTGGGAAGTCACTAGAGTGCTGGAGAGGAATTGGCAATTTGAGAATGTCCAAGTCCTTTGCTCGGTTGATAATGGATTGCAACAGGTCAGCAGCAAGAACAAAGAGGAGAGGGGATATGGGGTCCCCCTGTCTTACCCCTCTTCTGCAGTGAAAAACCTTTCCAGAGACACCATTTAACATCACAGAAGATGTGCCAGAGTTAAAAATAGATTCCATCCAAGCAATCCAATTTGGCCCAAACCCTTTTGCTCTCATTATCTCCAACATGGCCTTATGCTCTGTCGGTGTTATGACCCGGGGTCAAGACCACCAACGAGTAAATTTGTATATCGCGTGCTCCCTCTCTCAGACGTGATGCAAGATGGACACAAGATTTATCCTGGTTCGGGCAAAGAAGGCCCTACGTCCAACGGGGGAGGATGACTTGTATTATCTCGCACCCAAAGCGTGCTCGTACAGGGGGGGGGTACAAGCAGTGTTACACGGAGTCGGCCACCCGAGGGGTCGATCGAGCGGCGCGGTGTGTGTGTGAGGCGTGGTCTAGGGTCCCTGAGAACCAAAGTCGAATCAGAGTCCTGGATGAAGTGGGAGCCGACCGAGAGAGACTCCAACCTCCTCTTGAAATCGGGAAAAAGAAGTCCCCTCACTCTACCTCGGCGTCCCCCTTTTATAGACCAAGGGGGAGACTCGAGGGTACAGAGTCCTAACAGTAGAAGTATGGGCGGCACATCCACGACACAGTGTTGGTGAAGAGACATCGAGCACTGTGGCGGCGTGGTCTTCCCGTCCTTCAGGCGTCCCCGGTCGTGGCATCAGTAGAAGTCGTCGCAGTACAGTGTCCGCAGGCGGGCACGAGTCCCACGGCCGAAGTGGGACGGGGCGGATGGGACGTCTTCCGTACCGGAGTTGTTGAAGAGGAGGGGGTCGAGCCCCCGATCGAGGGGGGAGGTCGAGCCTCGTATGACTCCGTCACGTTCCCGAAGTCGTCGTCGAGGGTCGCACTGTTCACTTTCCGAGGGGTACTGTAGAAGTCCGTACTCGCGTAGTGGCGGCAGTGGCGGCACAGTTGACGGGAGTCGGGGACTGGACGGGGAGTTGGCGGATTTGACAGTGGACGCAGGCGCCCATGTCGTCAGGTGGGTTTACTTTTACCCATGCCGGAGTGGTTGGGTTAATCGAGCCCTCGTCCGTCGACGGCGCTTGGAAGGTCGAGGCGTCGACGGGTTGAGGAGGTTGAAGTTGAGGTAGGGGTCGGGGGGTCGTTCGTTTGACCCCTCGTCAGCCGTCGAGGTGGAGCCGGGGGGTCGTTCGTTCGACCCCTCGTCCGTCGTCGAGGTAGAGCCGGGGGGTCGTTCGTTCGACCCCTCGTCCATCGTCGAGGTAGAGCCGGGCCAGTGGCTGGTTTCCACAGTCGGTGTAGCGGGGGCCCTCGATTGATGGGCCGCGTCTTATCGAACAGTAGGCTGATCCTTGCCTTAAAAACGGTTGCTATGTTTAACGTTAATTTATTGAAGGGTTTAGGGTACCCCTTACCTTCGTACCCGACAGCTCAATCTTATCAAATGCTTTCTCAAAATCTAATTTCAGGATGACCATCTCTCTTTTAGACTTATGACAGAGGTGGAGGTACTCAAAAGTCCAAGCTAGACAATCTTGTATGGTCCTTGTTTTAATGAATCCATATTGATTCCTGTGAACAAGGCTTGTGATGATCGGTTGTAGTCTATTTGCTAGGAGCTTTGTAATGATCTTGATTGATAGAGGAATTCAGCAATGAGATTGGTCTGAAGTCTGAAACTCTTGTGGGGCCCTCAATCTTGGGAATTAAGGTGATATAAGATCCATTGATGCTCCTCAGACAAAAATTGTTTTGATAGAAATCAAGGCCAAGATTATAAAAGTCTTGCTTTATAATTGGCCAACATTTTCTAATAAAATTATTATTAAAACTATCAGGGCCCGGGGACTTATCAAGAGGAAGGGCTTTAATCACTCCATCCATTTCCTCAGTAGATAGGGGGCCCTCTAGAGAAGAGAGATAAGAGGAGTTCAGACGTCCATCGGTGTCTCTTGTATATGTCATAACAATATTTTAACGACATGCCTTCTACATCATATATACACATCACCCTATAAAAAGTATGTGTACAAAAAAATAAATTTAAATAAAAATTTTAAAGGACCAATAAAAAATTATTTTAAACCAGAAAAGGCTTCACAAGTGGATCTGAAAAATAGAAATGGTTATTAATTAATAACAAGAGTTATAATGATAAAAAAGTTGGAAGAAAAACAAAACAGAAAAAGAAAGAAAGAAAGAAAGAAAGAAAACCAAGTCTCATGGGCCGATGGGTGTGCACGGAAAGAAGAAGAAGAAGAAGAGAAATCGGCCCAGCAAACATTCCCGGCCGGCGTCCTCCGGCAGTCCCGCCTCCCGCAGTGCCGTCTCGTTCCCGTCCTCCTCGCCGCTGCCCGCCGGCTCTTCGGCGCCTCCTGCCCCCTCCCCAAATCCGTCCTCTCGGTGCCTACCCCCACATCCCCCACATCCGTCCCTAGCCAGACGCCTAGGCCGCCTCCGTCGCTGCCCGCGGGCTTCTCGGAGTCGGAGGACGACGACGCCCCCCGCATCCAGGTCCCGCTGGCCACTTGCGCTCGGCCGCACGGCAAGTCGGCAACTCTCTCTCCCCTCCTTCTCCACTGACCACTGCTGTAGACTACAGTATTGTGCTCAGCAGCTTATGGAAACTTTAAGCACAGGATTGAAGTATCGATTTATTATTTCACCCTACTTTAATTTTCGATTGTTAATTTTTTATCAATTCATGTAAGAAAAGGAATGGAAGTTAATTGTCTACTTACAAAACATGATTGCCTTGGTATTGTTCCATTTGATAGAAATACTCAACTAGTTTTTTTTGACATAAATGCTCCATATGTATTATTTGACAGAAATACATAATACTCAAATAGTTGATTTTTGCTTTTGAATTTAGTGTCATCATCAATTTACATGTTGAAGTGTCCAAGTTTGGTCTTGATGTTAAGACGGCTTAAACTTAGTTCCTAAATATTCCATTGCTCGGCACTAAATTGATCTTTTTGTATTTTTGGATTGGGCATTTTTAAAAAAAAAAGTTGGATTGGACATTTTATTTTGGCTTGGGAATGGCAATACCCATATTTGTTGCCTCGCTGCATGCAGCTATAAATGTTGTTTAAAACTTTGGTCCCAACATACTTATTGAACAGAGATTTTACGTTACCCATTTATTATGCTAGCATGTCTTTCATTATCAACTATTTTCTTATTTCAGCATGTTTTTCCCAGAATGAGTAAATGCAGACAATAAAGCGCTTGCCGAGGAGTGTCCATAGTTCCTTGCGCTCAAGTGTTATTCTGTCTGATCTGCCAAGGGTTATTGAGGAGTTGATATATAATAGCATTGATGCGAATGCGAGTAAGGTATTGCTTTACATGTTGACAAAGGAAAAAGCAATGTATAATGTCTTCTATGCTATGCATTATCATCAACATACATAATGCATTTATTCTGTTTGAATTTCAGATTGACATCGCAGTAAACATCAGAGATTGTTATGTAAAAGTGGAAGATGATGGTATGTACCTATCCTTTCTTTTTTCTGTAAAAAAAACCTTGTAGATGTTTATCTTTCAAAAACATTATTGCCATACATCGTACGGATTGCAGGTTGTGGTATTACACGAGATGAATTGGTTCTCTTGGGAGAAAAATATAGTAAGCCAGAACTTATTATTATTTATTTGCTATCTTTCTCAGATTTCCTTCATTTCATGAGACTGTTTGTCATGTTAAATTCTATTGCTGTAATTGATACAACATAAAGAAAAATAGTTTTCTGGATGTTCATCTTATTCCACAGAGATCAGATGTAGAATAGGGAATTCCTGATTTGCTTAGGACATAACAACAAAAACGACATCCATTCTGTTTGTTAAAAAATATTATTACTATTTATTTAACAAGCTGGGAGCCCTGCCATCAGTGTTAAAACTGATTATGTTATTTGTTTTTCGTTAAGTATAGGCTTATTACCTGAAATTTGTCTAGGTTCTGGAAGGCTAAAAATACTCAATGGCAGCATGTGGTTCAACTGTGCTAATGTTACATACTTTACTTTTACCATAACTGTACAACAGCAACTTCCAAATTTTATAATGTGATGGTCGACGAGGAGCTTTGTTCTAGAAGTTTTGGACTAAATGGAGAAGCACTCGCATCACTTTCTGATATCTCTGTGGTTGAAGTCAGGACAAAAGCTCGTGGGAGACCAAATTCATATTGCAAGATAATAAAGGCATGATCGTAACACTGAGTTCCTTTAATCTTGATTTATCCATGGCTGTGCATCTGAGTTCTTGTGACAATTGCACAGGGATCTAAATGCTTACATCTGGGGATAGATGACAAGAGGGAAGTTGTCGGCACCACTGGTAACTGTTCTATTTTCTCCTTGAAACAGAGTATTGCCACTATATTCGTAATAGTACATAGTGTAAGATGGTAACAGTCTATTCAAGACCCCGGTCATGACTGTTAGTTATATTTTTCTGATGTTATGAGGACCACTTATCAGGCCTTTCATCTTTGCAGTTGTTGTTCGGGAGCTTTTTTACAATCAACCAGTACGGAGGAAACAAATACAATCTAGGTATGTGATAATTGTTACCACTGTTCGTGTGCAGATGTCTTTGTATTCACAGCTTTGCTCAATATATTATTTCATTGATATTTAGTCATATCATATTTTTTTTAGCGAGAAAAGAGAACTACATCATGTCAAGAAGTGTGTCCTGCAAATTGCGCTTATTCATCCACAGATTTCACTCAGACTCCTTGATATTGACAGGTTATCTATTGTGCTAAGCTTGATATATTAATTTTTACATTTATACAATTTTACTTGTACATCACATAT
The DNA here is from genome assembly GCA_022036555.1 of Microstegium vimineum. Lineage (NCBI taxonomy): Eukaryota > Viridiplantae > Streptophyta > Magnoliopsida > Poales > Poaceae > Microstegium > Microstegium vimineum. The sequence continues at coordinate 57,037,937 of CM039119.1, read as the reverse complement.
TAACATGTCTGTTTTATTAATGCAGTGAAGATGAGTTGCTATGCACAACCTTTTCGTCATCCCCTTTGCCTTTATATCAAAAATTTTTGGGGATGATGTCTCCAGATGTCTCCATGAGATAACTGCCTCTGACCAGGGCTGGGTTCTTTCAGGTCACATATCTGGACCTGCAGATGTGTTTTGTACGAAGGTAAAGTCACTGTTTAAGATATGACCTGTTGAAGCTGTTTGATGATGTGTTTTCAGCAAGTTCAATTCTCCTTTTCAGGATGTCCAATACTTGTGTATCCTCCTCACTAATCTACTGTTATATATACTTCTATTTGCTATCTTTAAATTCTTGGAGACGTCCTTGACTCTTCAAAGATATCAACTCAAGGTTCGTGAATAGGAACCAGATTCATAATATGCTCAATAATCTGGCATCTAGTCAATCTTCTATTATAAGGGGGGATGAAGAAGTTGATGTTCAGAGCAGGAAGAGGCAGAAGACTGATATCTACCCTGCTTTTATACTAAACTTTTACTGCCCTAGATCCAGCTACGATCTACATTTTGAGCCTACAAAAACCATTGTGGAATTCAAGGTGATTCACTAAAGCTCTATGCTTTTGAGTTTCCTTGTTTGTAGTAAGCTTCATTTGTATCTAATGTTTGGTTTAGCCACCTCTTATACAACACCTGGGGCTTCTAATTACTAAAATAGGTGGCTCTGCTACTGGTTACTATTTTTTTGTTGTTGTAATGTAGCTAACGTTCCTGTATGAGTAGGACTGTGTCTTAGGCAAAATGTCTTTGTGCCTATCTGGAAACATGACATTATCTTGTTTCATCTGTAAATAGTTTACTCCCTGTAGCTGGCTAATTAATCTCCCTTATTTTTCCCACTTCTAGGATTGGCGAACTGTCTTGCTTTTCTTTGAACAAACTGTCACAAACTACTGGAAGAAGCATCAACTGCAATCACCAAAAGGTTAGGCAATGCTACCTCAATGTTCCTTGCTTATGTCTTTGTGAAATGGACAATTATTGGTGTGATTGTGTGAATGCATTGTAACCTTTTATTGGCAGATGGAGCTTGTGCTGATCGTACCCATGTGCCTCAGAAAAATCATGGTTGGTGGCTTGTTGAACAGACTTCAGTTTTGTATCTTTTTATCTGTTAAGCTTCTGAGCTTTTCTCATACGGTGCTGTTGCAGTGAAATTAAATAAGGGCCTCCTGAAAGATAGTAATGTGCAGAACGAGAAAGAGTACGCTAACTTCGAAAGAACTCAGCAGAAGAATGCAGTCAGAGACACCAACAGTGATATGAGTTCCGCAAGAGCAACAAGAAATTCATGCTGCTTTTCTTTTGTTATGGAGCCATCCATTCAGAATGTCTGTTTCTCTGGAAGGATCACTAATTCATGCCGCCCGAATGACAATGTTGCCAGTATTGATTACAAGTTAGGGTATAAGCAAATGCATTCTCTTGAAAGTGGTAGTTATAAGTGGTTAGACGATGGCCCTTCCCAGTTAGATGATGATATTTCAAGTGTTAACCCAACTTGTTGGAAAAGGCAAAGGACAGAAGGTATATTTCATGGGTATGCATATTCTGGTAATCTTGGAGTGCTGGAAGATGTGCCAACTGAAGGTTTTTTTGCTCACAAACAAGAGTCTGAGCTGGTTGGCCCAGAAGTTGAAATGCCAGAATCTTGCTTCAGGGCTCTCAATAGGCCACACAAAATGTCGTCTGATTTTGTGCAAAATAAAACCAACTTAAAAGCACAAACCTCAGGCTGGGATGGATTATATGACAAGTTTGATAAATTAAATGGGGATTGCTTACTCAATGAAGCCACAGAAACAATCACTGATATTTCGTACCCAGAGATGTTACAGTCCAGTAATGGATTTTATCATGATGATGGTAGCACTTCCAGGGGCTCCTGTAGAGTTTTGAGAAAGTTCAGTGCCAGTAAGAAGTTGGGGACTGCAGCTGGATGTGTTGAAGGGCTAGAGGCTGATGCTATTCACCAGATGAATTTCCCTGATATTCATGCTCTGTGGAACAGTGACTTGATAGATAGGTCCTCTATCAAGGATACTTTAAATCATTTTCGTCATCCATCCTTCTTGTCTGATACGCCTTGCAGTAATCCAAGGACCTTGCGTACACTTTACAGGGAGTCAGATAAATGCTTTAGTTCTTGGAACTGTGAAAATGTTGACAGCAATGCTAGATTTTATTTGGACAGATTTAGCAATGATTCGCCTATAATATCTGAACGAACTACACATTTCGATAATTTTGACAATGAAATACTGCCGCTTAACTTCAATAATATGTGTGGTTCAACTGACCAGCTTGCTTCTGAAGAAGACCGGATAACTTGGAAATCAAAATTTGACATGAGGTTGTCAGTCAATATTTCTCCTGAGAGAAGTGATAATGGTCACCGTTTAAATGTTCCTTCTTCAAATATGGCAAATGGCAGCCTGCATACTCAAGATCTGCTAAATCAATACAACTCTGGGCTAAATCAGAGACCCAGGACTTCCAAAGGTAGTAGATTTAGGAGTCAGTCTGCTCCACCATTTTATAGAGGGAAACTGAAGTTCTCTAGATTAAATGTGCCACTGAGCAAACCGAGCACAGATAGCGATAAAGATATTTGCATCAATAACCCCAAAGGTACATCCAAACCTAGGCCCTCTTTGAATTGCATTTTTATGAGAACTAACATTACACACTTCTAATCAGATGCAGACAATCCACCTGCACCTGTGGATATCTCATGTATGACTTCAACCCAGCCTGTTCCTGAGACTGATAGCAGTGAATTTCCAGACCTAAATTTCAGGTATACTCATCTTACCTAGTTTCCTGGATATACCTTGAGTACTTGAAAATATCTTTCTATGCCCATTACTATACACTCTCATTTGGTATGGCTTGAACAGATTTGTGAAAACGTCTGAAGTTGCATGTTCTGATGGGATTGAGGACTCCACTACTCAAATAACTAAATGGCGAGATGACCTTGCCCAGCATACAGTTAAGCTGCATTTGAGTTTGGGATACTAACATAGAGAAAGTTCCATACGTCCTTGCTACTATGTGTCTTGTTATCTTCTTAGTGCTTTACCTCCCTTTGTAGGCTTTGAACTTGCCACATGGTCCTGTTGGATGCTATGATGATATACTTAGCATTTCTTCTGGGACCTTACATCTCTCTTGTAGCTCGCTAATTCCTGAATGTGTTGACAAAAACTGCTTTGAGGAGGCAAGGGTTTTGTTGCAGCTGGACAATAAATTTATTCCCGTCATATCTGGGGAAACTATCCTCCTTGTCGACCAGGTTCAAATTTTCTCATTCAGCAAGGGGTCCGGGTTCATAATTGGTAACATGATTTTTTAGGGCTTTGACACCATTGTTATAGATTCTAGTATATTATCTATTCCTATTATTTTTGTTTGAATAATCATGTTATGGAAATACTATTGCTGCATTTGGATCAGTTAAATCATTGGCAAAATACTCATGATGTGTACCTGCTACTTAAATTTTTGTTCAGGAAACCTTTTGGTCAGCTTTCTTATTACTGCTACAGTTTTAACTATTTATAGGGAAATACTTAGCCTTTTAATCATTAAATGCACAATAGTTTCTAATATGAAATGCTGATGAAATGGTTTTGTTTCAAAAAGATTTAGCAAGTTATGTTCTCTTTTACTGTTGTGTACAGCACGCAGCTGATGAAAGGATACGTTTAGAGGAGCTCCGTAGCAAGGTTGTTAATAATACATTGACAAGGAACAACTATTCAACATTATTTTATGCTTTTCATACTCATACACTGATGCAATCTGCAGGTTTTATCAGAAGAAGGACATGGAGTTAGTTACTTGGACTCTGAGGAGGAATTGGTATGTGATATAGCATTCATGAACTTGTTTTAATACTAATATGCGTCATTCAATATTTCACTCACCCCAATTTTCTTTCAGTCTCTCCCTGAGACCGGGTTTCAACTGTTCGAGAAGTATGCTGAGCAGATTCAGAAATGGGGTTGGATCATCAGCAGCGGGAGCAATTCGTCTGAATCATTCAAAAAGTAGGTGCTTGACTAACATAACATGTGTTTGTTTCAAAAAAAACTGTTTCAAAACTAACATAACATGTGTTTTTTTGGGGACTTTTTTCTTTTCTTTTCTTTGGGGGCTCTATTAATTTGGTTTTGCATGTGTTACGCTTGTCCTTTTTTCTCTTTGAAGGCCGCAGCTGTGTTCTTTATTAAGGTACTCCACATCCTTTTTTTTAAAAAAAATCTAAGACCTGTTCTTTTAGATTTTGCTAGTCAGTTAATGTTAACAGTACATTTAGGTCATTGTTATCTAAGAATGGTTTGTTCACATGGTATATGACTGGCCTGAAGAATTTCTTGAATGAAGTGTTAACATTGTCTTGTTAGTAAAAGGAATTTAGCTTATCTCAATTGGTGAAAGGTGTGGCTGTACACTGGTTGGAGTCCTCTCTAGTCTACCTTAGGTTTCTATCTTCCTATTAAAAAAACCTATTTCCTCCTTTGTTGTTTCTCTTTTTTCATTTTTATTGATGGCTTCACCATTCTCTGACTATTCTTTAAGTGCAAAAGCCATTCACTGATTCACCTCATCTATATTCTATATAGATCAAATATACGACTATCATTTGATCATTTACTTTGTATGTTTTAGGAACATGAACATTCTGAAGAGACAAGTCCGTCTTGTTACTCTTGTTGCTGTAAGGGACACCCTTTCTTCTGTCTGTACCATTCAACATGTTTAAAATTGCTGATTGTATATGTTTTGCTTAATCTGCTGGACACAGTGGCTTTTCTGTCTCTTATCAGTTTATGTACATGGTTTCCCCTAATCTGGTGGACATGATGGTCTATAGATTTGTGTTTTTTATTGCCTGTTTACGTTTTATAGTAACAAATAGGCTATCAAACCCACTGTAACTTATTTAGTATCCATAATTGTGCATAGACTACTGGCAAGAACGAGTTGAAAAGGTGAACCCAGATCTGTCATATGCCAAATATCTGCAGAGATAAAAACTGTAATGTGGTATATATGTACACTAAATATCTTCTATGCTACACAGGTTCCATGTATTTTGGGTGTCAAATTGACTGGGAAAGATCTCATGGAGTTCATTTGGCAGGTAACTGCCACCATCTTATGATGTACAACTTCTATTTTCTACTAAAACATTCTCATTCACTTGCACAAAAGTTCTACGAGTGAATGACCCTAGATTTTTATCTTAATACTTTCTGGAATGAAAATGGTATATGGAGCCTAGACTCTTTGGAAACATTGAAACCGTTGTGTCTTTGATGGCTTGGCGTCTAGCTTAGCGGTAGCTAGGAGCCTGGGAGCCTTGCTGCTTGCTGCAGATGAGCTGTAGCTCTGAATTGGCTGGGCTCGGGGCTTTACCTCTTAATAGACATAGTCCCCGATGGGTAGTGGTTAGCGGTTTTTGTAGTGGTTGTTTCTATAATTGTCGCGGGCGAGCATGTAATCTACATTCCTGTATGTGTGTGTGTGGTTTATTCAGGGTTCTTTATTCTGTTTTCCTTCTTCTATAGTATCAATGATACACAGCTCTCCTGCATGTTCTGGAAAAAGAACTGTATGTGGAGATTTTGTTAGAGTTCATTTACCTTTAGTCATGTTACCTATTACTGTTTCTTCCAGCTTGATGAGACTGATGGATCGTCAGATATCCCCCCAGCAGTTCTCCATATTCTTAACTTCAAAGCTTGCAGAGGTCACTACTTATTCCCCCTGTAATTGTCCATGATGCAAGCATTTCTGTATATTTTTACTTTGATAAAACATTGCTTTTTGATGTTTCTTGGTGGCTTACTGTAGGAGCGATCATGTTTGGCGACGCCTTACTACCATCTGAGTGCTGTCTGATTATTGAAGAACTGAAAGCAACATCTCTATGCTTCCAGGTAAGAATATTGTTGAATCCTTGGTCCTTGTCTCTTCTGTTACTCTGTGGTTCAGTGATGCAGATAAGCTTTACTGTCTTGCAGTGTGCTCATGGGCGCCCAACCACTGTGCCCATCTTGAACGTCGCATCCCTCCGTGAGGAGCTAGCGAGGTTCCAAATGCTGAGTGGAAGGCAGGCAGAGACCTGGCACGGCTTGGGGCACCATGAACCCAGCCTTGAGCGTGCTCAGATGCGCCTCGAACGACTGAGAAAGTTACGCCGGGGCCTGTACCTGTAGGAAAATAGCAAATGGTTTGAATCAGATGAAAGGCTGTATGTATAGTTTGTAGAGAAGCGAGTGGAATTTCACTGTGCTGTACACTTGTACATATATACTAGGTATTCATTCATGACGAAGAGATAAAACGGCGCCCTTCACCTGACTGGCGAGTGGTGTTTGCCACGGCATGTTGTAAAGTTTGTACATTCTGGTTTGTTGTTACAACAATTCATGCCATGGAAATCTATGTAAAACTCCATTCAACCGTGGCCGTGCCAATGTGGTTAGTTAAAGTTGAGATGGGTGTGATACCTTTGTGAAGCCGACGTGCTGGTTTCCTCTAGCCAAAACCATTACACCAGCTGCAAAGGCCGCCCGTTTGCAATGATGGTTCTAATTTTCCCTCCATTATTAAAAATACACTTCCTCCGATTAAAAATATTTGACCTGTTGACCAACGCTGTAATTTGATGGAATGGAAACGAGGGCGAGGCGACCATATTTTTTATTTATTTATTAGGCCATGTTTAGTTCCCTTTAAAATTCTAAAATTTTACTAGATTTTTTGTCACGTCGAATCTTTAGATGTATGCGTATAACATTAAATATGTGCAAAAAATTTAACTAATTGTATACTGTAATTTCTGAGATGAATCTTTAGAACTTAGTTAAATTGAACAATAATTAATAAATACAAACGAAACGCTATAGTACTTTACACAAATAAATTTTTTTGATCTAAACAATAAACAAGGCCTAGGAACCGAAGAGGATGAACTGATCAGACCAGATCGCTTCCTTCTACCATCTCAACTTGCTAGTGGGATCATAGTTGAGAATCTAAAAATAATTTTTTATATATTAAAAAAACACTTGCTAGTGGGCTAAATCATATTGGGCCAAGGCCCAAGGCACATTTAGACGCGACACGATATCAGGTGGCGCGCGATGACATTTCGAGAGACTTCTGCCTCGCATTTACCCCCAATTCCTCCCGCCCAAAGCCCCAAACCACCACCACCCAAATCCTCTCTGCTTCCCGCCGATGGGCGGCGCCGCCATGGCCGATGACGACGACTTCGCCTCGCCGCCGCCCGCCCCGCGCGCGCGGGCGGAAGGAGGAGGCGGAGGCGTGTACCAGGTGGGCGGCGTGCCGGTGGAGTTCCCCTACAAGCCCTACGGGACGCAGCTGGCGTTCATGGGGCGGGTCATCGCCACGCTCGACCGTGCGCGGCGGCAGGGGCGCTCCCACGCGCTCCTCGAGTCGCCCACAGGCACCGGCAAGTCGCTCTCCCTGCTCTGCTCCGCGCTCGCCTGGCAGCGGCACTACCCGCTCCGCTACCCTCCCGCCCCAGCCCCCGATCCATTCCTCCACGGCGGAGGATTCGTCCCCGATGCTACCCAGCCGCAGGCGACCCCAGGTGCGCCCCGCTCTCCCTTTCCTCCCTATTCTATCGTTCGGGGGTTCTTGGACCAAGAACTGCTATTTCTTGGTAATCTGTGGCTTGTCGTTTGCTCATTTTGCCTTTTGGGGGTTCTTTATTGTTCAGTCGTCCCGGAGAAGGCTGTCAAGAAGAAGAACGCCCCGATAATCTATTACGCAACGTAGGATCTCTGTCTTTTTGACTCGAATTGATGAGGGGTTTGGATGATCTTGATTGATTTATGCTTTGCTTGTGTTTCTGAAGGAGGACGCACGCGCAGATAAGCCAGGTTGTCCGGGAGTACCGCAAGACGTCGTACCGAGTGCGCATGGCCATCTTGGTAACGCCTATTTCCATCTGAATTTATTTTATTTCTTGCCTTATTCTCTGGTAAGAAAGAGAACTCAGTATCCAACTAGAGTAGCAGAGGCAAATACAATTAAGACTACTGCTTAGAATCTGTACTCCGGCAATGCAGGCCTCAAGGAAGCACTACTGTGTCAATAAGGTTGCTTGCGCGAGCGACAACATTGATGAGCAATGGTACTGTACATAATAGATTAGCTCTTACAAAGCTCTAGCATTATCATTGCTAACCGAACATCTAATTGAACTTCCTTCATCAGCAAGTCGCTGCTAGACAAGACGGTTCAAGGTTGCCCAGAATTCAAGTGAGGTTTCCTATCTTTTCAACGTCAGAACATATAATTAGCCAGGACAGCATTTTTTTTTCTCTTGGAATTTTAATGCAATCAGTTAAAACTTGCAGGAATGCTCAGAAACTAAGTCGGCATCCATCCCTTCAGAGGGTGGCTGCTATGAAGTTCATGATATTGAGGATCTTGTCAGAGTTGGACAGAAAGCAAAGGGTATGTAAATATCTTTTAGTTTCACTTGTTTTCTCCAGAGGATAGTCTGGCTCTGATCTATTCACTGCTGATACCTATTGAACTATCTCTTTTCCTTTTATTGTCAGGATGCCCGTATTTTGCTGCACAACACATGGCAGAAGCAGCACAATTGGTTTTCTGCCCATATAACTACCTCATTAGTCCTATTGTCAGGAGAGCAATGGACATTGATATCAGCGGTTCCATCATTATTCTTGATGAGGCACAGTAAGACTTCACTTATATGACTCTTCTCACTTACCTGTTGATTTCCTTGTACTTCAATAGTTTTATCAAGCAAACTAAAATAATTTTTATGTGGCCCTCATTACATTCATAACGATTATAGCTTCGTGACATGATTGAGTCTGAATTCCACTTATTTGTCTTCATATTGTGTCCACTTTTTTTCAGCAACATAGAAGACATAGCACGTGAAGCTGGCAGTGTTGACGTTGATGAAGAATCACTTTACTGTGAGTAAAGCCATGGTTGTTCAGTTAAAATTCATGTTGTGTTAAAAGTTTAAACACATGCTAAAGCTAATTCACTATGGCAAAGTGTTGCAGGGAGAACTTCAAAACTTGGCCACTGATGAGGCTGTTGCAATGATATACCAACCCTTGCATGATATTATTCAGGTACTTCTACAGGAAGAGAAGAGAGTTAACTGCCCTGTTCTTTTACAGAAAAAAGGAAGGATAATGTTACTATTTAGTATTAACATTACTCTTAGAGCTAAGCTTTTGGTACTTCTGCAGGGTCTTATTGGTTGGATTTCTGAGCGGGAGGACAATCTGCATAATTTTGAATTCGGACATCCCGCTTCATAGTATGTAGTATGAAACACTTTTATTTTCTTATATGATTTATCGTACGCTTTAGTATGAAACTTCTCATCATAAAAGAGATGTGATTGCCACTTCATCTTCCATACGTGTAGATAGTTTAACGCAATGACAGCCTGGGCATTCGGTTTTAACCGAGACTTCGGTTCGGTTTCTTCGGTTTGTGGAAACTTCGGTTTCTAGAATCTGAAAGCCGATCGGTTTGTAACAAGGCAAGGAACCGACGAGTTCGGTGTCGGTTTCGTCGGTTCGGTTTTCGGTTGAAACCGAAGAAACTGAAAAACCACAGAGGAGGAGCCTGCAGCGCTGCCGCCGCGCGCTCCCAGGCGCCGCCGCCGCCGCCCGCTCCCAGCGGCAGAGGAAGCTGCGGCCCGCCGCGGCGCCGCCCTTGAGGCCCCGCACCAAGCCACCAACGCCCTCGTGCGCAGGACGGCTGGAGCCGCAGCTTCGCCGGCTCTGTGCGGGCGCACCCCGCCGCAGAGGCCGGAGGAGCCTCACGCCCGCACCGCTCCTGCTCCCGCGCCGACGGCGCCGTCGCTCCTGCTCTGCTCATGCCTAGGTTTTGTGCGAGGGTGGGAGTGCCTGGAGACTGGAGTGGGGCTGTGGGCTGTGGACTGTGGTTGAGGTGGGCTGGGCCGTTGGCGGCCTGGCGCTGGGGGGAAGTGAAGTGAGAGGAGGGGAAGGCCGAAGGGATGCGCACAGACAGGCCGACGCCTTAGCACAAAAACTTCGGCTCCAACGGTTTTTCGGTTCGGTTAGGAGTAAAAACCGACCACCGAGCCGACCACCGAAGTTCCCAGAACCGACCACCGAAGTTCCCAGAATTAGAAACCGAAACCGAACTGAAAAGCCGACAATTCGGCTCGGTTTCGGTTCGGAATTTGGTTCTCGGTTTAAAAGTACCCAGGCTGCAATGTAAAGAAAAACTGAACAGTTTATCACTGCAATCTAGTCAACTTCGCAAGATTCAAAAAGGTGACACAAGGCTGCTGCCTAGGCGTGACTAATTGCTGGGCAAGGGGGTTCCGCCTGGCGTCCTGGCATATGGGGTGGGCGGAGGTCGCCGGTTGGGGAGGAGCAGCCTTGGGCGGAGTCAGAGGGCGGGTGCGGACTGGCAGAGAGATGAGGTAGAGGAGAGGAACCGGCGGTAGTGGGCGCGGACAGAGATGTGGGAGAGGGAAAAGGAACCTGCAGCGGCAGGCACGGACTGAGACAGAGAGAGAGCTGTGCGAGAGGGAGAGATGCGGCTGCGGGAGAGGCTGTAATGTGGCGGAGTTGGGCTGTTAAACAGGCCTTCTTCTTCTCTTTCTTCCTATTCCATGACCATTGATCTCCTTTTTTTTTTAAGTATTTATGCATGTATTAGCCACTGCCTAGAAAAACGCCTTGAAACAGCTAGGCTCACCTAGGCTCTGGGCCATGGGTTGCCACCTAGGAACCGCCTAGCGCCTTCTTGAACATTGCAAGTACATTTTGAGAAATCGATCCATTGCTTGATCGTGCAACATAAGTTGACAAATTGACTTGTGGTAGCCATGGCCATTAGATTGATCTTTAGCCTACTATGTTATCAAATGTTGAGCCATTACTTGCTTAGCAACATAAGTTGACGCTAGCAACTTATCACTATTCATGTCTAATTGTTAGTGTATTATCTAAAAAGAAAGAAAATTATCTCCTTGATATTTAAAAAAACAAAATATTGGGTTTGCGAAATATATCCATGAACTTTTGACTGTGTAACCCATTAGAGTCACTAAATGTTTACAATACAGCACTGATGTTTTCATACCATCAGTGGACTTAACCTTTTGTAATCATCAGTTGGACTGGTGAAAAGGCAATGAATGAACTTCAGAGGGCTGGTATTTCTCCAATCCATTTCCCGGTATTGCAAGAATGTGCAACAAAGGTGCTTTTTATATCACAGTGCAGTTGTTAAGAATGTGCATATGTTGTTCTATCTTTTATGTGGCTGTGAAACATTCAGATTTTTGACTTCCTTCTTGCTTTAGGCGATTAAAGCTGCTTCAGATGCTGAATCAGATGGATCATACTTAAGTGGTGGTCGTGCTATGACACTAGAGAGTAAGCAGTAGAGTGGTGGTTACTTTATTTAATTCACCTTGAGTTGCACTTAATAACCCAACAACGTTATGCAATCTTTTGCAGGTTTATTCTCTTCGTTGAGTTACTTTTTTGCTCAGAAAGGGCGCAATTCGTGTGATTATCAACTTGCTTTGCAGCGTTTTGTTAAAAAGGAAGGTAGCAAGCTTGTTTACTCTTCTTTAGAAAAAATAACATAGTTCCTATTATAAGTTTTTCCTGTTAACATGGAAGTAGAGTAACAGAACATTTGTGAATATATTCAATCCTCTAGATCTTACAACTTAGATCCTGCAATTGAGACATTAGTGGTACTGTTCTTGAAGTCAAGAACTTGGTTGCTGATTTAATTTGATAAAGCTGTATATATGCTTGGATATCCAACAAGCTCTATTCCATTTTCAAATTCAAGGAGCAATTTGTGTAATTTCGTCATATGAACCATTTACAGGCAAGGAAGAAAATTCTTCAAGATGCACAATGAGTTTGTGGTGTCTCAATCCTGCTGTTGTTTTTCAAGAAATTGCAGATCGAACACTTTCGGTAATTCTGACTTCTGGGTAAGTCTGCATAGTCCTTTTCTCGCTTATCAATAAGTTGGTAAAATGGCCCTTTAAGCACAAGATATTTAATTAGATGGTCAATGTGAAATTTAGAAGGAGAAAAAAACATGGAACAGGAACTAGACACGCTGCCGGTAGCTAGTCTGAATATATCAATCCTTTGAACTACGCTCATTTCTTTTGTTCTTGGGAGAGGGGACCAAATAGGCAGTGAATATCAGTAACGGGCCTAAGTAAGGCTTTTTTGGACTAAGATAGAAGTTGGGCTGCTGATATGGTTGGCTGGCGTGTCAAGATAGAAGTCTAGTGGGGTTTAGGATTAACAGATATATAGATATAGATACAGATACATATATATGGAGTAGCCCTAGTGTAAAATGTTTTCAGTACCTAGTAGGCACATGGTCCAACTGAGATAGATAACAAAAAAGCCATTATGTTATGCCACTTTTGAGGTTCTTATAAATTGCCTTGTTAAGTCTCTCGAGTGTCAGATAATTTACAGCTCTGAAAGACTGAAATTACATGTATCTGCAGAACACTTTCACCAATGGGTTCCTTTACATCTGAACTTGGTGTCCAGTTTGAGGCTTGCATGGAAGCTCCTCATGTAATTAATGCTGATTCTCAGGTATGTATGTTGCTAGCTGTCTGCTGCATCATGTCATAACCACACGGTGATGGATTTGTGTCATTGGACGTTGAGTAGAGGAATCAAGATAATACTGTGTTTCTTGATTCTGAAATTCAAAATATTTTTGTGGTGACAGTAATTGGTCAAAACTGGGATGCGATTTTTTCCCCTGCAAATAGACACTAGTTCACTTTTGTCCAATGCAAAATCTGTGCATAAAGTATTTGAACTCACCATTGGAAGTGAGTATTTCCTATCTCACCTAATAAGAGAAAGAAGAGGTGTAATTTGTATATGCAAGCTTTATCCGATGACATATTTTGGCATGCCAATGTACCGATATGTAATTACATGAAGTGCTTTAGTAAAATTACATTATTGAGATAATAGCTTGAACTTGATATGCATTACTCTATACTCCCTCCGTCCTGCATTCTAGCATTCAAAATTTGTCCTCAAATATAAGGCATTCTAGAGGACAAAAACCAGTTTTGCATTAGATACTTTCCATTTATCAAGCAATCACCATTAATCGTGTTGATGATAGTGTCCGATTAGGAAATAAAATGAGGGTGCATGCGTTTTTTATGTTCTCTTAATTTGTCTTAAAATTCCTAGAATGGACAGAGGGAATATATCACAATTTGAACTCGAAACTTCTGTTTAGAGCTGGTTTATTAGCCTTGCTGTCCTTATGGTAGTTTGTAGAAAGACTTGTGAATTGATTCTCATTTTCATTTTCATCAGTTTAAAGGCTGGTTAATTAGTCCCTCATGCTGCCTGCATAGAAAATAATTTTGCTAATGAGCACTTAACCCTTAGTTTGTTTAGGACCTAGATATGGAGTTATGGACCTTTCGTGGTTAGAAGAAAGATTAGCAAATAAGTAAACTTATGCCATACAGTAGCTATTACTTGCATTTTTTCAATCTATCTTGGCTTTGCAGGTTTTTGCAGCTGTGCTATCAACTGGTCCAACAAGGCAAATATTGAATGCTAGCTATAAAACTGCGGACAATTCATCCTTCCAGGTAACTTTTCATTGGATTATATATATCTTAGTAACCCTAATTTTGAAACATTATTCTATTTTACATAGTGTTCTAATTTGCCCCGTTTTTACATAGGATGAACTTGGAGCTTCACTAGAGGAAATATGCAGAATTGTGCCTGGTGGTGCTCTAGTGTTTTTTCCTAGCTACAAGTTGTTGGACAAATTGCAAGTGCGCTGGTCCCAGACAGGTCAATGGGCACGGCTTAATGCTCAAAAACATGTGTTTGTTGGTAAGATCTTTTGAAGCATTTCAAAATGCCATTTCACTTATTATAGAAGATGGTATTATGTCATGTTAATTTTTCTTCGTTCTTTATTCAAAACTTGTCTGTTTCAGAGCCTAAGGGAAGTAGCGAGGAACTCGATCCTGTTTTAAAAGGGTACTATGATGCAATCCTTGGTAAGGCTCCTGTCAAGAAAGGCAGAGGTGGCTCAAAACAAATAGTGAAGAATCAAGTGACAAAAAAATCGTCACAGGAATCAGCGAAAGCAGGAGCTGCTCTTCTTGCAGTTTGCCGTGGGAAGGTGCTACTTTATTACTAAATGTTTATATTAATTTATGTACATGTTTATTCTAAAAAAATATGTATATGTTTAAACCCTACTTCAAATTTCTTAACCATAATGTTGTGTGTATGCCAGCTACTATTAGCTTATGTTTTGCTGGCTCCTGATTTTATTTCTAGGTATCTGAAGGGATTGACTTCGCTGATGACAATGCTAGAGTCGTGGTATCCTTTGTTTCCCTTTGATATTTAAATTGTATGCTCTAGAAAGTTCAGTATCAAACACTTGCCCTTTTTAGCATGTAGCATGATCACAATACCTGTTCTGATATAGTACAATAAATGATTTTGATATTCATCTGGTTTCCTTAACCAGACATAAGGTCATTGTTGGAATTCCTTTTCCAAATATGTAAGTTTGTTTCCTTTTTTCCTGTTTTAGATTTAGTATATAAATCCAATGTGTTTTTCTTTGTTTAGATATTAACATTGATTCAACATGGATCAGAAATGATGTTCTAGTAAAGCTGAAAAAGAGATATAATGATTCATACAAATCATCAAAGCATTTGTTAAGTGGGAGTGAATGGTACTGTCATCAGGCATTCCGTGCTTTAAATCAAGCTGCAGGTATTTAGCTATTGACTTACCTATCACTATCAGGCATCGCCTATGGCTAAGTGTGGCAATGGCTAACTGTTGTCCTTGTCTTTTGTAGGTCGTTGCATTCGTCATAAATCTGATTACGGAGGCATAATTCTGATTGGTATGTTATTCAGTTATCCACTCCCAACCATTTCCATGCCTAGAAAGAAAAGTTGATTCATGAAGTTTTGGCATTTTATTGATATAATATAACTATTTAGAAGTGAAATGGTTTATTGCTTCTTTTTTTAGAAAATAGAGTGTGGTTTTAATTCCCATGTATATGGTGTACAGATGAGCGATATCAGGAAGAAAGAAATATTGCCTACATTTCCAAATGGCTTAGGAATGCAATCAAGAAATATGATAGCTTCCAGAAGACAATGGCTGAGTTGCAGAAGTTCTTTCAGAATGCTGAGGTATTGCTCTTTTTGCACACTTGAATTTCTAAATGTGGATGGTCATGTCTAAAATGCATGGTACCACATCAGGAAAAAATAAAAATCAAAGATTGTGGCATCTTCCCCAAGGTTAAGTTGGATTGCGAAGCACCTCAATCTCTCAGTGATGATAAAAGAAAGTTACCGTGGCCAGAATTGAGTTCCTCAAACCTCTCAGTGTCACAATGTAATCAGAAAGTAAAGACTGAAGGTCTTAGTCAGAGAGTTCCAAACATTGATGGTGTGGCGGTAGACCAAAAAGTTATGGGTATGTGTTATACATCGCCAGAAGTATCAAAAATCTCTTCGAAGTCTTCTGTTTTAGTAAAGAAAGAGAACACTTCATCACCTGAAAGTCTTTCAATGACATTTCCACTGCCTCCCTGCAAAACTCAATCTGATTTCGTAGGTGTAGTCAATACTGGAGCAAATTATAGAGTCAAAACAGAAGTTATAAATTTGGAGGATGATGATTTTATACCTCGGTAATTTTAACATTTTTCAGGCATTCTTTTTCCTACTATTGTATCATCTTTTGTTTTTCTTTAAATAGGTGTCTTCACATGTACAGGTATGCAGAGATCACTATCTTAAATCCATTAGAAGACAGGTCACGGCAACCTACTCTTGCTGAGGAAACTTCCGCAGCGACTCCAGTAGCTAGTCCAAGCAACTATTCTGAGTTAAACACCTCAGTACGGATCAACAATGGAGATCAGATTGTAGACATGCCCATTTCGCTTGTTTCAACAAATAGAAATCTTTCTTCTCTGTCCACACCGGCAGCTACTCCTGAAAGAACCACTGACAAAGACTGCCATGAGTCTTTTATCAACAGAAGTGTAAATTCTCACTGTGAGAAAAAGAGAAGGTTGAGCTCCCCAATGAGTTGTTGTACTTACACAATTCGTTCTAGTTCTCCAAGCAAATCATTCTGCCACACTGGTTCTGCTATGCCTGGGGATGTGAATAGTAATTCTGAATTGTGTTGTAAAAATATAGGATTGTCCAGGTGTGAAAATTTCAAATTTGAAAGAAACTACAAGCCAGAAGAGGTTTTAGCAAAGAAATCTATGCAAAAGAAACTTCTTATAAGTTGCATTAGATGCAAAACAGCTCTTGGGTTAGAAGAAGATGGGCTCCTTGTTACTTGTACACAATCTTCTTCATCGAAATTGTACTTGGCATATCTTTTGAGACATGGACTATCAACTGTTGGCTTCCTGGAGGATGATTTTTCAGCATCAACACCAGCAGAGGTACAAGTAGTGCAGTGTGAAGCTTCTTCACTCAACCAAAATATATTTGGCAAATTCAGCAGCCAGGGTCATGTTTGGTCTGCAAAGGATGGATGTGTATACAACGCAATGACCTGCCCTTTCTGCTCTTCTGAAAACGCAAGTGCCATGGTCCTCGGTGTGCAAGTTCTTGCAACTGATAAGCCAAATCAACAATTGGTGGAAAAGGTAGTTTCCTTATCTGGATGCATATTTGTAGTTTATTACTGATACTGTTACCTTAGCTTAATTGCTGCCTCTTCAAATGAAGGTGCTATTGTTCAGCGATCGTTTGGATGTCCAGTCTGAGCCATCAAAGGGACAGGTATGGGTGTTAATCTATTGTAGTACTAATATGATGGAATACATTTAGAAAATTAGCAAAACATAATGGGTCTATCTACTTTCATATGAAGATTTCAAGAACTCGGAGAGATGCTAGTAACTCCATCTTCCCGCAATCGGTGATCGACCTTGAGTCTTTTGCATATAAACCATTAAAGAAGGATCCTGTGGTGCTGAACTCAAGAAGGTCTAAGGTCAGTTGCCTGCTGCCACTGCTGTTATCTTTTACAGTTCTGCTTGTGATCACTTTCCCAGAATTTCAAGTGTAATCAGGTTCGCATGATCCTCATGTTGCATCAACACAGTAGACTTCTCATCAAAGTATAATTGACAATACTCCATTTTTTCTGCCCTTGGATTTTCTGTGGAGCAGCTTAGGTTACCTGCCTCGAACAAATCCACAACTGGTACATAATTTGATGCAGAGCGCATGAGACAATGGCGATCTTTGCCGTGAAGCATTGGGAAGAACTCTTTTCTGTGAGATATGGCATGCGGGGAGGAGATGCAGATGTCACGTCGCCATTGAGATTCATAGTTTCAAACATCCACATGGATTAGAGAAGTTCCCTGAGCTGAACTGGGGTGTAAAATGCATGACCTGGCAGTAGGAAATTTGGATGTTGATGTATATATGTATATACAGTTCTTGATGCGTACCATCTTCTACATCTATGAAGATTTTGTGTGTTCTGAAAGTTCGCATCCGTACAATGACAGTGCTCATCTGTCATCACGCTGGGGGGCAATGAACTAGCCGAATACAGTAAACAAAAACATAAAAAGTATAGAGCTCCCGGCGAGGATCGAACTCGCGACCTTTCGCTTACGAAGCGAACGCACTACCACTATGCTACGGAAGCAGTTTTGTGTTTATGGAAATATATTTAACTTAAAATATATTTAACAGTCAATTATACATTCATACAATACTTTTTTTTGGCAACACAAACTTTGACGTTAATAGATTCATTCGAATATACGAGTATACGCCTATGATTTAAAAATATCACACTAAGAAATCATTTTTCAAAGCCTTGTCAAGGTACGCCTGGCAATGCCTGCTCGAGAAAAGCCTGATGCCACGCCTTTCCGCATTTGCCTTCTCCAAATACGACGAGCCACCGTTGATGAGCTAACGGCCTCCTCCAGAAGGGTACGCATGGTCCATTACACTCTGCAGCTCCCGTAGACTAGCAGGGATATTATTCAGCACAAACGTGCTTAATTATGTACATGTACTTATACTACTACATATACACCAAAGCTCAGTAATACAAACTGTGTTAATTAACATTCCAATCTCCTTCAGCCACGACAGATATATAAGGACATGGAGATGGCACGCCAACGTGACCAGCAACTTTGTTTATGTTTGTGGTTCGTGGCTCGTTCGTAAGTATGCAAGCGGCAACCCGTATAACCCGTATATAGGCTTAATTTTGTGGGTTGCCGTTTGAACCCGCAAAAATTAAGCTTATATGTAAGGTTCACGGAATAGCCCACTTGCATTCCTACTCATTCGTGCTACAAGTAATAAGAAATCTATACATACAGATGCATCAAATAAAAAAATAACACTGAGCAATTAATAAAGATAAAAAAGCTTAACTCGATATACGGATTACCATTTTCTTTAGTTTGTTGTTTTTTCTCTTGTACATCAAAGTCTGATGTCTTGACTATATTTTTTTTTCTTTGTGGTCTGATGCATCTTTACTACTCCGTATAAGATGTCTGAAGATGATAAAAAAATGTCGTTGACTTTTTTTGGGTGGCAAAGATTGTACTAACAGTGTTGATGACATTAAATACATAAGGAGGTGCTTGTTCCAGTCAAATAGTTGTATGGATGATTCTTCTAGCTATGTACTAGCTGATTATTACCTCCACAATTTTCCAATCCATCAGCAGATGGAGCACTTCCCACCTCCACAATGTGAAACAGAGTTCAGATTTATCAGGCTTCTGGCTTTACAGCCATTCAATCATCCTTGCGCAGTCCGTTTCGACGATACTTGGCCTGTTCGTTTGGCAGGATTATGTACTTTTCTGGTAGGATTATACACTGCTGGCTGATTTCTTGTGAGAGAAAAACATTATTCTAACTGGATTTAAGCCGGCTGAAAAGTCAAATGAACAGACTGAGTATTAGGTGATGACATCATTTGACTTGTGAGCGTTTCTTCCACACATACCAAGACCACAATGACAATGGTACGTGGACGCTCTTCTTATCTTGACTGGACCATTCAAATCTGCTTCAAGATTCGTGTTGGACTATACCTCTCTGCTTCAAGATATGTGTACTGCTTCAGGGATACCCAGGCGCAAAATGTTTTTTTTTTGTGATATCAAGATATAAATCATAACAAATCTGGGAACTTAAAAATATAGTTTTATTACACAGTTGATGGTCCCATCGCAGCTGCTGTAGCTGTTCTAGAATTAGCCTATGTACCATTGGAAAAGATCACTGTTATCATTAGTCCAGAGCACGAACATCACCGGTTTTATTCAACACACCAACATCACAAACTACTCTATAATAATACTCCATCCGTCTCTAAAAGAATCAATTCCTAAAATCCATATCAGTCAAATTTTTTTAACTTTGACTAATTTTATAGAAAAATATAACATCTATGACTTAAAATGAATATCATATAAAAAATATATTCTTAGGTAAATCTAATAATATTAGTTTGATATCATAACTTTTAATATTTTATTCTATAAATGTGGTCAAAGTTTAAAATTTTTGATATAGGACAAACACAGAAATCCATTCTTTCAGGGACGGAGGGAGTAGTTGATAGGTGCAAGTGTTCTGTTTCAGGGACGGAGGGAGTAGTTGATAGGTGCAAGTGTTCTGTAGTTATGGCACTAAAGACTAAACTATGAGTGGATAGTCTAGATATGTTAGAGCATCTCTAACGGTTTTGCAAATGTGTTTGACATTCTTCTTTTAAAAAAAAAGTCTAAAAATCTTTTATCCAACAGTTTGACAAATAGGCTTGATATTTTTGTTAATTTGGCAAACACTAGGTGATATTTGGCATATATGCCAAACCACAGTTCACTTGGCAATCGTCCTGCGCGCTACTCTCGCGTACAATTTTTAGTTTTGCCAAGTGAATAATAGAAAACTGTTGGAGATTGACTTTTTTTTACCTTTACCATATTCATTTAAGACTTGGTAAATTTCTAATTTTGTCAAAAAAAAAATGCAAAAACGTTGAAGATGCTCTTACTAATATGATCCTTTTCTACACGCAGCGATGGCGAATCGTCCAATCCAATTGTTTGGTGCTGTGCAGACTTCGTTGAGTTTGACACTTCTGGCCCCCGTGTCCTAGTGGCAGTTTACCGTGTGACGTGTACAATATGCTTTTTGCTTATCACGTTCTTCAGTGAGTGGTTAAACAGAGGGGGGGTTTACCAGAATTTTCAGTGAGTAGTAATGCAGTTGTACGGCTATTTAGGTCCTTCATTTTGCCACACTGTTGCAGCGATTTGGAATGTTTTCATTTTCGCTTCATTATCAGTGATTTCATTCAACAACAGTAGTATGCTCAGTGTGCTGCCTCTCCAGTTCGTTCAGATAGCATGGTCAAACTGTTGAGGATTGGCAGACATATGACGACCTAATAGTTGATGGTTGACGTCATCTGTTCAGAGTTGAGGGTGAGTTCACTGTTCAGACTTGAGAGATCGGAGTTCAGAGTTCCTAAAATGTCAGTCAAAATATGCAGCTGGCGTCATTCCTTTCAGCGATCGTCGGCCTTTTTCCCAGCGTAGGAGGATCCCCGTTCCGGCGAATGGCGACGCCAAAAGATTCCAACGAACACAACGATCACTCGGCGCACGTGAACAGACCACAACAAGCACATTCCTTGGAAAGCCAAGCAGCAAGACAGGAAAGCCAAGCAGTACAAATCACTAGTACACGCTGTACCTCTTTTCTCGAAGAATTGTAGAGTTACAAACTTAAATGATGCAAGACAAAGTTACAAACTTAAATGATGCAAAACAACCGGTAATTAGACGGGATAGTATAGTACTGTACTCCGTATCAAACTAGTTATGCATGCACAACATTCAGAACACAAGCTTCGAAAATCTCAATCGCAGCCCAGACCGAGCATAGAGCAAACCAGAAATTAATACCGTCATCTATTGAGATGTGAGATTTAAAACAGGCATCTATTGAGATTTGAGATTTAAAACAGGGCAGCATCATAGATGCTTGGGGTAAGTACAGACTGCAGGCTAAGCATCCCATTCCAACAACGGCCAAGTGCCGAAGAAGCGAACACACTGCTACCAACTAAACTGCGATCACTTCAGGGACAACACTTGCAACTACTACTTGTCTACTGCGTCTAGAAAGACAGACAGCTTCCAGAGGCTAAAAGGAGCAGCAAAAGCCCGGTTAGGTCCACGACGATGAGAATTTCCCTACTGGCTGTAAGCGCTTGAGCAGGCGAGAGCTCCATCCCGTCGTCATCCATCACTCGTCACCCTGCAAAACCAGTTTCAAATGGACGGGACCAGTGAGATTTGGGATCCACAAACAAGCGGTGTTAGACACAAGAGCAGGCAGGAAGGACGCAAGGAGGCTTTCGCTCACCTCCTCGTCCTCGTCATTCACCTCGGACTTGGACTTGTCAGAATCACCGGACGCCGTGGGGCCTCCAGACTGCAACGACATTTGAAACATGACCCGCATCAGTACATCACATAGTACAGCCGAATTACTAGGCACTGCAGGGGCAGGGAACGTCAGTGGAGGGGAACATGATGTACCTGCTTGTTGTTGTAAGCGTCAATCTTCTTGGTGTACTCAGCCTTGAGCTTCTCGGCCTTAGAGACGAAGGGAGCCTTCTCCTGCATTTCAAAAAAAAGCACAACGTCAAGAGGCTGTTCCATCTCAGTAATAGTTTCAGGCAGAAATGAACACAACATATAAAGCAAGTGAACGTGCAAGTTCACCAACAAAACTCTTCTATGGACGAACAGATTTCAACATCGAATTGAACAAAATAGTGTCGAGTACCCACAATCTATTGAACCAAACAGCCAGTATCAAAGGAGGATAGTACTGAGCAGCAGCAAGTCCACAGATCTTAAGTCTAAACAACCGTCTAGTAACTTAGCCACCAGTTACAATTTCAAAACATGAGGCATGGTGAAATTTGAATTGATATCACGAGCGAAACCGCCCCCAATTACAAATACAACAAACAATGGAAATTGAACAGATCTAACACTGCAGTAAATAATGTATGCTGATATTACAAACACAGGGGCCCAACCGGGACGAAACTAGAGCAGCACATTCATGAACAACAAAGGACATCGCAACTTACTGCAGTCTAAACAGTTAAAATAGGGCAAGGGGAGCAAGCAACTCACAGCATCAGACAGGGACTTCCACTTGACGCCACCAGCCTTGCCAATCTGCCATTCATAAAGCCACAAACACATCAGAAACGCAGGTTTTATAGCATCCCACCACGAAAATTTCGAGTCGAATTGACGGAATCAAGGATGAAACAACGCTTACCACAGAGACTTGCTTCTCATTGGGGTGTTTCTCCTTGTAGTCCTTCCTGAAATCCTCCCTGAAATAACAAAACCCAACCCGATCAGAACAAAATCCAAGCAACGGGAGAAGAAAGGCTGCATCATCTAAAACTCACATGAAGACGAAGAAGGCGCTCGGAGGCCTCTTGGGCTTGTTCGGGTCCTTCTCAGCCTTGGTCTTCCTCACCGAGAGCCTTCAGCAAAAACAAACAAATACCCATCAAAACCACAGCAACAACAACAGAACAACGAGAATGGATGAAAGAGGCGGCCAAATCGAATCGTACCTGGAGTCGCCCCCGTTGGACCTCGACCTCGCCTTCATCTCGAAACCTACGGAACCAAATCCAATAAAACCATCAGCAGCGAAACATACCAACAGCATCGAATTCAAAACGGTT
The DNA here is from genome assembly GCA_022036555.1 of Microstegium vimineum. Classification (NCBI taxonomy): domain Eukaryota; kingdom Viridiplantae; phylum Streptophyta; class Magnoliopsida; order Poales; family Poaceae; genus Microstegium; species Microstegium vimineum. Next base: position 57,014,955 of record CM039119.1, on the reverse strand, counting down.
TGAACTAGATTTCCAAATCCCAGTACCTTGGGGCCGGATCGCGACGAGGGTTTGCCGGTTTGGATGTGTGCACGGAACCGTGTGTAGGTCTGCGTTGCTTTGATGCGGGGTGGAGGGAAAAGGAGGCCTGAAGGGGGCGGCTTTTAAAGGCAGGGGCGGTGGGCATTTGCGCGGGATCTGAAATATTTTTGCCACGTCACCGATCCGGGCGCTCGCCTCCCATTGGCCGCGCGGCGCGCCGCATGCTGCTGCCTTCCGCTACGAGTACGTAACCTCTGGCTAGCCTGCGGGGGCTGCTTCGATGGCTTGGATGGGTTGGGAGCCGCGGGCCCATCCTGTCAGTTTCCTTGTGGGTGGGGTCGGGTTATTTTCGGCTGGAGGCGGGAGTTTTCACGGTGTGCTTTCTTCCGCCCGCCCTGTGCTTCTTCAAGGGTCAGTTCGGCCATTTCGCGCCATAGCGAAAGAGGTCGAAGTTTCGGGCCCACGTGCCATACGTGGTGCCGTGGTGGGGTGGGGAACATGCCTTTATTGCTTGGTGGTAGTTATCCGTATGTGCTCATCGCGGGCCGCATATCATGTGGATATGCTTGAGCCCACCTGCGTTTCTACTGTACATAACTCTGTACATAACCGTGCACCGTATACGGGCCGTATAGCTAATAATTACTAGCTTGGATCGGGCCGTGTCCATGGTTGGGCCTGATAAGTTCGACTTCAAGGTCCAAGCGCGTGTGCAGTGTGCTTAATTATAAAATTTACATTTATTTTATGAGATAAATCTTTTAAACCTAATTAGTCCATAATTAGATACTAATTATTACAGTAACACATGTGCTTATGATAAATTAATTAAACTTAATAAATTCATCTGTAATTTGCATTTTTATTAATATTCGAATAACTCATGGGACAACCTAGCATGCGATGTAATACCTAAAAAACTTTACATCCACGAATTAAACAGCCTCATACACAAATGGATCGAACATAAAACCACAAGTTGGTTGTGTTCTTTGTCCGAACGTCCATTAAGTCATTTTGTGTCCTATTATTTATCTTTTGTATTAGTCTTTGTTTTTTGATATATAGATACTCTTTTCAGTGTCTTTATAAAAAAAACATAAAAAAACAAATGTATTATGAGTTTGTTTAAGAGAGCTTCAGATCTAATATGAACTCATATATAATCATAAAAAAATATTTGGGACCTAAAATAAAAAAATAAGAGAGGTATAGTAAATTAGTGACAAATTTGTCTTGCTCTCCATCGAGCAGCTCTTTGCACCATAGTCGCATCGCCATGCAGGGGATCCATGTCCCATATCACGACACCAAATAGGTCTGCAAGAGAAGGGAAGGGGTCGAAGGAAGGCCACCGTCGACCATGGTAAGAGGCACCACTGGGTATAATTAAGAATCATCAGCATGTGAAAAGGGAAGGGAGAAACAGAAATTGATGACCTATTCATGAGGGAGAAAGTGTGTAATCGATGGCATCGTAAGGACGTATGAAGCCCATGTTTTCATAGCACCCCTTGAGAAGCTCCATTGATTTCATGGATATAGGACCTAAATTCTTTGGAAGGATCTAAAGTTGGTGAAGCTAGAGATGTTTGACAAGAAAATATGAGTATGAAGTTGTTTTTTCAAAAGTGGAGTGATGGGAGTTATTCTAAACACACCCTATATCCACCACTAAGACTTAGCATTGCGTTTTGAGACGTGTTTGTAACATCTTTGAGGTGTGTTAATTACTACAACATACCAAAAAGGCAGTGTATAAGCTTTTATTAGGCAAATACTTATAAATCAGAATCTCAATACACTTCATTAAGGTCTTGTTTGGATGCGCATGTATCTCACTTAAACGACATGTGTTGAAGTTAGGGGTGCAAACAAGTGACATTTAGGTGCACCTCTAAAGTTTAAACCTCTTTAGTTCAAGTATTTATATTGGTTCTCCAATTTATTTTGAAAAATAGTACAGATACTTGAACTAAAGAGGTTTGGAGGTGCACCTAAAGGTTACCCATTTGCACCCTTAGTTAAAATGTATTTGAACTAATTTTCACTTCAATACACTTCAATCCATGTGGCTTGAGGTAAATATATGTGCATGCACTTCATACCATCCAAAATTAGTTTCTTACGTTTTGCCCTATTTCTTTTATTAAAATTTTCCCAAAATTTATTGAATAAGCAAAGTCTCCTCGAAAAATTTGTTTAAGAATGCAGGTATATATGTTAAAGTTTTGTTTAAGAAGCTCCCCGATTTTAGATGTTTATCTTTTACTTAAAAAATATTCATCTTTATCTATCTATCTATCTATCTATCTACACATAAAAAACCTTAATACATCTAAAAAATCATAATGTTATCATCTACCGCTGTTCATGTATCTGTGTCTCATAGATTTTTATTATTTTCTACAAAATAAAATATATATGTGGTCCCTAGTTGTAACACCCCTGGTGTTTAAAGATTAATTAAAATTTAATCATGTCATCATATGCATTAAGCATCATTCACTTGTTTGAGAACCTTTCTATACATTGAACTAAAATGAGTTTACTTGGTTGAGTTTGATTCAATTGTTTGAATGTTGACCATGTTTTCAAATTCAAATTTTCAATTTTAAATCCAAACCCTAATTTCCAAAGGGGGTGGATTAAACCCTAAGCATGATTTTAAAAATAAAAAAAAATTACATATGGTTGTTTAAGCAATGTGGTAGAGCTCAGTTTGAATTGCATTTGTTGTGTTTACAATTTTTCAAATGTTATTCAAGTTTTTAGAGTAATTAAAAAGGGGGTAAATATTTTTTTTAAAGGAGTTTCAAATTTTAAAAATGCATTTTTATTTCTAGGCCGATTTTGAAAAAGTGCATATTTTCAAAGTTGTAGATCATGAAATTTTGAGCAACTTTAGTATTCAAAGTTTTTCATGAAACCCCTTGTAAGCTTGAGCAATTTGCAAAACAATTCCAGGGGCAGTTCAATCATTCCATCGAACACCTGCATGGTGAACATCGTCCATGGCAGTGACACCTGGCCGGCCACCTGCTGACGCCACCGTTCGCCTTCTGGCCGCAACGCACGTCCCGTCATGTGCGTGGCATCACCACGGCTCCGTTGCCGCCTTCAAAACGGGACGTCGTCCACCCCTTGCCTCTCTTTCCACGCTCGCGCTCAGCTCTGCTCACGCCGCCGCGCGAGCTCTCCGAGTCGTCGAGCTCGAACACGCTTTCCAGTCACTGTCAATCCACCAAATCACCTCTGACGTGTCCGCCTTGACCACGCACACCTTCCGCGAGGGCTGGTTGAAGCAGTCGTGTCGTCTTTCGCCTGGCACGACCTCGTCTTTCTCGGCTCCGGCGAGAGCGCCGCCGCTCTGGTTCGCAGTCGCACCGACTACTCAGGAGTCACATTGTCTTTTTCTTTCTTGTTTTCTTCTTCTTCATTCGTCACTGATCCTCGAACACTTTGTCGTTTCATCTTTGGTGGTCTACAGCTCCGGGAGCGCCGCCGCTCTGGTTCGCAGTCGCACCGGCTACCCAGGAGCCACATTGTCTTTTTCTTTCTTGTTTCTTCTTCTTCATTCGTCACTGATCCTCGAACACTTCGTCGTTTCATCTTTGGTGGTCTACAGCTCCGGGAATGTCGACGTTGCCGCTCGGCTTCCTACTTCCGCCGGCACGGTCTTCGTCGCCAGTACCCTCTACTTCATCTCCGGTCGAGTTAGCGAGCACTTCGTGTTTGGGGTAAGCTCCTGGTGCTCGTAGAGTAACTGGTTGTAGCTAATTCCGAACAGTAGTCGTGGTTCGTATTCGCTCCGGCGTGTCAGCGCCGCCGCGTCGGTGCTCACAGCCGTGAGAGCTCGTTAGTTGGTCTTTTTCGCATTTGAGTCTTGCGCTAGCTTCGCCTAGCCTTCGTGCGTCCTTTCGCGGTGTTGGTTGTTCAAGCGCGTGCGCAGTTTCGCCGGCGCACGTCGCGCAGATCTCGGTCGTGCGCCATGGCCGTCGGCGAGATCGTTTCGTTAAGCTTTCAGTTCGTTTTTCGCGCGCTTCGCGTTGTTTGATGGTCGCTGAGTCTGTTGGGGTGCTTGGTTTCTCCGGCGCATGTCTGTACTCGCCGGCGTATGTGCGGCCGCGCGCGGGGTGTCGCTATCGTCGCCGGTGAGGTCGATGCGAGGGTTAGAGTTGGCCGTGTCGTACCTCGTTGGGTTCGTGGCGTTGTGTAGAGTCTAACGCACGAGTCGGTTGAACGCTTGGTTCACCGTCGGCGACGCGTCGCCGTGTTCTTTGGTCGCCGGCGCCGCTGCTATGCTCTGTGTCGCTGACACGCGGGACCCAGCCGTCAACGGCTGTTTCAAAGGGTTTTTCTTAATTTCCCTGTTTTGAACAGTTCTGTGTTTTGTTATTTTGTGTACTTAAATATTTGCATGTTTACATTCTGTAAAAATTTGTGTATGCTCTATGTGATGTGTAGAATTCAATAAAAATATAACATGTCCATGTTCAGTACATTTTTAATCCTGTAAAAATACTTAAAGTAACTAAAAAATGACTTTTCCATGAATTTTCATACTCTCTGTGTTGCTCCAAAAATTATGAAAATTTTTTTGTAACTTTTATACACTTATACCTTGTTGTACAAAAAGTTTGGGAATTTTTGGATGAACTATTATATATAGCTATTTGTATTTTTAATAATAGAATGATTAGTAACCCTAATAACTTTAAGTTTTGAGTGAATTTGGATTGTTTGATGTAAATGGTCATTTGTCCAGTGACAACCACAGTATGGACATGCTTGATGTAGTGATGTTTGCTCAGTTCTATTGAATATAATTATTAAACTTGGCAATTGGTTTAATCATGGGTTAATTAACTTGCTTTATGCTCTAGTTTAGTTTAGTTTCATGAAGGTAAGTTTTACTCAAGGTGTTTAATCTGTTTTGTTCATCTCTTAGTACATGTTTGTGTGTTGCAAAGCATCATGTCTACTATTGCAAGCATCATCTAAGCATATCTTTATATCATGTAGATTGTTCGTTGGTTGGGTTGGATAACCACCCTGGTGAAGGGGTTTTTTCTGTTGTGGAATCTGAGCCAGAACTCGTGTATCCCTCCAACCAAGGCAAACCCCGATGCATTCAAACCTTTCCTGGTATTTAAAATGATTCCTTTAAATACACTTATCGTTATATTATTGCATTAACGTACTTTATTAAATTCCTACTTGATGCATAGCTTTATCCTTGTGTTATTGTACCTACACCTTGATACTTGTTTTAAGATGCAAACTTTTGGCTAAAAATGTTTAGTATACTTAGAACTTTTATAGTAGGTGATTTTCTGTCACTTACACATAGCGTATTGCTTTGGCAAATGGTTATGATCTTTTGAGAAAGGCTTGTTGTTAGAAGTAATAATCGGGACCGGGTGGATACGGTGTTTGGGAGCCACCAGTGGACCGGTGAGCGGGTTCTTTCCGCCTGTGTCATTAGGAACCGTCCGTTGTAAAACGTAGAAGGGTTGTGACATTGGAGTACTTATCATATACTTTTGGGGAAGCTGGACTCTGGCTAATCCAGTCTAAAGGACGGTTAACCCGCATTGGGAGTGGAGAGATGACGAGAGTAGTGTGTACCCTCCAAGTTCAAGGAACTGGATGGAGACGTACTGTGCTCTCGGGTGGCGGGCCCCCGTTCTCGGATGGAGGACCCAAGGAAAAGTAGTCATATGCGTGCTTTAGTGTTGTATATGTCATGTGATAGGGAAGTCCCTGCTGGGTTTAACCGGTTCGAATCATCGTGTTCCTCGGAAATGGAAACATAACCCCACTTTTTACATCGTAGTAATACACTTAAACTGGATACTTGTTGGTTCGTTTCATGGATGCCTTATTAACTTGTTATCGATCATACATCTAGATCGGTTCTTATGAACGAATTAAATGAATTTCATTTGTTTTATAAAATGCTTATTTATGCAAAATACTTGATTCTTGCAAACCCCACCTTGAATCCTATGACTTGCATACCTTTTGTCCACCAAATATTTTTCTTTTGTCGGATAAGTCTTGTTGAGTACTCTCGTACTCAGGGTTTGTTAACCCCTGTTGCAAATGAGGACCACAGCCCGGTCTGTGTGGCTTCGTGCTGCATGACCGTGGTCACTGTGGATGAAGATGATGAATGAAAAGTCTTTGCTTGACTCTTGGGCAAGAGTACCTCGGTTGCTTTGTTTAAACTCTATCAACAGCTTGATGTAATAATATCGTATGACACTTAAGTTATGTTTCAAAACTTATGGTTTGTAATATGACTTCAAATTTCCGTTACTTTGATGTAAATTAAATTATTGTATTACTTCTGTAATGTTTGTGATGAGGAGATCATGTTCGGAAAGAGGTGAATGACCCGCTGCAAAGTGGTGACACCTGACGGGCTAATTAAGACTTGGATCATTTGTCTTGGATTAAGTCGGATGGACATTAATCCTGGCAAGTGGACCATGTTCTTAAGAGGTTCTGTCACACTAGTGCGCACCGCATGACATTTATCTAGTACATATATGATGAATCATAAGGATGACAACTTTATTTTTTTTAGCAAATCATAAGGAGGACAACTGATTTTATATGATACTCAAATTCTACAACAAGCATTATGGGGATTTTGAAGAAGAAGGAACATCTTATTGTCGGGCACGGATGGAGTCCATGAACAACATTATACACCACGCGTAAGGCCCAAACATTGATGGGTTGTGCGTGGGCTCGGCATGCGGCGGCTTGAGTGTGCCTTGTTGTTGCTGGACCCCATGGAAGCCCAACTCTGTTAAACAGTCAAAGTACAAACGACACACAGTCAATATGAGAGGAATTCTTTTAGAGTTCAATCGGATATCGATGTCCCGGTCGTACGTATACAATTTCCTTAGATTTGGTGTCACTATGGATTGCAGCAACAACAAGAAGCCATCCACCACCGAGCCGTGCTGTCCGAGTCCGACGTGGACAGCAGAAATGTCAACCATAAATGCAGTCTCAAATTCTGAATCCGTAAACGAGCGAGAGTGACCACGAGTCCACTGAACCTCCAAACTTCTGCACTATTTTAACTTCTTCTCTGGTTGACTGAGCCTGCAGATCGATAGCTTTCCTGGATGCATGCTGCCATCACCCCAGTTCTTTTTGACCGAGTAAGGAAAAAAAAAGTGTCATAGGTCACTTGCTTTCGCTCATCTCTGGTGTCACAATTAGTTTTACGAGTTAAAGTTAGCTCATGAGTCTAATGAGTTAATTTTTTTTACTTTAAACTTTATTAGTTTTACGAGACTTCATGTTTTACATTTTATAATTAGTTAATTATTAAACTTTAACTTTATAAATTTAAGATTATATAGATTCATTTTGTTTTAAATGGATGCATGGATAACCAGTAATAGGTTATGGATGCATTAGGTATGATATAAAGTATAGATTATATATGTATAGTGTAGTACTATAATATATTAATATATATTATTTCTTGTTTGATTTAAAACTTATGAATAAATAACCTTTACATTTTCATTATTCTCAAAATTTAAATAAATAAATATATTATTATTATTTTGTCTGGCTCGCGAGCCTAACGAGCCAGCTCAAGCTCGTAAACAAACCGGCAAGCTCAAGCATTAGGTCTGATATGGTGTCAAAAACTTTACACCATATCACATGTGTTCTTTATTCGAACGTCCATTAGTTGTTTGTTTAGATGCGTTCTGTAAAATTTTTGGATGTCACATCAAATGTTAGATGGGTATCGCATGTGGTAATTTAGATACTAATAAAATATAAATTACAAAATCTGTAAATCGCAAGACGAAATTATTAAGACTAATTAATCTCTCATTAGCACATGTGTTATTGTAGCAATTAATGTCTAATCGTGGACTAATTAGACTTAAAAAATTCGTCTCATAATTTACATTGTGTAAATAGTTATTTTTTATCTTTAATGCCCAATGCAAGTGTCTAAACATTCGATGTGATATGGTGTAAAGTTTTTGACAGGTAACTAAATTAGACCTAAGTCGTTTTGTGTCCTATATTTTATATCCGTCTTTGTTTTTTTAGATATAGATACTCTTTTTTGTGTCAAGTAAGTAAGTTCGTACCCATGAATTGTTTCATCATCAAGAAATCCGTCATTAAATTGGATTTAAAAATAAATAAATAAAACTATACTACATATTTATAAAAGCAAACTTTGTTTTCTTTATTTCAATGAGACATTGATAAGTCAAGCCAAATAAAAATAGGTACATAGCCATGTATAATCACAACCCTGTGTTGAGCTATTTCGGGATATTTTTCCATACATTGGTAACTTTACCGCCCTTCTATATCTGAGAGAGTGAAGTTATTAGTAGAATTCTCAATTTTATGTCTTATTTGATCCATTTCATTGCTCCTCTCTGCAAAGTATGCAGGATTATTGGGTCTTGGAAGTGCGATGCTTCCATTCTCAAAGGTGAACATAACATAGGACATAAGCGGTCTATCATCTGGGTTTTCCTGAACATACAAGAGCGCCATATGAGTGCAAAGCAAAACTTCATCTACCAAGCAAGTATCCATAATAGATGTATCTGCCAAATCATAGGCCCTCCCTTTCCACATTTTCCATGCCTGAAACATAACCAAAACCAGTCAAAACCAGCAGGATCATGGTAGTTCAAAAGAAACATCCACAACTCACAAGGGATGCATTATATACTTACGTAGATTATAAGATTTGGAAAGTCCATGATGTCATCAATGGAGCTTCTCCTCTTACCGGTCACAACCTCCAAGAGTAGCACACCAAAGCTATAAACGTCAGACTTGATGGAGAAGACACCTTCCATTGCATACTCGGGAGCCATGTAGCCACTATTTGGACCAATTCACTTGAAACAGTTATTCATGGAAGATTAATTTATTCACACACTAAGTGAGCAACTAGTTCAAATATTTACTCACTATGTTCCAACAACACGCCGGGTATTTGCTTTTTTCTGGTGGTCACTAAACATCCTTGCCATGCCAAAATCTGCTATCTTGGGTCTCATATCTTCATCTAGCAAAATGTTGGCAGCTTTGAGATCTCTATGTATAATTGTAAATCTTGAATCCTGATGGAGGTAAAGAAGTCCTCTTGCAACTCCTTTGATTATATTAAATCGTGTTGGCCAATCTAACAACATATTTCTTGAACTATCTGTATAAATATGCAAATGAAAGCAATCTTTAGGTGAGTTGAGATGTGTTTGTAACATCTTTAAGGCGTGTTAGTTACTACAACATACCAAAAAGGGTATCATTCAAACTTTTGTTAGGCAAATACTCATAAATCAGGATCTTCTCAGCACCCTCAACACTAGAACCAAGAAGTCGAACCAAAATTCGATGTTGCAATTTGGCAATGAGAGTAATCATTCATAAATTCCTCTGTTCCTTGCTCAGAATCCTTGCCTAGTCTTTTGATAGCAACTTCCTGACCGCCAAGCATTGCCTTCACAAATATAAGAGGAAAACTTAGATTTATCTTTTTTGTTAAAATAAAGTGTTTACTGAAATTAGCAATATAAAAGCAGAGAGGAGCTACTGACTTAAGTAATTACCTTATAAACTTTGCCAAAACCTCCCTGTCCAATCTTACATTCTTCTGAGAAATTGTGTGTTGCAGCCACAATATCATGGAAATCGACAAAGGGAAATTCAAAGTCCCGGACAAGATTTCCTTCCCCTAGCTCAGCAGATGTACTACTCAGACCATCCAAAATTATTTTCTTGTGCTTTGTCCTATTTCTTTCATTACCTTTGCCCAAAATTTATTGAATAAGCAACGTCTCCTCGAAAGTTTTGTTTAAGAATGCAGGTATATAAGTTAGAGTTGTGTACCTGTCAAATTGAACCATAATACAAGGGAAAATCCTGAGAATACCAGTGCATTGGGTTTTGCCTTTACATCTGTGTATTAATAAGTCAATGCAGAGTATATAACACGATTTTAAAATATCAGTGTATTGAACAGACGTTTTAGCTAGTTTCTGTATAAGATTCAGTTCCAAATGAACCTCCAAAGATTGTTCGATAGGTACAGTAAGCCATACAGGAGATGAGATGATGAGATCAGTTGCACACCTGCGTCCATGCCTGCAATCCGGAGGTACAGCGTCTCGCTGCCAACCATATCACCAATCTTCTTCGCGTCGAGCAACTCCCCGGTCCACAGCAAGCATCTGGTCACGTCTCCCGTCGATCTCGTGCTGCTCAGGTTGGCGTAGGCGTACGCCACACACGAGCAGTTCCGGCTGCACTCCGCGGCGCATTCCCCGGTCGTCCTGTTCCGCAGGAGCACAAACTTGCCCGGCGATTTCATCCCCGGCAAGGCCAAGAAGCCATCGCCGCACCGCACCGCCTCCTTTCGCCGGCAACCTTGAGCGAACCCGCCGCTGCTCCACTCCTCCGAGCTAGCCACAGGTGCCGTAGCGGCTGCACCCGCCGCCGCGCGGCCACTCGCCTAGGACGGCCCACGCCGACAAGCTGCTGCCGTTCCAGCTCTGGAGCTGGAACTCGCCGGAGTAAGTCAGCACGTACCTGGTCCTGGTGTCGGTGTGTGCCTGCTGAGCCGTGCTGTCGTCTCGTCGGAGAGGCTGTAGGTTATGTAGATATCCTCCTCGCGGCTGACGACGGCGAGGTAGACGATGACGCTGGCGTTCGCCTGGTACTGGCTGGAAACCAGATAGCCCGTCCACGGCGCGCTGCGTCAGAGCGGGCGCGTCCCGTTCCACACAAAGGCCTGGAGGAACGTGCCTGGGTCCCCGCCGAAGGAGAAGCTCCCCGGCGAAGGGTCTCCCGCGCCGTTCCAGGACACCAGGCGCTAGCCGGCGTGCGTCGCGTACCTGATCCGGATCTTCATGCCGGGGAGGAACGTGTCGGACGGGTGGTCGAAGCTCTGCCATAAGGCGGCGCCGTTCGCCGACCGGATGACGAGGTTGCCGGTGTTCAGGAGCACCGCGGCTGTGGCTGTGGCTGTGGCTGCTGGAGAGGAGGAGGAGCTCGCTGGGACGCCGTCGCCAGTGACGACGACGTTGGTCGTCCAGAGAACACGGCTGTCGGCGCCGGCGGACAGGACGAGGTTGGAGGAGTTGGTTAGGGCCAGCGTCGGTGGAGAGGGAGTGCTGTTTGTTGCCGGAGTTTCTCTGTTGGCTACCCACACGACGGTGAGCTGGGCGATGTCATTGTACCATATGCCGAGGTAGAGCTTCTTCCCCGTCGTGGAGGTGGAGGTGGAGGTGGCCGGGGAGAAGAAGCCCAAGGCGAAGCTGCCACCGTCGGATACAATGGTGGCGCCAGGGGAGAGCGGCTTGCCAGGGACAAGCCGGTCGTCGGCCGCACACGGCAGCGGTGGCAGGACGAGGAGCAGGACAGTGGCGTAGGTGATAGCTGAAGCTGACCAGTTCATCGTCGGACACGTTCATCAGAGATCGCCTTGTTGGGCAGTTACCATGCATCCACGTAGGAGTAGATAACTGAAGATTGATTTTGACCAATCGATTCAGAAATCGCCTTGAACGAACCTTGGTCCACAAGCAAAGGCAAAGGCAAAGGATTACGACGTTTGGTTTCAGACGAAGGGTGAAGAAACCTCGGTCGGTCCATATCTGACTGAAACAAACAGACATGATGTCATGTGGTGTGACAGAAGCGAATAAGAGATGAGCGAAAGCAAGTGACCTATGACACTTTTTTTTTCCTTACTCGGTCAAAAAGAACTGGGGTGATGGCAGCAGGCATCCAGGAAAGCTATCGATCTGCAGGCTCAGTCACCAGAGAAGAAGTTAAAATAGTGCACAAGCTTGGAGGTTCAGTGGACTCGTGGTCACTCGTTTACGGATTCAGAATTTGAGACTGCGTTTATTATGGTTGACATTTCTGCTGTCCACGTCGGACTCGGACCGCACGGCTCGGTGGTGGATGGCTTGTTGTTGTTGCTGCTGCAATCCATAGTGACACCAAATCTAAGGAAATTGTATGCGTATGAGTGTAATGAGTATGACCGGGACATCGATCTCCGATTGAACTCTAAAGAATTCCTATCATATTGACTTTGACTGTGTGTGTCGTCTGACTTTGACTCTTTGACAGAGTTGGGCTTCCATACGGTCCAACAACAACAAGGCACACCGCGCACCCGCTCAAGCCGCCGCATGGCAAGCCCGCGCACAGCTCATCAACGTTTGGGCCTTACGCGTGTTGCACAATGTTGCCCATGGACTCCATCTATTTTCCTCAAAAAAAAAAAGGACTCCATCTATGCCTAGCAGCGCACCAAGATGTTCCTTGACCCGTCGCTCCTCTGCAAATCCTCCATCATAATGTTTGTTGTAGAATTAGAGTGCCATTCAATGGAAACTCCAAGCTTATGATGACAATGGAAACTATATATTTTTTACACCTATGATGACAGATTTTTGTAAAAAATTAAATAAAATATATCGGACATGAACACGTGAGCAGAGATCGAGAATTGGTATCACCACTCGCCAGATAGATAATGACATTACAATATTTTTAGGTGTAAAGTCTTTTTATTTTTAGGTGTTGAGATAGAACAATAGATAGATAGATAGATAAATTTGAGTTCCAATGCATCAGACGCCCCTGCAATAGTAGAAGTTGACCCAAAATACCCTTTTTATTATATCAGTCCTTTCACTTGTTCATCTCACCGTCTACCTACCACAGACCACTATCCATCCGTCCATCCAAAACTTCAGGAAAATACCACAACTAAACCTAATCTCCTATAGTTGCCCATCACCGATTCAAACAGCAACCCAGCCGTCGACCGCCGCGCGCTAGTGCTCGTCCAGTCAGAGCAAGCATTATGGTGGGCTCCAAGCCGACTAAATCTAAGCTGGCAGAGAGAGCAGAGGAGAGAGAGAGTGTGTGGAGCGGGCGGATGCGGCGGACACTGTGCTCTCATTCCTTGTTGTACTGCGATGCTAGCTGCTCATTGGTTGCTGTAAAGCTGCTGCTGTGGCTGTCACATCTATGCTAGCGATTTGGGCCAACGACTTGGAAGAGAGAGGAGGCCAGCAGGCGCTCGGAAAGAGAGCGCGTGAGAGAGAGCTGCATCGGCGAGTGTGGGAGCTAGCGAGGAACAAAGCGCTAACGAGCACTGTGCGGCAACTGTTCATCGATTAAAAATTCAAATAGCCGGCCAAGTCGCCAGCCGTTGCGGATGCCCTTAGCTGCCATGGCTAGGAGCACTTGCAGGCTGCAGTGGATTGTTTACTTGCTTACAATTAAAGGTGTTTTCGAATTTAGGGGAAAATCTTATGCTATTGGATCACAGATTTTGGTCTTTCGTTCCATCTCTGATTTTTCATCATTTTCCTTTGATGAATGTCGACGACTCTATATTTCGGATTTTTTTTGACAACAACAATTTTAATATATAACGTTAAAGCACATACAAGTAAAAGATACTGAAGTGTTTATGTAGACATAGGTGATGCTTCCGTCGAGGGCGGCCCGTCAGGGCCATAGGGCCCACGAGAAGTGGCCACGATAGAAACATCGAGGGTCCTCATTCTCGCACTCCGATAGCACAGCCGACGCTCCCCTCGACTGTTTGATCGGTTTGTGTCTTCGAGGATATTTCGGATTGAAATTGGAATGCCAACAGGGCCGTGCGGGGCGATGTCCAACATTGGGGTGGGCACGCGATCAGGTGTGCAGTAGACAATTCCTCTCGGGGGCATTTATTAGAGCAACTCCAACGGTTTTGCGAATGAGCTTTGCATTTTTGTTTTTTTTTAAAGTCTAAAAAAACTCATATCCAACAGTTTGGCAAATGGTCTTTGCATTTTTGTTAACTTGACAATTTTCTGGAAAGGATTGACACATATGTCAACTGTGGATCGCGCTTGGCATTCCCCCTGCGCGCGTCTTTTCGCTCGCCGCTGCAATTTTGGTCCACAATTTTGGTAATTGCCAAGTGAATTTTGTCAAACTGTTGGAGATTAACTCTTTTTATCTTTGCCATATTTATTTGGGGCTTAGCAAACTCCCAATTTTACCAATCAAAATATGTAAAATCGTTAGAGTTGCTCTTAGGACCTTTTATTAGATGTAAAGATATAACAACAGTGCATTGTAAGTGCATGTTGTACCGCATTTACCGATCAAGCGCGGGGACAAACTTGGCCGCGCTGGTCTGACACAACACTATCTTACTATTACTAACTGGAGGCCTCAATAAAAGGCTCCACGTTAATTCTAGCTAGAAACGCTAGAAAAAAAGATAAATACTAGAAATTCTCACATTAATCATAGATATTGAACCATCGATTCAAAAGACTACAACCATCAATAACCATCGATCTATTTTATTTTCCAAAAAAAATAGCCACCGTGCATTATGTAGATAATAAAAAATATAGCCTAAAAAACTAGATTTTTCCTACCGTCATTTAGATGGATGTACCATCACGTTTACTTGGTTCGGCCACCGAGATACGCCTGCGCCCCAACCGGTAAAAAAGATCTAAAATCGAGATAACATGCCAAGAAAATCTATCGACACAGTTGCAACAAACACTCGATCGGATGGAAAAATAGTAACACCTGCCGCCGGGACTCTTGCATGCTCCAGACAACACAAGGTAAACACGTTGATCCCTTACCATAACTATATATGAATCAATATGGAAAAAGGAATTCTGACATTAGATTAGTATTAACTAATACACCTTTCAGTTTAGGATCTGTTTCACGTGTGTTGGCTACCAGCAGAAATTCATCTGTTGTTGTTCATCGAACAAGGGTATAGCCGTCTTCCTAATTTTTTTATTACAATTTAATTTGATCTAAATCCTACTTTCAGTTTAGGATCTATTTCATGTGTGTTGGACTACAAGCAGTAATTCATCTGTAATCGTTCATCGGACAAAGGTATAGCCATCTTGCTAAATTTTCATTACAATTTAAGTTGATCTAAACCCCACCTGCTTTCAGTTTAAGATCTATTTCACGTGTGTTGGATTACATGCAGGGATTCATCTGTAGTCGTTCATCGAACAAAGGTATGGCCGTCTTGCTAAATTTTCATTACAATTTAATTTGATCTAAATCCATCTGACAAATATTTATTATCCCTATAATATAATACATAATACAAACCAACATTTTCCATGCTTTGATGGAAGGCACGGCACACTGCCATCAAGAGACATTCAACTTCAGTACCTACTAGGATTTCCTTGAACAATCAGGTGATCTCCAATCGATCTTTATTCTTCTATATATATATACCATGTATGCATATTGCATTATTTATTAAGCTAGCATAAATTGAAAACCTGATCACTTATTAAACCACCTAGACATACATATCATCTACATTCATGATCACACACATAAGATAAAAATAGTGGTATCTTAGTATTTCTATAATTGAAGACTCTAACGGAGCCTACATGTTAATCATCACCAGTCGCACTAAGAAAAAAAATAAATATTGTACGTTAATTTAATATCTCATGTTTAGTAGAAAAATAACTTGAGCCGCACCTTAAAAAAATCTTGATCATTTGTACTTCACTCGGCAGTTTATAAAAAATTACCACTTATATCAACATTAAAAAAAGTAAGAAACCCCTCAAATATATATTGAAATTACCAACGTGTTCTATTATAAAAAATATTTAAACAACTACCAAGCGCGTGTACATTTCTACATTGTACAATTATATTAATATTTATATATCAGAATTTGATTATAGTAAATATACATATTGTGCCATCATGCAAATCAAATTCACTTGCATGGATGAGTGATAAATATATATGTAACATGCAAAAGATTTTCTTAACAACTCATATACTGACAGCACTAACAAATTATTTGAAACTATATTAAAAACAATGACATGTATTTTATTTAAATTTTCACAAGATATATTTATTCAATTTAACTAAAACATTCTCTACACTGATAATATAGCCATTGATACAAAATAATGTTTTAACATTTTGAAAAGTAGTGCAGGCCACATGCAGCTATATGTTGCTAGCCTTTGCAATTACTTTAGATTGCCCCCCCCCCCCCCACCCCCACCCCATTATGTTAGCTACACCATTCTATATCTTACTTGAAACTCTGGCACCAATAATCTTAAGCGATGGATACATACTTTAAATAACTATATATATATATATATATATATATATATATATATATATATATATATATATAATGGTGTAGCTATTAAAATAATTATATATATATATATATATTCTATTAATATTTTTTTTTCAGGTGACAGTTTATAAGCTAGAGTCATTATTTAAAAAGTATGAAAAGAGAGACAATAAAAGATACTATAAGAATTTTAAATTAACTTGATTTTAAGAAATCTGTAGCAATTAATAAGGTTAATTTGAAAAATAAATTTTTAGATTCATAGCATCATAAGATATGAGCTGCAACAAGAGACACTATAGCTTAATCTAATGTGAACTAACGACATATAAAACATACAGAAAGGTGCCATCTAAAGAGAAAATTATCGACATGGATACACAAACTTATAGATTTGTAATTGATATGTCTATCTCAACTACATAAAGTTAATGTAGTATCTATTATCTTAGAAAACAACATATTGAGTGTGAAAAATGTGCAATTTAATATCAAGTTTTAAATTTAGAGGTATTAAACAATGACTAATACTTATGCCTTTTAAGATTATGGCCCGTGCAAGAGCACGGGTTGGTGGACTAGTCAAGGTCTAATCACAGGCCCACATTGAACAACTGCTAGCCATTGTCATCGGACATATACTCACAATAGAAATCATCCTCACTTTTCGAAAAATCAAACTTTTAACTTTGACTAATTATATAAAATAATATAAATATTTATAGTATATATAATTAGTATAATTGAATATATTTTTATAATAAATTTATTTGAAGATATAAATGTTGTATGTTTTTTTTCTATGTACCTAGTTAAAGTTAAGAAAATTAATTTAACCTGTAAGTATTTCATGATGATTTTCTTTTTGGAAGAAAGGAGTATTATTATTCGTTGCCCGTATGACCTCACGCAAGAGGAATCAGAAGGCCCACAGTGCTCAAGCGCGTGCAACGACGAGCAATGGTGGATGTAGGTGGCAACAACATCAGCCGTGAGCCCGTGATACTATATTTTTAATTAATTATCATCAACCACTTTCATCGCCAATTAATTATCATCGCCCACTTTCACCACTGGTTTGTAAACCACAGTTATTGAGGTCCCTGCCTACAATGTTGATCGTTAATTAATTAGTGTCTACTGCTGAAATCATTAAGAGTACAATTTTCTGTATACTTAAAATCATCAAGAGCATGCATGAATTGTTTGAGTACCTTGCATGCAACTTGAAATTAGATGTGCTCATCAAAGTTGAAATTGGTAGCCCCTCTTGAAGAACAATTGTTCTACTTCATGCCTTCATGCCATGCAAAAGTAGAGGGGCTAATTAAAAAAAAGAGACTTAACATCAATTGTAGCTCCAAACAATGCGTCACATGGATCTACTCATCAAAATAGAAATGGGTAGCTCTATTGAAAAAAAAACTCTATTCTACTTCATACAAGAACTAATTAAAGCATCACATACTAACATTCATCAAAACCACTGTCATGTAATTTGGTAGGAATTAAAATGGGTTCATAGACACCAACCTTTTAGAAGATGGATTCACCTCAATTTAAATGTCTTCCTCAAGATCCAATTGAAAAGCGCTCTCTAAAATGGAGAAATAACTAAAATGAGAATCAAACATTCCAACCATCAAAACAATTGTAAAGCTATAAATTTAAAAGAGTGGATGCTTGTTACTAACTTTAAAGTGAGAAGATCATGCCCATGCTTGAAAATCCAAGACCTTCATTGAACATTTTAGTGAAGAATGGTTGCAACAATGGAGGGAAAGGTGGGGAAAGGCGCCTCCTTGGCTGAGTGTGCTCGAGATGGGAGAAAAGAAGGTCAGTTTTGTACTATCATTGTAGTCTTAAGCCAAAGGGCCAACAATGATAGCACAACATCACTATCGGTTCAAGCCACGAACTACAATGACATATCTCTGCCAGTTCCATCCACCAACCGACGGTGATATGGACCACTGTCGAGTTTTTGAGGCCTCCAACCATTTTCTAATTTCAAGCTAAGAACTTGTAGTGAAGACATATCATTGCTAGTGTATTGGAGGTTTTGGGAGAAGCGCAAAAAATAAGGAGGAGGACATGTTATTGGGAAATGATAAACTAAGGAAAAGAATGGCGCATCTCATCATGAGTTCATCACAATCACCGGTTACTGGCACAAAATCTTAGCTAAGGTAGAATGGTTTAGAGATTTATGCAAAACCTATTCGAGCAGCATTCATGTGGTAGTTGTATATAAGGATTTGAACCAACCGCTTCTGCAGGCTTACTGAGCTTCTTTCTTCTCATATATATCATGGTCCCTGGCCCATGGTCAGATATTATCAGATGCGTACGTGACTACTCCCTTCAAAGTTGAAAGATCCTAGAACAGGTCTGCATGAGAAACCACAGAAAGAAAGCTTGAACTGCGGGTTAATTAATTAGTCTTCCGAAGAACTTGGCATCTTGGCTGCGCCCGAAAGAAAGACGATTAGCGGCAAAAAATGAAGGATCCCAAAGAATGGCATGCGGAAGGGGAGAGGAAAACTACCATTTCTTCACTATCCCAAGACCATATAGCCGGGCGGCCATCGAAGCAGACTAATTAAATTAGGTTGTGTCAAATGTAGACAAATAGAGCAGAGACCAGCTGATTAAATTACCATATATGTATCTAGAATTCTAGATAGCTTGCCTCAAAACTTTCCCCAAAAGCATAACGGATCATGATGAACCATTGATACCGTAACCCCCGACAAAGAAAAAAAAAGATGAGATCAAGAGAAAGGAGGCAAACAACAAGCTTAACGAAAGGCGTTTCTGACACACGGGTGATGATCAGATCAAGTGTAACGTAGAAGCTCTTATTAGTTGTGTCATGTGAGCTTTACAAAGAGAGGCCTACACAGCTCCACTGGCAGTATGACCACCTCCAAAATTAGCAGATTTGACGATGGGCGATCGAGGAGGTGGACAGAATGCCAAGGAACTCTCAGTAAGCGCCCCTTTGATAAGCACGCACGACGACTACCACTACTTGCTTGCTCCGAGCGATCCAGCCATATATAGATGCCAGAGACAGACCCACAGCTGCTGCTCTTGCTCACTGTAACAAGTATAATGTGCTGCTTTACTAGCTACTAGGCGAGCAATTTGTAGAGAGCGAGCCATAGAGTAAGAGTGGAGCTAGCTATAGGGTATGTACATCGTGGCTTGCGATGGCAACCTCAGCGGGTCCCCAGGGCTCCCTACAACACTTGCACGTAGTAGGAATTAGGAAAAAGAAACAAGGGCCGGTAGACGTAGCAATCGCCGATACGTGGCGGCAATGGCTGATAGGGAACGAAGCGGAGACGGGAGAGGAGGGGCGGTGGCCGGCAGTGGACGGGAAGAAGGCGGTGGACGACGCCACTGGCGCGCTACTGTGGAGGGCGGCAGCCAGCAGCATTGGACGACGGGGAGAAGGCTAGCTAGCGGCGGGCGGCGATGCCGGGGAGGAAGAGAGGGATGCGGCGGAAGCTGAGCACAGCACAGAAGCACAGAAGGAGAAGACCGATGGGGCGATGGAGAAGAGAAGACTGGACTCTGTCACTCTGTGGCCCGGGCTGTGGGAACTCTTAGGCCTTGTTTACATCCAAAGTTTTTAATCAGTAAAGTAGCGTTTCGTTTTATATTTAATAATTATTGTCGTTTAATTATAAAGTAATTAGATTTAAAATATTTATTTCGTAAATTATAATAATTAGTTACTCCATGCATACTTTAAGATTCGATATGACTGAGAATCTTATTAAGATTTGAAATTTTGAAGCGATCTGAACATAAAGTGGGACCTGTCCACGCCAACTTGTGTGGGTACTGTGGAGAGAGTCCATGACAGGTTGGTGAGACGAATCAGCAGCGATTCAATTCATTGGGGGTGTTTAGATGGTGAAAAGGGGTGAAAAAAATCCTGTAGCACTTGTCATGTCACACTGTAGCAATTTTATTTTTATTTAGTAATAATTGTCCAAACATTGATTAATTAGACTTAAAATGTTCGTCTTGCAAAGTACAACAAAATTGTGCAATTAGTTTTTTATTTCATTTATATTTAGTACTCCATATATGTGCCGATATTTTAATGTGATGAGCAATAGAAATTCAATGTGATGAGAAATCTTGGAATTTCGAATGAATTCCTGGGACTAAACAGGGCCATTGCAGATTTCAGCAGGCGTGCACTGCACGATGCATCATGCATATGCACTAGCTAGGAACCTTGGCTGGATTTCAGCAGAAGGATCCAATGGATGGATGGTGCCTGCCCTGCCTACTGTCGCCTACCTAGCTTGAGAGTGCGGCACTCAGCAAACTCAGCTTATAGTCAAACCCTCAACTCGGCTTATAGTCAAGCCAACTCAGCAAAATTCTACGTGAAAAAAAGAATAGAGGAGAGAGAATAAAATAAGCTCTAAACTTGGTAACAAGTACATCACAATCTCCTAGGCTGCATACAGGTTCCCACCACCTCTCACATGCTCAAAATCTCAGATATCAAGGAGAATAATAATTACACTTGTACAGTTCGTGGCTTAATACATGCGGCACAAAAAAAACGTACAATTAGGAATGTTTGGTTGTTAGCCACACTTTGCCACACTTCACATTAGGTAAGTTTGACCAAGTTGACAAGTGTTTGGTTGGTAACTAAGGTTAGACATAATTCTTTTGGGCTCCACATGTCATAGAGTATAAAAGTGTGGCAAGATTCTCTTAGACATGACAAAGTGTGGCAACGCTTGCCACACTTGCCTAAGGTTAGTTGTGGCAATCCATAGCTAGCAACCAAACATGCCCTGAATGCATGCATTCATGCAGCAGGAAAGCTAGCTGATTGGTTGTTGTATGTAACCGTATTTATTTAACTGTGTATTCCAAAGCATTATACCTCGTACTTCTTGCGGACGTCTAAAATAGCTGTCTAACTGAAAAACACAAGCACGCCTAAGAAAAGGGTCTGGAGGAAGTACTTGTTATTGGCTCCTTTTCCCTACAACACGCCGGGTCTATTTAATAAAAAATAAATTTTAAGTTATATAATAAGTTTAATTATTGTACAACTTGTCTTTTCAGGTTGTCTCAAGATAATATAGCTTGACTCAGAGGTAAACTTATTGAAGCTGCTCTTATGACGATCTATGCATGGATCGATTAATCTGGAGGTGGTGGGTCTGGGTCTGGATCTGGGACTGGGACCGGGACCGGGTGCATCATGATGAGTGACGACGGTACACCGGGGGACAAAAGGCAGGAATTTGGGGGCAAGCAGCAGCCTGCCTGCTGGCCGCCCACTGCACACACTTCTGGCGTAGTAGTGTTTCCTCTCGCGCGCCAGCAGCGGTGTGTGCGTTCGTGCCTGCCGTTCGGTCACCACACGGCACACCGTGTCTCTTAGGAAGAAAATCGAGTGCGGACCGTCCGCACCGTGGGAAAGTTACGGACGTCTACAGTCCGCACGAACGCACCGTACGGACGGTCCGTATTGAATTTTTTTCCGTCTCTTATCAGGCAGGCACCCACTGTTTCATCGGGTATCCTAAGACGGAAGCGGCCATAACGCAGTTCCACTGTCGCCGCCGCAGATGCTTGGACGACGATGGATCCGTCGAACAGGAGTAGACTACTGCAGCAATGAAAGGCATGCATCATGGGAAAAGCGCGCGGTCCTCATCTGCCATCATCTCCTCTCGCTGCAAGCGAAAATCAGTGTGTGGCTCGTACTCGCGGGCACCCAACCCGTCGTCGATCGGACATATCATCATTTCCAAGCGAAGGGCCGCCGGTCTCTCTTCTTTCTTTTCTTCTCTGCCGGCCACAGCCAGACCTCGGCAGGCCGATGCCTCTCTTCTTTCTTCTGTGCCGGCCACGGCCAGCCCTCGGCAGGCCGATGCCCGGTCGTTTAATCATGGGCGGATCGCGGATGCATATGCGGCGCCGATGCCGAGCGGAGGATGGAGGAGCGAGAGCGGTTGCCGATTGGATCATTGCCCTGCCGTCTGCCAAGGCCGCTAGCTCTTCTGCTTCTGCATCGCTGCATGCCCAGTGGCCAGTACAGTACTGACACGTACCGCACTGGCCAACAGCCCAAGTGTATGGTTATTTGCGGCTGCCCGTCGTCTGCCTGCATGCGGTCTGCGTACCGCATTCATTCGTGCCTGTGCTGCTTCCTGCATGCTTTGACCGGATCCAACTGTAGGAGTACATCGTGATGCGGCCGTATCAGGGTTTAGGGGAGCAACTTACGCGTACTGTTACGTGAACACGTGATGGCCATGAACTGTTTTATATTTATTGAAGATGTTCCAAATTCATAGCGCAAGAAAAAGATCGGACTTCAGACGAAATGAAGCGGAGGCCTGTCGCCGGGAGGCTTGGGCCGGAGCGAGGGTTCCACCGAGATTAAGTCATTCACCCGACTCTTGATAATAGTGAGGAGTGTTTGCTGACTGACGCCTGTGGTTTTTCTCCTTCATATTTGAGGGGTTTTCCACGTTAAATCTTGTGTCGCGCTGTGATTTGTTCTTGTGTTCTTCGACGGTCGACATTCACAACAATATTTGCGATCAGCATGTCAGGAGGATCATCACGGCTTTGCAGGCGCATTGACGGCTTAAAATCATGGTGATGATCATATACGTTCATGGCCTAGTTAGTAGTTACGTTAAACTATGCCTTAAAAGTTAAAAGCTAGAACCATGAAGCCAAAACTTTGTACGTAGGATACAAAACATTATTAGGCAGACAAAGGGTGAAATGAGTTAATAGATAAGATTTAATTATTACTCGGATTGTAAGTCAACATAATTTACTCCTTCTGAGACATCTTGCCCTTTAAATTTTTTCTCGGTGTCGTCCGCGTGTCGTGCAATCAGGTTCCTATCTATGGAAGTTTTAGTGTGTGTTCATGTGTATTGCCTTTATTCATAGCTATATTATTGTATTATAATAGTTTAGAAATGCTAAGAGTATCTCTAGCAAGAGCACCCAAGTCAGTGCCCCTATTTTTGTTGGCCTAGTTTTTTTGTTTTTACTCCAGCAATAGTAGCAGCCAACCCTGAGCCCCAAATTTATTCTAGCAGATATTAACAAATAGGGCTCGCTCATTATTTTCTCTGTCTTCTTCCTCTTCTATTCTTCTTCCCAACGTAGGATTAGAGGAGGACGGCACAGCAGCAGCGAGGGAAAGCGTTGCAGCATGCCCGGGCCCACACGCAGCCGAGGGAGGGGTTGGCTAGGCCCACGTCTATTTGTGGCCCCACGACCACGAGCGTTAGCAACACATGTGGGGCCAGAGGATGGGTGCAGGAGCTATAGGGAGGTCGCGGGGCAGCGGGTCGCGGCAGAGCAGGTTCGCGTAGGGCAGCGGGCCATGCGTCGGGGCAACATCGATGGCGGGGCAGTGAGAGCCGCTAGGGAAGTAGCAAAGAATAGGGTCTAGAAGGAGAATTTGGATGCCCAACTAAAAATAGGGTATGCAATGTATACGGACAATAGTTGAGTGATATTTTTTTGTTGCATGGACATCCATATTTAGCTATGGGATTTAAGTAGGGGCCGTGATGGAGATGCTCTAAGAGGTGTTCTACTGTTTATTATAGCAACACCAAGAAACTATCCTTCGAAAAAAAAACTTCAAGAGGCTAGGTAAAATTATATTTCAAATTACAAGATTTAGCCAATATGTAAGAGAGAGAATTCATAAAAAAACACACCCTCCATTCCAAGAATCTTGGAGAGTCAATACATCGCAAGTTTGACCATGCCCCTTCTTCGCCGCCCTCTCCCTCCACATGCCCCTCCTCCACGCTCCCTTGCCGTCGTCCATGACCCCGTGCTCATTTTGCCCTCCCCCCCGTTGCTGGCCCCCCAACTCATCGGAGATTTGGCGAACCCTAGCACCTATGGCGGCCTCCTTCTTTCCCTCCCTCTTCTTGCTAGAGCCCCACCATGGCCATGCTCGTGGGCGACGCCGAGCTCCAAGCTCCAGCCATGGCGCCACCTGCCCCTCCCTAGCCCCAGTCACCACTAACACTGCCAAGACCCCTAACCCGCCCAGACACCACCCCCATCACATGGCATGTCGGCCTCCCCCGGGCCGACACCTTCTATAGCCTGCCAGAATTGTTGAAGAAACTATATCTCGCTGTCGTCGAAACCCTAGACATTGGCGGCTTCTTCTTCCTTCCTAGCATAGGCGCGGCCACGAGCGTGTCACGACCTCCTCCTCCTTCTCTAGCACGAGAACGGGCTCCTTCTTCCTCTTTATCTGGCGTGGGCACAAGAGCGCGGCGGGTAATGTAATAGACTTTTTGTCACTGGTTTGTTAGCCACCTACCAATGACAACGCCATTCTAATTAACTAACCAGTCCGACGCGGACAACTGAAATGTCAACCATAAGAAGCGTCTGAGTCAAACTAAAAATTGGGGAGATTATTTTTGTTAGTTCCGAAAAGAATTCAAATAAAATAAATGGAGAGAATAAATAAATTCCAAATAAAGAAGAAGAAGATTTGGCAGTATAGACCAAGTCTGGGATGCTGATCCGTGCCTAACAAATGCTGTAGCCAGCATATCAGCAAATTATCTCTACGAATTCAGCTCGTCAGCGCATTGCAATTGCAAGGAAGGTGCTCGATGTCTTGGTTAGACATCAGGTACGCCACCACTGTCCTCCTCCTCCTCCTGCTGCTGGCATCACCGTGTGCCACCGATGACCGGCTCATCCCCGGCAAGCCGCTCTCCGCTGGTGCCACCATCGTATCCGACGGCGGCAGCTTCGCGTTGGGCTTCTTCTCCCCAACCACCAACACGTCGACCCCGGGCAAGCTGTACCTCGGCATATGGTACAACGACATCCCCGGCCGGCTCACCGTTGTGTGGGTCGCCAACAGAGAAACCCCCGTCACTGCTTCGCCACCGGCTCTGTCCCTGACCAACACCTCCAACCTCGTCGTGTCCGGCGCCGACGGCCGTGTTCTTTGGACGACTAACGTCGTCGTCGGTGCAGCTGCGGCGACCAACAACACTGCGGCCGTGCTTCTGAACACCGGCAACCTCGTCATCCGGTCTCCGAACGGCTCCACCTTGTGGCAGAGCTTCGATCACCCGACTGACTCGTTCCTCCCCGGCATGAAGATGCGGATGAACTACAAGACGCGCGTCGGCGACCGGCTGGTGTCGTGGAAAAGCCCCGACGACCCATCGCCGGGGGTCTTCTCCTACGGCGGGGACCCAGACACGTTCCTTCAGATCTTCGTCTGGAACGGAACGCGTCCGATTCTCCGCAGCGGGCCATGGACGGGCGAGTCGGTTACCGGGGGATTGATTCCCATGAACACCACCGTCATCTTCTACCAAACCATTGTCAGCACCCAGGAGGAAATCTACCTAACCTTCAGCGTCTCGGACGGCGCCGAGCATACCAGGTACGTGCTCACTGACTCCGGCGCGCTCCTCTTCCAAATCTGGAACAGCAGCTCGTCCGCATGGGCCGTCTTGGGTGGTTCGGGCAATCGTCCTCAGTGCAGCCTGTATGGCTACTGTGGCCCGAACGGCTACTGCGACAGCACGATGTCTGCCCCTACGTGCAAGTGCCTCGACGGTTTCGAGCCAGTGGGCTTGGAGGAGTGGAACAGCGGCAGGTTCTCTCAGGGGTGCCGGCGAAAGGAGGAGCTGCAGTGTGGCGACGACGGCCGTTTCTTGGCCCTGCCGGGGATGCAATCGCCGGATAAGTTCGTGCTCGTGGAGAACCGAACCTTGCAGGGCTGCGAAGCAGAGTGCACCAAGAACTGTTCGTGCGTGGCGTATGCTTACGCCAATCTGAGCAGTAGCAGAACCACGGGGGACCTGACGAGGTGCTTGGTGTGGGCCGGCGAGCTGATCGACACATGGAAGAGTGATACAGATACTCTGTACCTCCGGATCGCAGGCTTGGATGCAGGTGCGCAACAAGTTGTATCTAATGTTTCTGTTCAAAAGTATACTTTGAAAGGCCAGTGAACTTGGGGAGCGCTTGGATTTTTTTTTGTGGCTTCAAACATGTTTTGAAATGTGAACGTACGTGAAGTTCTTGAACTCCGATAGGCCTTATTTTTCTGTTCTTTTTATGAGAGAGAGGGGGGGGGGGGGGGGGGGGGGGCATTGGTACTGCGACGAAAATAGGGCTTAAGTAGTCTTTGATCAATCGATCGTACTATATATGCAAGCATAAAACTCTGGACTGACTTATAAAAGATAGGTACGAGGGCGAAGAGCAACGCTGTGAAGAAGATTGTGCTGCCTGTTGTTTTATCATGTGGCATTCTGATACTTACAGGCATTTCCATTGCATTATGGATCAAGTTCAAAGGTACAACCCTACATAGTTGTATTCTTAGGCCCCGTCTATTTTACTCTTCTAAGGACTGGTTATACAATATTGAACAGGTAAAATAAGGTATGAGACAAAGCATATGAAGCTAATTTTCGATGGCATGAGTACATCAGATGAACTCGAAGGAAACCATGCCCACGACTCTGAATTCCTCTCTGTTAGGTTTGAGGATATCGTGGCTGCAACACACAATTTTTCAGAAGCATGTAAGATTGGGCAGGGGGGTTTTGGTAAAGTTTATAAGGTAACTACTTAATTAATTCAATATTATTTTCCCCTTATTAGTCTAACCATATATATAATTACGTTGATTTGATGTTAATTTTAATTATGTATCTCCAATCTTACTACTATTGATTGGAGGCAATGACCTATCAGAATCCTCATCGGAGCACTAGAAAAAAGGCAAATAGTAGAAATTCTCACAAAAACCAGAAAATCTAGACATCGACTCTATAGGCTCTGATTAGATCTATTCTGTTATAAAAAAATACTCATGTTTACCATTATGAAAAATAAGATAACATTGTCACCTAGATCTAGATCTAAATTATCCAAATACACCATTATAAAACATAATCAAGTGACACTAGATTTGCTTCCAAGTTACCACATATGCCAATCAAATAACCACCTAAAATTGCGTCTAAAATTACCAACTGATGCCATTCTAAGTATATAAGGAGGTGTCTCACACCTCACTTTTTTGTTTGACCTATGTGAATGAGTTAATTCATAATCATGTCAATTCTCACAAGCTAATAATTAGTATAAGCGTGATAATAATGTTATTTCATCACGTTTGAGAGATGAATTTATGATGCACCACCTCATATAGGTGTAGGTGGTTACTCAAATCAAACACCCCATAAGTAACCCCCTAAATTTTGCATCTAAATTACAGATCTCTACCATTGTTAAGATCAATGAACTCTCAAGTTCACTTCTAAATTGCCACCATCAACTATTATGAAAAATAGATAAGTATCATAAATTAAGCCTATATATGTTTCTAAATTACTAATCTCCACTATTAATATATAAAAGAGTAGTTCAAAAGTAAACATGCATGCATGAGCAATAACTATATATTTTGATGGTTTAGCAATCATCCAAAATGTTCTTTTAATGAATCACATACCAATGACACCAACAACTCATTTTAAGTTTATTGATACTATGCGACATTAAATTTTTGTAAAACACTATCTTCTTGGATAAATTTATGCATTTTTACAGACTTATAGTATATAAATGCAATCATGGTTTAATTTTAAGAACTCTGCCTTTATAAAGTACTAATACACACATAATTCTTTGATAGTGCAAATTGAAATCTGGAGTGCCAAAATTGTTGTTTATGCCATTGTTGTAATCATTTTTAGTAAAGTAGAATTGATATTTTTACATTTAAGTTACAATAAACACTAAGAATTTCAACTTTAAATGTGGACAAATTTTTTTTGCAACTAATAACACTAAACTTGAAAGCCTAGATTCATGGTATGACAACATATAGGCCAAAACATGAGTTTATATAACTTAAGCAAAGATTTCAATAAGCAAGTAGTGAAAGCACAAGGGTGAGTTGTGTAAAATAAAAATATAAATATGAATGAAAAATATATAGAAGAGTTGATAAAGTGCAACAACCTTATAGAAACCCTAGATTATATGTGTGGATATTACATTAGAAAATAAATAAAGACATATAGAGCACGCGCAAAATTAAATAGTTTTGGTTAGTTATAAGTACTAAAGTTATCCGCAAATTCTCTATTAACATCTAATGACATTATTTTTAACCCATGCATGATCATAGGTTGATGGAATAGTTACATTGAATTGTCTATGTGGCGAACTTAAATATAAGTTTCTTTCCTTACTTTTGCTGAAGGCAATGCTAGGTGGCCATGAAGTTGCTATCAAAAGGTTAAGCAAGGATTCTGAGCAGGGATCAAAGGAATTCAAGAATGAAGTCATTTTGATTGCTAAATTGCAACATAGAAATTTGGTTCGACTCCTTGGTTGTAGTGTTGATATTGATGAGAAAGTTCTAATTTATGAATACTTACCTAATGGAAGCTTAGATGCTACACTTTTTGGTACGTGTCACATCATAATCACTTAGATATAACGTATAGCAGCTATATATATTGAGTTACTTTAATTATCATGCAGATAATTCTAGAAAAATGTTGTTGGATTGGCCAATCCGATTTAACATAATCAAAGGGGTTGCAAGAGGACTTCTCTACCTCCACCAAGATTCAAGATTGACTATAATTCATAGAGATCTCAAGGCCGCTAATGTTTTGCTAGATGGACAAATGAAACCAAAGATAGCAGACTTTGGCATGGCAAGGATATTCAATGATAGCCAGGAAAATGCAAACACTCATCGTGTTGTTGGAACATAGTAAGTAGTTATATCAATAAATTCTTAAATAATGTGTAGTTCAATTCATCTTTAATACAATAATATGTGGACTTGAAATTACCAAACAGTGGTTACATGGCCCAGAGTATGCAATGGAAGGTGTCTTCTCCATCAAGACTGATGTCTATAGCTTTGGTGTTTTACTCTTAGAGGTCATTACTAGTACAAGGAGAAACTCCATTAGTAGCACCATGGGGTTTCAAAATATAATAGTCTATGTGAGTATATGTCCTTTTTGTAGTTGTAAACTAAAGTAACTGGCTAGAAGCTCTTGCTTACCACAAACACAAATAATTTTTTGGTTGTTTCAGGCCTGGAACATGTGGAAAGAGGGAAAGGCAGGAGATTTGGCAGACCCAACTATTATGGATACTTGTTTGCTAGATGAAGTCTTGCTTTGTAGTCATATGGCACTCTTATGCGTCCAGGAAAATCCTGTTGATAGGCCAATTATGTCATCTATTGTCTATAGTCTAGAGAACGGAAGCACCACATTGCCAACACCCAACAATCCTGGGCACTATGGACAGAGGAGTGGTGATATGGAGCAAATAAGGGATGAAAACAACTCCATGAACTCCCTTACTCTCACAACAATAGAGGGACGATAGTCCTATTTTACAAAATATTGCTGAACAAATTTCCATCACTATTTGTGGTTTGGAAGTTATTTCCTTTTTGATTTTAGGTTTCATTTATGGATATCTTATTATTACTACTTAGATACTCTTTGTGGATATCTAGATTACAGTTGTTATGAAAATATTACCATTATTTTACTTCCCTTCTTTTAGAGCATCCATATAAATTGTCAAGAGATGTGCTGGGGAAAGAGATAAATCATTGAATTCCCAAGAGAGAATGTTTGGCTACCAATTTGGTAAATTCCAAAATAATAATAATAATAGCCATTGGATCTATACTAACTAAAAATATCTCCAATGTAATGGAAAATAACTTAAATAACCCCCTAAATCTTTATACAAAATTGCTCACATCTGCTACTTCTATAAAATGACCCCTTGAATCTTCATCTAAGTAATCAACCTATAGTATCATAAGGAAAAACAATATGAACCGGTGAAAAGCTCTTCATTCTTAAGGTTTGTTGCAGACAAGAACACTTAACCTTGTCATAAGTTTTCTCAAAGTCTAGCTTTAAGATCACCCCATCTAACCTTTTCCTATGCATTTCATGAATAGTCTCATGTAGATTGACTAGCCCATCCAAAATATTCCTACCCTTCATGAAGGCTGATTGAGAGGGTTGGATCACCATTTGAGCCACTAGGAATATTTGGTTAATCAACACCTTTGTGGAAATTTTGAAAGTAACATTTAGCAAACAGATGGGTAAGAATTTTTGGATCTGTGTTGCCTCTTTTTTCCTCCGTAGCAGCGCAATTGCACCAAAGTTGAGACTAGAAAGAGGTAAGTTACCCTTGTAAAATTTGGCGAATAGGGGTAGGAGATCCCCTTTTATTAATTCCCAAAAAATTGGTAGAACTCATCCAGGAATTCATCAGGTTTAGGAACTTTATCATGATCCATTTGAAAAATAGTCTCTTTAACTTCTTTTTCTAAAAAAATAGCCATTAAAAGCTTATATTCAAGTTGTGGGACATGTGGAATGTCATGTATAACAGACTCCACCAATGAAAAATTGTTACTAACCAGTTCCCCAAAGAGACCATTAAAATAATTAGTGATAAATTTTTTTAGATTTCCATCACCCTCAATTATCCTTCCTCTCGCTCTAATCAGAAAATCCTAGTCTTTTGGTGTTTGCCATTAGCCACCAGGTGAAAATACTTAGTATTGGAGTCACTTCATAACAATCTAGTTTTGGCTCTTAGATATCATTTTACTTCCTCTTCCCATAAAAGAAAAACCAAACTTTATAAAAAAATTAAGATCAATTTCCATAGTACTAAATAGCTGCACCTTCGCCTTTATGTCAAGCGCCTCAACTTTCTTAATCAACTCGGCCATTTCTTTCTTGTAATTTGCCCAGCCCTTTAAGAACCTCTAAGACTTCATATCTTTGCCAACGTTGCAGAGGAGTATAACCTCCCTATTCCTTTCTCCATGCTCCAGCAACGAACTCACTAAAGTCATACCTCAACAAGTCAACAACCAACCAAGCTCCAATTTGAACCCCAATTGCTTATTACATAGTGACATAGTGTCTAATAGCAACAGGGTATGATCAGAAATTTCCGGTGTCAACGCCATGGGCCAATACAGAATCAGTCCAACCCACTCGTCCTTTGTTTGGCCCAATCTGCAGTATACTGAGTAAGGAAAAATATGACGTTGGGGCGATTATTTTTGTTAGTCACCGAAAAGAATACAACCGGGTTTTGTCATCAATGCCAAAATAGAAAAAAAGAGAGAGAATAAATCAATGCCAAATAAAAAAGAAGAGAGAAGAATTGACATCATTTGCCAATAGACCAAGTCTGCGATGCAGATCCGTGCCTATCAATGCTAGGTAGCTAGCATATATCACAGCATATCATCATCTCTACGAATTCAGTTTGTCAACGTACTGCAAGCAAGGTGTTGTCACGGTTCTACTGAGAATCGTGATGATAACTAGAATTGGAATCGGGATTTGGGGAATAGCATGAACAGGATGGGGAATAGAAGAGCCGACGAAGTCGGTTTGGTAACACCCTAAATTTTCCTTTATTGAAAATAGGAATAAAATGTTTTATTTTCGAAATCTGGTGCTCATGAAATCATAGCAAAATGAAAACTTTTTATGAAATTAAAAGTTTCTTTTGGTAGAAACATGGTTGGTGCATTCATGCTGACACATAGTATTTTTGTCTGGGTTGGAATTTGCAAAATTCAAATTGAATTCAAAACTTTATTTGGAAATGTGTTTGGAAATTTAGAAAATAAAAGAAAAAAGACAAAATCCCTCCCCCTCTGTTTGTTTCTGGCCCGCAGGCCCACTTCTCCCTTCTTCCCCCCAGCCCAAGCTCTCCCCTCCTTCTCTCGGATGGGCCAATGCCCCACAGGCCGGCCCACTCTGCTCTCCCCTCTCTTCTCCTACTGACAGCCCGGTCCCGCCCTTTCTCTCGCCGACAGATAGGTCCCACCTGTCAGACCCTCCTTCCCCCTTCCTTTCTTCTCCCTTCCTCCCTTTCCTTTCCTCTGTGCCAGTGATCCCCGTATCTGCCGAGCACGAAAATCCGAGCAGGATTTCCCTTCCCCTCCCTACGCCGAGCACTGCCCACCGGCCGCCTTCCCTTTCCTCCTCTCCCTCTCTTTCCTTTCCCGCGCCGTCGCCTTCCTTTTCTGCCAAGCGCGCCGCCGCTGCCGAATCCTCCCTTCCTTCTCGGTGGGTCACCCTCGGGGCTATATAAGGCCTCGTACCCCGCCCTCCGCCTTCATACCGCCCCTCGAAGCTTCGCAGACGCTCAGAGCCGCCGCAGAACACCGCCACCGCCGCGAGCCGCAAGCACCGACTGCCGCCGTCGTCGTCCCGCCGCTGCACGGTCCCTCTGCTCCATCCATCTGCGCTTCGAGCTCCGCAGCGTGGTAAGAAAGCTCCCCGAGGCTCCAGAACCCCATCCCGCCCTCTCTCTACCTCCGCGCAAGATCGCCGACGACCAGAGCCACTATATCGCGGGCACCGCCACGCCCGTCGTTCAATCGGTCCAACCGAGACCGCCATCGAACTCGCGTTGTCCCCCTCGTGTCCCCGTGCCCTTCTTCCTCTCTCTCTCGCTCTCTGCACACCTGCGCACACTCACCCGAGCCGCTGAGCCGCCACCGCACGTGGACCGCCCTTTGGATCCTCCCTCGGCTTCAACCAACACCCCAGACGAGTTCTCCGTCTCACCCTCTCTCTCCCCGACCGTTCTGCGTCGCGATTCCTGCACCGTAGCGGTGGATATCCTCGCGCCGCCGCACTCCGGCCATGGCGCCGCCGCCAGAGCGCCGCCCCGGCGACCTCGCGCCCGCTCTCCTCCTCCTCTTCTGACCCTAGCCGTCCGATCGACCGTAGACGGTTTAGATTAGAACCCCGAAGGGGTACGCTCCCTGGTCCACGGTGGACCGGTGGACCAGCGCCCTGTGCACGGTCCACGGCCACGTGGCGTGTTCTCGGTTTACGCTTTCCCTTTTTCCAAAACGCAAACAGTGTCTGTTTTGAGTAAAATACGTTTTCTCTTTCTGAAAACGAAAAGTTTCGCGGTTTAATCAAAATACGTTTTCCTTCTTTTTACAGATCTGCCCCTTCTATTCAAATGCTTATATTTTCTCCGTTTCAACTCCGTTTTGACCCAAACGAGTTGCGTTAGATCCGTAATTTCATAACCTATCTAATGGTACAGTTTTTATCTATGTTAATTACTTTTGAAAATCGAAGTTAATTAATTTGTTAATACTTTAATCTTGTCTTTTCAAAATCTTGTTTAATCTATATCTTCTCCGTTTTAAATCCGTTTCGTTCCGTTCAAGTTGCGTTGGCTTCGTATCGACGTAACCTTTCTCTTAGTGATCTTTAATACCATGTTAAGAGCTCTGTATTTTCATGATGTAAAACCCTAACTTGATTAACCAATATGCAACATATTTTACATAAAATGTCGATGTTTTCCCTTTCGTTTTCGAAAATCCAAATACAATTTTGACCTAATCTAAACAAGGTGTTTCTTTGAAATACCCTATACACTCTTTTATATAATAATAAAATTGATAAAGCTTATAGCTCTCTTTTGTAAAAGCAAATCTTCCGTTAGTTGTATCTTTCTAATCGTAGATCCGTTTAGTGTGTTCTTCGCGCCTGTGTGATCGTAGAGTTGCGTAGATCTCTTTTTAAATCCTTTTCATTGATTGGTGTATTGTTCTAATTTAGCCATGTTTGTGTGCTTTGTATGATCAGAATGCTTGTGTGGTGATTTGGTAATTATTGTCCAATCGGTGAGAGTTACGTTGGAGATCAAGAAGTGGGTGTTACAGAAGATCTTTGAAGACGTTGATCTTTGAAGAAAGGATCTGTTTTAAGGCAAGTATTATATGGGATCTTCCTTGATGTCCTATTCATGATGTTTTAAATAAAATCATATGCATGTGTCTAATCTTGTTGCCATACGGATCACCTAGATCTGATTACCTTGATCCTTGAAATCCTATGGGTTACTTTTGCATATGGGTAGTTATTGCTAGTGCTCCTCTTTAATAAGCATGATCCTTTAGTCTTGATTAATGACTATATGAAATGATAAAGTAAAACTTGACTTTTTAGCAACATGGTTTTAGGACCCTATCTGTCAGCAAAAACTGGGACATACAGTACAACCACGAGGGCTATAATGGCTCTGGCTTTAGTTCAGTATGAGGGCAACTCTCTCGCATGTGGCAGTTCGCGAAAGTTGCCATTGACGAGCGGTTGCGAGGGGGCTGGAGTGGGGACCGCTGCGTGTGTGTACCATCGAAGGGCTCCTATATACCCCTTGCCCGTGGATCCGTAGTGTCTGTTGTTTGTCAGCGAGCCCCTTTGAAAGACTTCATAGTGAACCCTGCCGGCCTTCCTTGGAAGTGGGTCAAGAGGCTGATCCCCTCTGGCGAAAGGGTAAATCACGACTTGTGGGTAAAGTGTACAACCTCTGCAGAGTGTTAAAAACTATCATGATAGCCATGCTCACGGACACGAGCGGCCCGGAAAACTCACAGACTCTTTGGTTACTTGTTGGTTATCTTTATGAATCACTTTATCATGTAATTATGTTACTTGTTCATTTGTTTACTTGATCATGCAAATTAACTTGGGGACTTAAGCATAACTTTGATCTCTCACTTATAAAGTTTTGTTACAAATTAAAATGCTTATCGCAGTAAACCAGTGTCAACTTTTTGAGCCTCATGAACCCCATATATGCTTGTTGAGTACGAAAGTACTTACGCTTGTTATTTTCTTTTTAATCTTTGGATAAAAATCCCGGATGGGTACCAGTTTGCGAGAAGTCTTGAGCAGTTAGGCTTGTGATCAACCAGTCAGTTGGTCCCTGCGGAGTGGAGTCTTCACCTGAAGTTCGGAGTGTCTTACCGCTGTTTGCTCTCTCAAGGTTATTCCTTTGACCATATATGTTATATACTTAAGTATTGTCTTTTAATATTACCTTGTTCTGTGGCTATATGTGAGATTTGACTTCCTGGGCTCACATATAGGGTATATCTGGTTTTGTTCTTAAAACCGGGTGTGACAATTCAGTTAAGATGTTTCAGGTTCGTTACAGAGGCGATGTCGTCCCGGGCGTTTTATACCCGACACACGCATCCAGGCTGACGCCATCTAGCTAACCGCCACGCTCTTCCTTTGCCGGATGCCCAACAGTGGCCCTCTTCTTAGTCCTGACAATACCCCTCCCTTGAAATGGAGGTTGTCCCCAACCTGCATGATCAGGAAAGCGACGACGCAAATCGAACGCCTCTTCCCACGTTTGAAGTCCTGACGAAGAAGGAGAGCATTGAACTCGAATCTGTGAGAGAGTAGAAGCACCCTTCTTGATCATCTGAGAAGCCAGGAAATGAACTGGTTGGAGCTGTATAGATGGATCATCTGGCAAATCAGAGATGTCATCCTCCACCTGAACAGTCGACGGAATATGGCGCTTGAGTTGTGAGACATGAATGACTGGATGAATACGACAAGTGTCCGGCAGCTCCAAGCTATAAGCAACTGAGCCAACCCTTTCCAGAACCTTGAATGGTCCATAAAAGCGAAAACTAAGCTTCTGATTATAACGGGGGGCCACTGATGACTGAATATAGAGTTTCAGATAAACCAGATCCCCCACATTCAGAGTTCGCTCAGACCGTTTGTGATCAGCAAAATGCTTCATCCTTGACTGAGCACGCTGCAGATTATGTTGCACCACATCTTGCAGCAAATTCCGTTCCAGTAGCCATTGTTCTAATTCGGGAGCATGCACTTGGACTTCATTAGAGATACCGAAATGGCTAGGGGCATGCCCATACAATACTTCAAATGGAGAACGCCCCAGAGCTGAATGATACGCCGTGTTGTGCCAAAATTCTGCCAGTGGCAACCATTTAGCCCACTGTTTGGGACAAGCACTGACACTGCACCTGAGAAAGCCCTCTAAGCATTGATTCAAACGTTCAGACTGCCCATCTATCTGGGGATGATAAGACGAACTCATAAGAAGTTGAGTGTCGGTGAGTTTGAAGAGATCTCTCCAGACAGCACTTGTGAAAATGCGATCCCTGTCAGAAATAATGGATGCAGGCAATCCATGCAACCGATACACTTGATCCATATATGCTTGATCTACTTGCATTGCAGTGAAAGGATGAGCTAATGGAATGAAATGTGCATACTTAGTATACTTATCAGTGACCACAACGATAGTGTCAAAACGCTAGGACTTGGGTAAACCCTTCACAAAATCCATACAGACCACTTTCCAAGCCTGATCAGGGATGGACAAAGGTTGGAGTAAGCCTGGAGACCTCACATGTTCCACCGTAGCCTGCTGACAAATAGCACAAGTCTTAATATAATCTTGAATGGGATGCTTCATGCCCGACCAAGTAAAAAGATGCCGAATTCTATAATAGGTAGCATGAAACCCAGAATGACCCCCAACACCACTGCTATGCATTGCCTGAATCACATGTTGATGAGCCAAGGTATTTGTGCCAAGCCAGATACGGCCTTTATGCCTTAAGAGACCATCCTTGAGACTGAAGGCTCCCAGACTGGGTGACAACTGTGAAGCTTCTAGTTCTGAAAGCAGTTTGACAGCTGAAGGGTCGTCCTGATAGCCCAGTTTCACTCGTTCTAACCAAGCAGGATTAGAGACAGAAATGGCCAATACTGGATTGGATTCAAAACACCGAGACAGAGCGTTAGCTGCTACATTGCTTGTCCCTTGTTTGTACATGATCTTGAACTGGAGATCCATTAATTTCAGCAAAGCCTTTTGTTGCAACTTGGTCTGAATCCTCTGCTCAGTGAGGTGTAATAAGCTACGATGATCATTCTTAATGATGAATTCCTGATGTTGAAGATAAGATCTCCACTTCTCCACAGCAAGGATAATGGTCATACATTCCTTCTCATAGGTAGACAGAGCTGTATTTTTAGCACACACAGGTTTGCTTAGATAAGCAATTGGGTGGCCCTCTTGCATGAGGACTGCACCAAACCCAAGTTCACTTGCATCAGTCTCCACCACAAAGGTCTTACTGAAGTCTGGTATGGCCAACACTGGGGCCTCTGTTAAAGCCTGCTTGAGAGCCACAAATGTTGTCTCAGAACTATGGGTCCACACAAATGCCACAGACTTCCTCAACATATCAGTCAAGGGTTTACTGATCAAGCCATAACCCTTGATGAACTTCCTGTAGTAGCCTGTCAACCCTAAGAATCCTCTAAGCTCTTTCAGTGTTCTGGGTCGAGGCCAAGCTTTCACAACAATCACTTTAGAAGGTTCAGTGGCTACCCCTTTACCAGAGATACAATGCCCCAAGTATTCAACCTTGTTCTGGACAAAAGAACATTTAGAGAGCTTCAGGTAGAATTGATGAGTCTTGATAATCTCAAATACTTGTTGTAGCAGATGCAGATGTTCTTCCAAGGTCGATGAATATATCAAGATGTCATCCATGAACACCAGCACTCCCTTCCTGAGCAGATCTGAAAAAATGTAATTCATGACACTTTGAAAGGTTGCTGGTGCATTGGTGAGACCAAAAGGCATAACTAAGAACTCATACAACCCATTGTGAGTTCTAAAAGCAGTTTTGTGAGTATCCTCAGGGTGAATACACAACTGGTGATACCCTGCCCTGAAATCCATTTTTGAAAACCACTAAGCACCTGCTAACTCATCAATCAATTCTTCTACCACAGGCATAGGGTGTTTATTCTTGACTGTTTGAGCATTGAGGTGTCTATAATCCACACAAAACCTCCAAGACCCATCCTTCTTTTTCACAATAAGGACTGGGGAAGCATAAGGACTTGAGCTATATTGCATAATGCCACTCTTCAACATCTCAGCCAACTGCTTTTCAATTTCATTTTTCTGAGCTGGGGAATTCCTATATGCTCTAATATTAACAGGTTGTGCTCCTGGCATTAGAGTGGTCCTATGATCAAAGGGCCTAGGTGGAATCATAGAAGATGGTGCAGTAAAGATATCAGGATACAGCTCAAGTAGCTTCTCCACTGGTCCCATGTCAACAGAATTACTGACAGTATGGATCATTCCCTCCCACTGAGCTGCAGCCGGTATGGGACCTTTCTCATGCTCTACCCACTTAAGTTGCAAACAATGAGTAATGGCTTGCCTCTTCAATAGCCCTTTCAATCTTTGCTTATCAATAGCTTCACACTTTTGAATCTCCCCAATGAGCCCTTGTAGAGTTACCCTCCTTTCTTGGTATGTAAATTTCATCAACTTTTTACCCCAGTGCACCCACATTGGGCTGTGATCTTCCAGCCAATCCTCCCTAGAATCATATCAAAACACTGAATCGGTAGGATCCCAGCTGAAGACAGAAAAGTTTAGCCCTGAGAGCACCACTGTAAGTCTGGAATTCTCTGAGTGCAAACCATGGGACTCCCATCAGCAGTTGTCAATCGAATGGGTGTACAGGGAACCATGGGTAATTGCAGTTTCTCAGCCAACTGAGTGCTGATGAATGTACCCACACTTCCAGAATCCACTAATATGAGCACAGTCAGCTTCCCAATGGTTCCACACAGCCTCATAGTTTTCCTTTTAGCCTTGGAAGTTGAGACTGAATGAGACACTGCCAGAATAGGCTCATCTTCCTCTTCTGCACTTGAAACCCAATCTTCAGAGTCTTCAGACTCCAGAGCATCTAAGATTTCTTCAATGACATGAAGAGGAACTTGAGTTGGGCACTTATGTGTCTTGCTCCATTTTTCACCACATTTAAAACATAGCCCTTCTGCCTCCTCATATCTCTCAGGGCAGCCAGTTTATCCTCAATTGCCTTAGGCTGATCCAACCCTTTAACCACTGCAGTCTCAGGCCACTTAGACTTCTCAGTGCCTGCCTTTAAGCCACCTTTAGAAAACCCAGTGAATCTGCTCTTGCCATGACTCAGTTCATCCTCTTGAAGCAAAGCCAATGCACTTGCTGAGTCCACATCTTTCGGCTGATGCAAGGCAATAACTGAACGAATCTCCTCCTTAAGCCCTGCCACAAAACGTGTGACAAAGTAGGTGTCATCATAATTGTTGTTATACAGAAGGATTCCTTGTGCTAATTTCTCGAACTCTGTCTGATATTCCTCCATCGTTCCCGTTTGCTTCAACCCATCAAGCCGTTTGAGCAACAACTGGTATTGATTCTTGTCAAATCTGGCCATCACCAAGTCACAGAGCTGATTCCATTCTCCGATCCTTCCTCTCCTCTGCACTGTTTGCAACCACGCCTTCGCAGTTCCTTTGAAATTGAGAGCAGCGAACCTAGTCTTCAATGATGGATGCACCGCGTAAACCTTGAAGAACATCTCGCATTTGTCCCGCCATGCACAAGGAAACTCACCATCAAACTTGGGAAATTCCAACTTAGGAAATGGAAGAGAACGAGTATTCGCATGCACCACATCCTCAGAAGGAAATGATTCAGGAAAATGCTGAAACGAATGCGTACCCTTGATGTCGTACTGCGGCCGGGGTCCTAAGATCCCACCGCAGTCCTCACCGTGGCCCTTGGCCCGCTCCCCGTCCCTCGTAGGTGAGCACGAGGACGTCCCGGGAGCCGCGTTGAGGTCAACGACCCTCAACGCTGATGGTGGTGGTGGCGGCGGCGCCGAATTCGTCGTCAACCTTGCCTCCAAGGTACCGACCCGAGACGTGGCGACCTCCACCTTCTTCGCCATGGCATCGAGCGAAGTAGTCCTACCTTGAGCCTTCTCACGTAATTCGTCGAGCACCGTGTCGGCGTTAGTCTGCCAGGAACTCACAGCCTCGATCGAATCCATGGTGCTCTTCATCATCGTCTGAAATCCTGCGAACTGCTTCATCATAAGCCCGAGTTGGGTGGATATCTCGTCCACCGATTGCGCCATCTCCTCCTGAAACTTGGACGCCGTTCCCTTCCTCGGCGCCAGCCCTGTCTCCGATTGCTTCCGCCCCAACCTTCCTGAATGGATCCTGACTCGCGATGAACCCCAAGGCGCACCAGCGGCTCAACTCTCGGTTCTCGAACACCACCGCGGAAGGTTTCAACGGATCTGATACCAAATGTCACGGTTCTACCGAGAATCGTGATGATAACTAGAATTGGAATCGGGATTTGGGGAATAGCATGAACAGGATGGGGAATAGAAGAGCCGACGAAGTCGGTTTGGTATTCAGTTAAGATGTTTCAGGTTCGTTACAGAGGCGATGTCGCCCCGGGCGTTTTATACCCGACACACGCATCCAGGCTGACGCCAGCTAGCTAACCGCCACGCTCTTCCTTTGCCGGATGCCCAACAGTGGCCCTCTTCTTAGTCCTGACAGGTGCTCGATGTCTTGGCTAGATATCAGGTACGCAACTGTCCTCATCCTCCTGCTGGCATCAGCATCACCGTGTGCCACCGATGACCGGCTCGTCCCCGGCAAGCCGCTCTCCGCTAGCGCCACCATCGTATCCGACGGCGGCAGCTTCGCGTTGGGCTTCTTCTCTCCCACCACCACCAACTCGTCGGCGACCCGGGGAAGCTGTACCTCGGCATATGGTACAACGACATCCCCGGCAGGCTCACCGTCGTGTGGGTCGCCAACAGAGAAACCCCCGTCACTGCTTCGCCACCGTCTCTGTCCCTGAGCAACGCCTCCAACCTCGTCCTGTCCGGCGCCGACGGCCGTGTTCTTTGGACGACTAACGTCGCCGGTGCAGCTGCGGCGACGAACAACTCTGCGGCCGTGCTTCTGAACACCGGCAACCTCGTCATCCGGTCTCCGAACGGCGCCACCTTGTGGGAGAGCTTCGGTCACCCAGCCGACTCGTTCCTCCCGGCATGAAGATGCGGATGAACTACAAGACGCGCGCCAGCGACCGGCTGGTGTCGTGGAAAAGCCCCGACGATCCATCGCCGGGGGCCTTCTCCGTCGGCGTAGACCCAGAGACATCCCTTCAGATATTCGTCTGGAACGGAACGCGCCCGATCTGGCGTAGCAGGCCGTGGACGGGAGACTTGGTTATCGGCCAATACGACCCGGCGGTCACCAGCGCCGTCACCTACCTCACCGTTGTCAACAGCCAGGACGAAATCTACATAGCCTTCACCCTCTCGTAGGGCGCCGCGCACGCCAGGTACGTGCTCACAGACTCTGGCGAGTACAACCTCCAAAGCTGGAACAGCAGCTTGTCCGCGTGGACCGTCCTCTGGTATTGGACGGGTGGCGAGTGCAGTAGCTACGGCCACTGTGGCCCGAACGGCTACTGCGACCACACGGTGTATCCCCGTCCCGCGATGTGCAGGTGCCTCGATGGCTTTGTGCCGACGGCCCCAGAAGATTGGAACAGCGGCTGGTTCTCTAAGGGGTGCCAGCGAAAGGAGACGCTGCCGTGCGGCGGCGGCCGTTTCTTGGCCTTGCCGGGGATGAAAACGCCGGACAAGTTTGTGCACGTCGACTTGCAGGAGTGCGCAGCGGAGTGCACCAAAAACTGCTCGTGCGTGGCGTATGCTTACGCCAATCTGAGCACTAGCAGAACCAAGGGGGACCTGACGAGGTGCTTGGTGTGGGCCGGCGAGTTGATCGACACGGGGAAGGGTGATGCAGACACTTTGTACCTCCGGATTATCTAATACTATTTCTGTTGAGTAAAGTTTGCTATTTTTTTCTTTCAAATATATTCTTTATACTCCAATCCAAATTATAAGAAGATCTGTCTTTTTTTGTTCCGATCCCTAGAGAATATATGGCTTTTTCTATGAATACATACCTACAAATATATATATACACATCTAGAAAACACACATCTTGTAATTTAGAATGGATCGGAGTGAGAGTATTTTGAAATGTTCACATGAAGTCCTCGAATTCCATATAGGCCTTTATTCTTTGTTTTTCCAGGGACGAGATAGGCCTTAACTAGTCTTTGATTAATTTAATTTGTACTATATGCGACCATAAAACTCTGGATTTGACTTCTAAAGAACAGGTACCAGGGAGAAGAGCAACACAGTGAAGATTGTGCTGCCTGTAGTTTTGTTAAGTGGCATTCTGACACTCACAGGCATCTCCCTTGCATGGTTCAAGTTCAAAGGTAGAACCCTACATAGCTCTATTCTTACACGTGCCTATTTTACTCTTTGAAGGACTGGCGATACAATATTGAACAGGTAAAATGAGCTACAGGGCAAAGCATAGGCAGCTAACTTCGGATGGGATGAGTACATTAGATGAACTTGAAGGAAACCATGCCCAAGACTCTGAATTCCTCTCTGTTAGGTTTGATGATATCGTGGCTGCAACATGCAATTTTTCAGAAGCATGTAAGATTGGCCAGGGGGGGGGGGGGGGGGGGGGGGGGGGGGGGGTTTGGTAAAGTTTATAAGGTAATTATTCAATTCAAGAACTTTATTTTCCTCTTATTAGCTTCAACCACATATATAATTACACTAGCATGATGTTAATTTTTAATGATGTATCTCCAATCGTACTACTATTACTTGAGGGCGGTGGCCTACCAAAGCATCCACATTAATCCCATGGGAGCACTAGAAAAAATAAAATAGTAGAAATTCTCACAAAATTAGAAAAATCTAGACATCAACTATAAAGGCTCTAATTAGATCTATTCTGTTATAAAAAAATACTCATGTTTACCATTATAAAAAATAACATAATACTACCACCTGATCTAAATTATCAAAATACACCATTCTAAAAGATAATCAAGTAACGTCTAGATTTGCTTCTAAGTTACTCACCTATGCCAATCAAATAACTACCTAGCATTGCATCTGAATTACCCACCTATGCCATTTTAATAGATGATAATGTATATAAGGAGGTGTCTCACAGCTCACTTTTTTTCTTGGCATGTAGGAATGAGTTAATTCATAATCAGGTCAATCCTCACAAGCTAATAATTAGTATAAGCATGAGACATAAAACAATATCATCATATTTTAGAAATGAACATGTGATGCACCACCTCATATAGGTGTAGGTGGTTACTCAAATCAAACACCCCATAAGTAAGACCTTAAATTTGCATCTAAATTACAAATCTCTACCATTGTTAAGATCAATAAACTCTAAAGTTCACTTCTAAATTTCCATGATCTATTATTAGGAAAAAATAGATAAATAATCATAAATTAAGTCCAAATGTGTTTCCAAATTACTAACCTCCATAATTGTTATATATAAAAGAGTAATTCAAAAGTAAACATGCATTATATGGGCCACTGTGTATACAAAGTATATATGCATGCATCAACAATAAATATGTATTTTGATGGTTTAGAAATCATCTGAAATGTTCCTTTAATGAATCATATACCAATGACACTAACAACTTATTTCAAGTTATACTAATACTTTGTGACAATAAATTTTGTAAAATGTTATCTTCTTGGATAAGTTTATGCATTTTTACTGACTTATAATATATAAGTGGACTCATAGTTTAATTTTAAGCACTCTACTTTTATAAAAATACTAATACACACAAATTTCCTTGAGACAAAATTGAACATCCAGAGTGTAAAAATTGTTGTTTATGCCATTGTAGTGACTATAATGTAGTTTAGGACCTAGAAACCATTTTAGTAAATAGAAAATTGATTTTTTAATAGAAGGTACAATAAACACTAAAATTTTAAAATTAAAATGTGAAAAATGCAACTAATAAGACTAAAATTTGAAAGGCAAAACCTAGATTCATGGTGTGAGGGCATATAGACCAGAATAAGACTTTATATAACTTATGCTAAGGTTTCAACAAACATATAATGAAAAGAATAAAGATGCGTGTTATGCAAAGGAAATATATGGAAAAGTTGGTAAAGTGTAACAACCAAATATAAATCACATATTATATGTGTGGGTATTGTATTAGAAATAAATAGAGAGAGATAGACTATGTGCAAATATAAGCAAATTTGGTTAGTTGTAGGTACTAAAGTTATCCATATATTAATATTTAAATCCAATGACATTATTTTTAGCACGTTTATGAACATAGCCTGATGGAATAAATATATTAAATTGTCTACATGGCAAACTAAAATAAAACTTTTTTTTTGCCTTACTTTTGCTGAAGGCAATGCTAGGTGGCCATGAAGTTGCTATCAAAAGGTTAAGCAAGGATTCTAAGCAAGGATCAAAGGAATTCAGGAATGAAGTCATTTTGATTGCTAAACTGCAACATAGAAATTTGGT
Organism: Microstegium vimineum; assembly: GCA_022036555.1. Lineage (NCBI taxonomy): Eukaryota > Viridiplantae > Streptophyta > Magnoliopsida > Poales > Poaceae > Microstegium > Microstegium vimineum. The sequence goes on along the minus strand of CM039119.1, from coordinate 56,970,447 downwards.
TCGACTTCTTGGTTGTAGCGTTGATATTGATGAGAAAGTTCTAATTTATGAATACTTGCCTAATGGAAGCTTAGATGCGACCCTTTTTGGTATGTGTCACATCATAAACTCTTAGATATAGCATATAGAAACTATATATATTGAGTTACTTTAACTATCACACAGATAATTCAAGAAAAATGATGTTGGATTGACCAATCCGATTTAATATAATCAAAGGGGTTGCAAGAGGACTTTTATATCTCCACCAAGATTCCAGATTGACTATAATTCACAGAGATCTCAAGGCCGCTAATGTTTTGCTAGATGGACAAATGAGACCAAAGATAGCAGACTTCGGCATGGCAAGGATATTCAATGATAGCCAAGAAAATGCAAACACTCATCGTGTTGTTGGAACATAGTAAGTAATTATTTTTATAAATTCTTCAAATAAATTATAATTCAACTCAACTTCCACACAATAATTTGTGGACTCGAAATGACCAAACAGTGGTTACATGGCCCCGGAGTATGCAATGGAAGGTGTCTTCTCCATAAAGACTGATGTCTATAGCTTTGGTGTTCTACTCTTAGAGGTCATTACTGGTACAAGGAGAAGCTCCATTAGCGGCACTATGGGTTTTCAAAACCTAATAGTCTACGTGAGTATGTCTTTTCTATAGTTGCAAACTAAAGTAAGTGTCTAAAAGCTCTAACTTACTGCAGATCCAATAACTGTTTTGGTTGTTTTAGGCCTGGAACATGTGGAATGAGGGAAAGGCAAGAGATTTGGTAGACCCATATATTATGGATACTTGTTTGCTAGATGAAGTCTTGCTTTGTAGTCATGTGGCACTCTTATCTGTTCAGGAAAACCCAACTGATAAGCCACTTATGTCATCTATTGTCTATAGTCTAGAGAATGGAAGTACCACATTGCCAACACCCAACAATCCTGGGCACTATGGACAAAGGAGTGGTAATATGGATAAAATAAGGGATGAAAACAACTCCATGAATTCCCTTAGTCTTACAACAATACAGGGACGATAGTCCTATTTTGATGTACATGAACCAGGTTCAAGATATTGTTGAAAAAGTGTCCATCATTATTGTGATTTGGAAGTCATTTCCTTTATGGTTTTAAGTTTCAATTATGGATACCTTACTATTACTAATTAGAGACTATTTGTGGTGGCTTTGTGTGAATTATCATTTATGGGACATCATATAAAAATGAGAAATTATAGAACAAATACATGGGCATCAATTTGGTAGAACATAATCATTGTTGATAATAGTAGTAATAGACATTATACTATTCTAATTTCTAAAAGAACACATTTGCCATTATCGAAACAACTAAATATGATACCCCAACCCCCATCTTCATCTAGATTTCTCACATGTGTCATTATGAAAATCTTACCATTATTTTAACCGCCTTCTTTTGAGCATTCATATCAATTGTTAAAAGATGTGCAAGGATAAGAGAAATCATATAATTCCCAAAAGAGAAAGAATATTTGGCTGCAAATTTGGTAAACTCCAATAATAATGATAATACAAATAAATAATGCTAAATAATAATAATAATAATAATAATAATAATAATAATAATAATACACAAAAGTGAAATTATAGAACAAATATATGGGCATCAATTTGGTAGAACATAATCATTGTTGATAATAATAGTAATAATAAACACTAGACTATTCTAGTTTCTAAAAGAACACATTTGCCATTATCAAAACAACTAAATATGATACCCCAACCCCCATCTTCATCTAGATTTCTCACATGTGTCATTATGAAAATCTTACCATTTGTCACACCCAATTTTAAGGATAAAATTGAATATGAATAACTCATGTGTGCCCAGAGATCAATCACACACATAAGCCGACAAATCTTTAAATAGTACCATCACTGAGTGCTTATTACATAACGAATAATATTTATTAAACATAACAGCAGAAAATAAAGATAACTCTCGTGACAAGCTCCACTTCACAGGGAACGCCGACTGGTTGACCACTAGCCTAGTACTCCTCACGGTAGTCTTCATAGCCATCTGAAGGGGTTGAGAAAGCAAGAGTGAACACTTATAGTACTCAGCAAGAGTAACATAGGGTTATGAAGCTCAAAAGGTTGACACTGTCTGTACTGCGGTTGCTTTTAACTTAGTCAAGTTTTACCAACACTTAGCTTTAATTATGCATAGCCCAATTGATAACCACATGATAATATTAATAAACATCATTAACAGTTAAACAACATGATCATCTACACTGTGAGTTTTCCAGGCCGCTCGTGACCGTGAGCACGGCTATCATGATAGATTTACACTCTGTAGAGGTTACGCACTTTACCCATAAGCCGTGTAACCCATATGCCCGGGACGGCCAATCCCAAAACACTGCCAAGGTGAGCGGGCAGGGTACACTATGAAGTCTTTCAAAAGTCTTCCCAACATGTTGCCAGACCCTACGGACCCAAGGGCAAGGGGTATGTAAAGCCTCTACTCGATGGTACCTTTCGAAGTGGTAACCACCCTAGAACATGCCCTACAACCAGCTCGGCAATGGTGCCTTTCACGAACTGCCAACATGCTAGTACGAATCTTTATACTTGACTAAAGCCAGAGTCATATAGCACTCGTGGTTGCATTATTATCCCAGCTTTTGCCCTACAGTGGGGTCCTATTCCATGTTGCTATAAAAGCCAATTTTATCTCATAGTTGCATATATCATTAGTCAAGATTCATCTCAAGATCCATTATTGTAAAGCATAGCAGAGCTACCCATATGCATATAAACCCATGGTGACAAGGTAAAGGATAACAAAGCTATGGTATAGATCTAATAGGAATCAAATTAGACACATGCAATATGACTAGATGAATTATGGTGAATAGGTAACAAGGATGATCCCATGTTAAACTTGCCTTGATCACAAAGCTCCTGGTGATCCTGATCTGCTGCAAAGAACTCTTGCTCACCGAAGATCTCACCGGCTAAACTCGATCAACATCACCACGCAATCATCCGAACAATCATACACGAAGCAATAAAGACATGGTCAGAACATTACACCATAAACAATAAAGAGACTTTGAAAAGGTTATAAAACAGATCTATACTTTACTACGATCACAAAGACGCGAGAATCACGCTAATCGGATCTAAAACGAATAAGTTATAGATTAAACGGGATTTTGAAAAGGGCAGGATTAAAGCATTAGCAAATGAATTTTCTTTGATTTTCAAAAGTAATTAACATAGGTGAAATCTATACTACTGGATAGAGCATAAAATTACGGATCTAACGCAACTTGAACGGGTCGATTTGGATTTAAAACGAGCAAAATATAAGCTTTGGAAAATCAGTGGCAAAACTGTAATTAGGGTTTTTATTTAAGATCGAATTAATCAGATCTGATAAAAGGGAATACGTTTTCCCGAGGGGAAAGCACAAAGCGGGAACCCGCCTTCTGGACCGCGGGTTGAGAGGTCAGAAAGCTCAGGGTCTCTTTAAGAAAAAGACCAGGCGAAGGGGTATGGCCGGCTCTGGTCCGTTGGATCTGCGATGGATGGATCGGATTAGATCCGGGGAGGGAGAGGGCGGTTCCCCACCGGATCAGAGCGGCGCGCGGCGGCGGACATGGCCGGCAGAGCTCGTGCTCGCCGGCGCCAGGGAAGAAGGGGCTCGGGTGCTCGGTTTTCGACTCCGGAAGCACCGAGAGAGAGAGGGCGACACCGCGAACTCATCTACGCAACTCGCAGGGCTTGGAGACGACCATGTGTGGCCGGCAGCGTAGAGCAGCGGCGCGGGCTCGCTGCGGCACGGCGACACGAGGAACCAGAGCACAAGAGAGAGGGAAAACAGAGGAGAGAGGCGTTCCGCACTCACGTGAGGCGAGTGCGGCGCTCGGAGGGGCTTGGGGATGGCCGAGGATGGCTGGCCGCGACGAATCGCAGCGGCGGGACTTCGGTGCACGGCAACCCGGTGACCCAGAGCACCAAAGAGAGGGAGAGGAGGATAGGGTGTTCGGCGACTTCGCGAAGACGTGGCGCGGATCAGGGAGGCTTACCGCAGTCGGAATCGAGCGGAACGACGGCTGCTTGACGGCGGAACGCGGCGGCGCTGCGGGACTGCTTCTGCTGCGTCCGAGGGATGCGAGGCGATGGGAGGCAAGGGCGCGGGGGCGGCGCTATTTAAGGGGGCAGAGGGAGAGTCCGGAGCGGAGACGAGCGCGGGGACTCCGCGTTGCGGCGGTTGCGCGCGCGGCGGATGCGGCGTCGCGGCGTCCAGTGTCCGGAGCGGACACGGGAGGAAGAAAGGGGGCGGCTGACAAGCGGGCCCGGAGTGTCAGCGGCAGAGAGAGAGAGAGCGCGCCGACAGGTGGGGCGGCAGTGTCAGTGAGAGGGAGAGAGAGAGGAGGCCGCGACCGTCGGGCGCTGGGCCGAGAGAGCTAGGCCGCAGGGAGGGTGCCGGCCTGTTCGGGAAAAAGGGAAAGGGAGAGGGAGAGCGGGCCTGTGGGCCAAAAGGTGAAAGAGAGAGGGTTCTCCTGTTTTCCTTTTTCTTTTTATTTTCGTTTTCGAATTTGATTTTCCAAATTGATTTGAAATTCTTTTTCCAAGGTTTTGCAAAGTCACTCACACAATAAAAATGCAGGGCATGCAATGCTCCAACATGTTGGACCTAACATGTGATTTAGTTTTATTTATTTATTTAATTCTATGCTTCATAAAATTACTTGAAATAAATCAAATTAAACTCAAATTCAAATCTAATTTACTATTCAAATTTTAGGGTGTTACACCATTATTTTAACCGCCTTCTTTTGAGCATTCATATCAATTGTTAAGATATGTGCTAGGAAAAGAGAAATCATATAATTCCCAAAAGAGAAAGAATATTTGATTGCAAATTTGGTAAACTCCAATAATAATGATAATAATAATAAATAATGCTAAATAATAATAATAATAATAATAATAATAATAATAATAATAATAATAATAATAATAATAATAATAATAGACACTAGACTATTCTAATTTCTAAAATAACACATTTGCCATTATTGAAACAACTAAATATGATACCCCAACCCCCATCTTCATCTAGATTTCTCACATGTGTCATTATGAAAATCTTACCATTATTTTAACCGCCTTCTTTTGAGCATTCATATCAATTGTTAAGAGATGTGCTAGGAAAAGAGAAATCATATAATTCCCGAAAGAGAAAGAATATTTGGCTGCAAATTTGGTAAACTCCAATAATAATGATAATAATAATAAATAATACTAAATAATAATAATAACAATAACAACAACAATAATAACAATAACAATAATAATAATAATAATAATAATAATAATAATAATAATAATAATAATAATAATAACAATAATAATAACAATATAATAACAATAACAATACCGACTGTAGGGGGCTAGAGCCCCCCTTTTAGATCCGCCACTAATGCCAATGTTCTATAGCAGGATATGCACCTTGGTGACCCAGAGAGTAGGACAAAGAGCCATGTAATATGAGATGGTGAACGTCGTCTAATATGGGACGGATACTGTGTATAGGTTGTTCACCGAGGTTTGGACGAGTGTCTCTAGAAAATATAATGAAAAAGGAGTAGGAACGATTTGCCAGCAGCTACTGGATTTGAGAATAGCACGCGAGGACCCGTTCATTCACTCCAACGTCGCATCCAGTCGCAGTATCAATCATGCGGTCATTCGTGCTTCCTTCTAGAGCAGAATTCAGCTGTGTGGTTGTTGGTGTTATTGGCGAAGATTTCGTTGCGCGCGTGACGCATTGCATGAAGAGAAGACTGGTCCTTGTTTGTAACAAGGCTTGGAGCGTACGTGTGTCTGTTTATTTTCTTTGCTGTCCTGGTATCGTGATCCTCACTTCTCCCAGGTAATAAGATCATGCTTTGAAGAACAGTGCAAGTCTACGCGCTGCTTGAATATCTTAGCATATACTACACCAGAATCCATGGTTCCTCAACGAGAGTTGTTCTCCGCTCCAATTCGGTCGCCGCATCGTGCCCACTCACCTCACCTCCCAGCAGCGAGAATTCAACGCAGTTGTCGACGACGATTTCGTCGTGACACATGCAGACAAGACAACTAGACAGGAATAGTCCACGCGCGCCACTCGTTTCATCACCTGCCGCTACACCTCCGATCCATGGTCCCAAGCGTCAAGCTCCCAACTTCTCTGAAGCTCCCAACGCTTAAGCTTAGTCCGAGGTGAGGTCTGCAATTTCTATCGCCGTACCACCGTCACGTACTTGGAGTATTTCATTTGTCACTACCTTGCTGGACCGGAGTGCCAACAGCCAAGAGAGACAAAAGCACATGCCTGCACCATAAACTAATGCGTGCCCCGGCCCCTTTTTTGTAAACTGAACGAATGACCTGAACCTGTGAACCATGGAGTGGTCACGTTCCACCTGCATCATAGTCACAACCGCCGCCGTGCTCCTCCTCTGCTTCTTGCCGCGCTTCTGCTCACCGGCCGGCGACAAGTTAGTCCAAGGGGAGTCGCTGTCGCCCGGCGAGACCATCGTGTCCGACGGCGGCGCCTTCGTGCTGGGCTTCTTCGCCCCCTCCAACGCCACGCCGGGCAGGCAGTACGTCGGCATATGGTACAACAACATCCCCGTGCAGACGGTGGTGTGGGTCGCCAACCGGGACGCGCCGGTCATCGTCGACGAGCGTTCCGGCAATAGTTCCTCGCCCACGCCGTCGCCGTCGCTTGCGCTGGCCAACGACACCACCACCAACAACAACCTCGTCTTGTCCGACGCCGGTGGCCGCGTCGTTTGGACGACGAACGTCACTGCCGCCACGACCACAGCTGGTTCGACGACGGCCGTGCTCCTCAACTCCGGCAACCTCGTCCTCCGGTCGGCGAACGGCACCACGCTGTGGCAGAGCTTCGACCACCCGACGGACACGTTCATCCCGGACATGAAGGTGGGCCTGCGCTACCGGACGCACGACGGCGCGCGCATCGTGTCGTGGAGGGGGCCCAACGACCCGTCGCCGGGGGACTTCTCGTACGGCATGGACCCGGACACGTCGCTCCAGATGCAGGTGTGGAACGGGACGCGCACCTACTGGCGCAGCCCGGCCTGGACCGGGTACATGACCGTCAGCAGGTACCACGACGCCACCGGCACGGTCATCTACGTGGCGGTCGTCGACGGCGAGGAGGAGATCTACATGACCTTCTACGTCAACGACGGCGCGCCGCCCACGCGGTACGTGGTGACCAACGCCGGCAGGTTCCAGCTCCTGAGCTGGAACCGCAACGCGTCCACGTGGACCACGCTCGAGTCCTGGCCGTCGCGCTCCTGCAGCCCCTACGGCAGCTGCGGCGCCTACGGCTACTGCGACAACACGCTGCTGCCCGTGGCCACGTGCAGATGCCTCGACGGCTTCGAGCCGGCGAGCCAGGCGGAGTGGAGCGCCGGCGTCTTCTCGCGGGGCTGCCGCCGAAGCCAGGCGCTGGCACCGTGCGCCGACGGTGTTGGCGGCGGCGAGGGGGATGCGTTCTTGCCGATGCCCAACATGAAGGTGCCGGACAAGTTCGTGCTCCTGGGGAACATGAGCTCCGGCGACCAGTGCGCGGCGGAGTGCCGCCGGAATTGCTCCTGCGTGGCGTACGCGTACGCGAACCTGCGCAGCAGCAGCGCCAAGGGGGACATCGCGCGGTGTCTCGTGTGGACAGGTGACCTCGTCGACACGCAGATGATCGGCGCGCTCTATGGCATCACTTCTGAGACGCTTCACCTCCGCGTTCCTGCAGGATTCACAGGTTCAATTTTCGTTTCTATTATATTTCGGATTATATTATTATTTTCGTTTAGGCTGTGTACATCCCTAAATGTAGAGGTCAGATTTTTTTTATCCATTATCTAAAAATATATATTATTATTTTCGTTTCAAAAAAACATTTCCCGCCCCATGTCGTTAGCTCAAAATAGGAGTATAAATTTTTTCCGAGGGCATGCAGCGTCTTCTTGCAATTGCTCACCAAACTTACCCTGTATTTCTGCAGGCAGAAAGACAAGGACAAAAATTGTGAAAATTCTACTACCGGTTTTGGCAAGCATGTTCATGCTTTCGTGCATTTTCCTTGTTTGGTTTTGCAAGACCAGAGGTACATTTAGATATTTCTCCTCTTCTTTTTTTCGGCATATATGCTATCACTAGATAAATGCTAGTCACTTTTTCACAAAAAAAAGAAAAAGATCAATGCTAGTCACATCAATTTTTTTCCAGATAATAAGAAAAGAAGCAATGAAAGTGAGAAGAAGTTGGTTCCCGGCAGCAGCGTGCGAACATCAAGTGAGCTTGCAGAACGAAACTCTAATCCTAATGAAGATCTGGAATTCCCTTCCATACAATTCAGCGATATTATCGCGGCGACGAATAATTTCTCGAGAGCATGTACGATCGGGCGTGGAGGATTTGGGAAAGTTTACAAGGTAAACAACACTACGTTCTGCCGCGTGTCCTTTTCCAAATCTGAACTCACGAGCTAAAAATGGTACTCAGGAGTCAACACTGAGTTATTGCTTTTCTACTCTGAAGGGGACATTACTAGGTGGTCGCGAAGTCGCCGTCAAGAGGCTCAGCAAGGATTCTGAACAAGGTATAGAGGAGTTCAAGAATGAAGCTACCTTGATCTCCAAATTGCAGCACCGGAACCTGGTCCGGCTTCTCGGTTGCTGCACACAGGGAGCCGAGAGGCTGCTGGTGTATGAGTACCTGCCCAACAAAGGCCTGGATGCTATCCTTTTCGGTATGTTGCACTCATCATAACTGAATGAAGATGCTAAAATGTCATGTCACATTGAAGCAAGCAAACTGCAGACATGATTCCCCCGTGTGGTTCATTGCAGACAGCGAAAGGAAATCACTGCTGGATTGGCCAACAAGATTGGGGATAATCAAGGGGGTGGCTAGGGGGCTCCTGTATCTCCATCAAGATTCAAGACTGACGGTGATTCACAGGGACCTCAAAGCGAGCAATGTTCTGTTGGATGCAGAGATGAGACCTAAAATAGCGGATTTCGGTATGGCCAAGATCTTTGGCGACAACCAGCAGAAGGCCAACACTAGGAGGGTTGTTGGGACATAGTAAGTACAGTAGCACAGATGGAAAATATTCCTTACAATGTTGTCTTTTCAACGTTGATTATTGCATACTAAGATTGTTGGACGTGGTTTTTTATGTCTGACTGACGACTCTGAATTTTTCTGATGGTGTTGCTAGTGGCTACATAGCTCCTGAGTATCAGACCGAGGGCGTCTTTTCTGTCAAGTCTGACGTCTATAGCTTCGGCGTGTTGGTCCTGGAGATTGTTAGTGGCGTCAGGATAAGCTCTACCGATAATATCAAGGGATCTCCGGGTCTTGTAGCCTATGTAAGTTTATATATACTCCAATACAGTAGAAGCATTAATTTCTGAATTTGTCAGGATATTATTATGCCTGAAACACTTGAACTGCACTGCACTGATTTATCTGATCATTATATGAATCTTTTTCTTTTGCAGGCATGGAAGCTATGGAACGAAGGGAACGCGAGTGACCTGGTGGACTCGTCCATCGCGGAGAGCTGTGCGCTGGACGAAGCCTTGCTGTGCGTCCACGTGGGGCTCCTGTGCGTCCAGGACGACCCCAACGGCAGGCCGCTCATGTCGTCCGCGGTGTCCATCCTGGAGAACGGCAGCGTGTCTCTGCCGACGCCGGAGCAGCCGGCATACTTCGCGGAGAGGAATTGTAGTAAGGTACTAGAAGGAGACGATGTGCAGACCTCCAGGAACTCCATGACCATGACTGTCCTTCAGGGACGGTAGTCAACACTCAACAGACCAACACTGACTTTTTTTTTTTCCTTCTTCGGCTGTGTGTTTCTGGGCGTTTGTCCCTGTGCAATGAATCGATGATTTTTGATACGGGAGACCTGGTGACTTCACACTGTATGGACATCTGTTATGTTAGTCCCCGCACGCGCGGTCCAGCTGCAAGTTGCAACCGGGCCAGCACACGTCCAAAACCAGTGCATTTCTGGCACACCATTTCAGCTTTGTCCACCGTCTCGACGTGCTCATAGTCACAGGGCGCGCGCCAGTACACCGCTTGCCGTCCAGCTGAAAGAATTGCTACACAAGTGTCACGCTGTGCATATGCGTGAGGCTTGCAGACCTCAAACCTAAGCCCTTGTTCACTTCCCCTCAAAATTTCAAATTTTGAGGGAAAGTGAACAATGCATGGAGTATTAAATATAGATAAAAAAATATAATTAAGTATATAATTTATCTATAATTTGTGAGATAAATCTTTTAAAACTAGTTACTTTACAGCTACTATGTATTCCGACATAGTAGTTTCCATATGCATCGTCAAAATTTTCTAACCTGACAAAATCGAACATCCAAAAAAAAATACATATATGGTTCTGTATAGCCAGTGTATTATTCTTACACGCTGCAAAAATGTGGCTACATCTGAACCATCAACTGTAAACCTGGGCAAACAACCTTTTGCAAACAATCTCGTCCAAAAAAAAATCCTTTTGCAAACAAGAAAATTGTGGGGACCAACTACGGTATAATCAGAGTGTCTTTAAAACAAAGTCACAGACGGCCTATTTGGTACAGTTTATAATAGCTTCATAAAACATCTCTTTCCAAAACAGCTTCACCTATAAATCTGTTTTTATTCCCTTCTCATAAATATATGAAGTGAAGTGAAACTGAAAATAGTAGCTTATCACAACTCTCTCTCCCCTTTCTCTCTCATATTCATGCATAAAATTGTTGGTGAAGCTGTTTTGTCAAACATCTTTTCTAAAATAGCTTAGTTTCACCTAAAAAGGTGCTCATAAAGCTAATTTCTAAAAAAACAACTTCACTAATGAAGCTAAGCTGTATCAAATATGTCTTACATCTAATTTCTTCTCAGCTTCACTGAAGACCTCTAGTTGTTGCAAGAGGCAGAGCGGTGAGCTTTTTCATGACATCTTTCTGCACGCTGTGCGGCAGCACGGGTGGAACATGGAGGACGGCCAAGCGAGCAGGACGGGGTCGGGACTTTACTAGGGCTCTGTGGGTTTTTTTCCAGTTCGCAGATGGAAGGGTATTGGACAGGCCGGGCCAGTTGGAGTTGTATTAGACAAGTGGGCTGGTTTGCAGACGATCCACTAGAACGTAGATTCTCCTGAATATTGGCCCAACTTGCATCTCGATGGGATGAGCTTTGATGAGCCTTCTTCTCTTTTACTTTGGAGAGTGAATTTTCATGGGCCATAAAACTTTTGCGCCCAGCAATTCGGCCCGTTCGCCATCTCCGCCGCCGCCATCTCCTTAACACGAATCCGCAAGACGAATCGCGGGCATTGGAAATGGCCCCGTTAGCCTGTTGGCCGTTGGATATGACTCGGGCCTATTCGCTTGGCAGGATTATGCATTGTTCTGATAGAATTATGTACTGCTGACTAATTTTTTGTAAGAGAAAAATATTGTTTTAGCTAGATTTAAGCCGGATGAAAAACCAAGCGAACATGCTGTCGTCATCACATCCATCCAACACAGATCGGTTCGGGTCTCTCGCCTGCTAAGTCCCGAACCGGGCGCTCGCGAACAATTGCGAACCCGTTCCCCTTTGCGGCTCTGCCTCGCGAAACATCGAGCAGGCATCGCTCATTGGCCTATGCGGCTATATGCCCTTCGTCCGCCCTGCCGTCCATGCCTCACTTCGGCTCGCGGGCAGCAGCTAGCAAAGCAACTGCGGCTCCACCGCTGTCATCGTATCTCACTCCCGTCCCTGGTGGCCGCAACTCGAGGCACCGATCCGTAGTGAGATGGCCACGACGATGGGGAAGACGATGATTTTGCCTCCCTCTTTGTCGCCCACAATAGCGAAGCGTCCGCTGCTGTCCGGTGTCACGCCAGCATCATCATCCTGCACGAATGCAGCCGTGATAACTGTGCGTATCTTCCCTGGCAGCTAGCCAAATTCCTCATGCCCGCTAGGTATTCAATGTAATGTCGCAGACGCCGTCACGTGCTGCTGCTAGCCGTAGTGTGATCGTCGTGGCCTCTCACACGGCTATGTTCATCGGGTTGACATCAGGGCATGGTGCCCTGCCGGATCAGGAAGGCAGCTGCTCATGTGCTAGATGCAACCAATCGTGCTGCATTGCTACACCTGCACTACCTGCAAGCTACAAGCAAGTAAGAGGTAACTGCACCTTAAATTTATTTCTTTAGAATTTTAGCAAATGCATGCAATCTCTCATACAGCAACGAAAAAAGGCATCAGCCGTGTATACTATATTCATTAGCCTTCTTCATAAACATATTACACTAGCCCTGCTTTTGATTGTTGAAATGACTCTTATGCTTCAGTGAGTATTGCATTACATTAAGATCATTAAAATTTTGAAAATTTGGTACATGACAATCTATTAGTTTCTAGGTTTTGATATGTAATGTCGTTTCAGTTCCAGCATCTGTACTTCATTTGGTTTGTAGGATCCTAGGTTGAATTATCTTTGGACAAAGGCATAGGAAAAATGCATCTCTCAGACATTTTGTTAATTGTTTACTCAGTTGTATGTTTAGAGTAGTATCCTAGGATAAAAAAGCAGGTTATGAGCTATTTTTATAATCCTATACAACATGAAAATAAAGATATTTAGATAATTAGGTTCTTTGTCCTTCTCTTTTATTTCCTACAAGATGAGATTAGATCCTATGTTTATTTAAAATGAAAAGATATGTAGATTTATGTATTTTCAGATTCCAAAGAATGAGATTTATTTATGTATTCAGATTATTTATCCATTTGAATCAAGTCTCCTTTCTAAGCAGCATTCTTCTGCACTATATAAATTATATTTAATACTTATAATTTCTCAAGCAAATGTGTTTTTATATGGTTAGTAAGAGCATGGAAGAAAACAACCTTTCTGATTGAATAAGTGTGAGGGTTATTTCTATTTTCCTTTGGATAAAAAAATAATGATAACAAATGCAACTCAGGCCAATAACAAATGGAGGCTGAGATCTCCAATTATCCTTGGCTGCCTCTGCATCTTATATGCCAACTCGGTATTGGGATCAGAGGACGCGCGGCAAAGCCGCGCGGTCTTTCTAGTTATCTTCATCGAAACCTTTGGGTGCTCTGCTGGCTCGCTTATGTTCGACACAGGGTCTCAGTCTCAGGCTGTAGCGGCGACCCGCAGGAAAGACTGCTGTGTACGTGCGTGCTTGTAGTAGAACTGAACGCCTTCGACATGTTCGACAGAATGCCCAAGCTGTTCCCCTTGCCCTTGCTCCTCCCTGGCTCAGTCGCTCTGCGTCCAACCGTCCACTGGCCGCATCAGTTTCAGTTTGGTACTAGTTTACACCACCGGCCACTTGTCCGCGCATACCGGCAGGCGATAGTGGGTTGCGCCATTGCTGCTGCGGCCATACTAGTAGAGAAAACACATTACTGCTAACACAAGCATTCCCTGTTTACAATTATCCTAGGAAAATATTTTGTGACTAAAAATGAAGTCAATCTATCTCCCCTCTATGTCTGTAAGAGTCATAGCGTTCTTAGAGTCCATAATACATCCTCTCATTTGCTCAATGTCACAATTTCTCCATGAAAAATATGCAGGGTGATTTGGTGTTGGTAGTGTTGTGCACACATTCTCCAAGTTGAACACAACAGAAGACGTCAATGGCCTATCATCCAGATTTTCCTGCACACACAGAAGCCCCATGTGGATGCAAAGTGAAGCTTCATCTGGTAAGCAGTTGTCCACAATACATCTGTCTATTAGATCCTTTGCATTTCCTTCATTCCAAAGGTTCCATGCCTGAAAAAATCACACAATTCTTTTAGATTGTATAACACTGAACATTTAGGTCCTTTTAAAAGGCAATCATATTTGCTTACATAGACTATTAGGTTTGGGTAATCTGGGATGCGGTCAACAGAGCTTATTTTTATACCGCTCACAATCTCCAAAAGTAGAACACCGAAGCTATAGACATCAGACTTCACAGAGAAAATGCCCTCCATTGCATACTCAGGAGCCATATAGCCACTGTTAAGACCATATCACTTGCGAAAGTTATGAAGATGAATTGGTACAGATCATAGGTTAATTCAAGTATTTGGATTAAAGTACCACTCACTATGTCCCAACAACTCGCTTGGTATTAGCATTTTCTTGATTATCACCAAAGATCCTTGCCATGCCAAAGTCAGCTATCTTGGGTATCATCTCTGAATCTAGTAACACATTACTAGCTTTGAGGTCCCTATGAATTATTGTCAATCTTGAATCATGATGGAGGTATAAAAGTCCCCTTGCAACTCCTTTGATTATCTTGAACCTTGTTGGCCAATCTAGCGGTTCATTTCTTGTGCAATCTACAGTAAACAATTATGAAATTATGAAAAATGTAATTATATCATGACTCAGCCACATATTGAACTTATGGTAAATATCAGTAGAACATACTGAAAATGATAGCATCCAAGCTTTTATTAGGAAGATACTCATAAATCAACAGCTTTTCATCTCCCTCAATGCAGCAACCAAGAAGCCTAACCAAGTTTCTATGCTGTAGCTTGGCAATTAGAACAACTTCATTTCTGAACTCCCGAATTCCTTGATCCGAGTCCCTATTAAGTCTTTTGATAGCAACCTCTTGACCACCTTCTAATGTGCCCTTTGAAGTTATTCATAGAAAAGCAATATTGGGATATGTAGTGCAGATTAATTAATTAGATAATTAGTCTAGGAAAAGCAAAGGTAGGAACTTCCATTATAAAATACCTTATAAACTTTGCCGAAACCTCCCTGTCCAATCATAAACATATTGGAGAAGTTGTTTGTTGCGACTAGAATATCTTGGAAGTTCAGAAATGGAAGTTCAAAATCATTGGTGGTTTTTTCTTCTCCAAGTTCATCTGAAGTAAAACCTCCATGGATTCGTGTATTGTGATTTTCTGAATTTCTTTTCCTTCCTGCATCCAAAAGTTGTTTAGTATTTGTTCTTAAGTAACTGAGATCATTATACAGAATGGAAAACATACCTCTGAACTTGCAGACCCATATAAGCAAAATGGAAGTGAGAACAGTAACACCTGCTAAAATTGTTAGTATAATTCTTATTGTGTTTGGCTTTGTCCTTTTACCTGCAAAGCAGTGCAAAATTTATTCATATAGCGCTAAGTTAATATCATACGACTACATAGTTCAGTCTTCAAACAGCTGAACATGTGCTAAGATCATACAATACACATTAGTACCTTTATCTTTGAAGCGATGACCAATAGGAATTAAGATGTCATATTAACTAGATGTACAAGAAATTAAGATAAGTGGGAATGAACAAAAAGAACTGTAAATCTCAGTTCAGAATATATTCCTGATACATATATATTCTCTAACAAGCATGTAGCCATGCATTATGATCGGCTTAGGAGTCTAGGATGTGAGCAGATTCTAAAATAGTTGCATCCATCCTGATCCCAATTGTCGTGATCTCATTGCGTATTTCTAATACCAGGTAAATGAACTGTCCAGTTCCAGAGGAGTACAGACATAGCTCCTTGATTTTCATGGAAAACTAATGGTATTATGATATCTGCATATTTTGCATGCTAAATTGCTAAGTTGATACGAATAGGTGGCAAATGCGGGGGAGACTATAATGGCTATGCCACAAGTGGGAGCCACAAATGATAGGGATAGACCTGCTTGGGTAAGAAGTTCTTGTGATATGAAATGGTACCTGATATGCCTGCAACTCGGAGATATAGTGTCTCTTGACTATCAGCACCAGCAGTACTAAAGGTAAGCGCACCCATCTTCTGCGTGTCGACAAGCTGATGATCGCCAATCCACACCAGGCACCTCGTCGAATCGCCGTTTGCTGCGGTGGCATTCAAATGCGCATAAGCATAGGCCACACAAGAACAGTCACCACTGCACTCAGCCGCGCACTCCTGGAGGGTCTTTCTCCCAATGCGCACAAACTTGTCGGGAACCTTCATAGCCGGCAGGGCCAAGAAACCATCACCACATCGCAGCGCCTCCTTTCGTTGGCATCCCCGTGAGAATCTGGCATTGCTCCATTCTTTTTTGTCCACAGGCTCGAACCCTCAAGGCACTTGCAAGTTGGGGTAGCATGAGTGTGGTCACAGTAGCCAGAGGACCCGCAGTAACTGTACCTGCTGCACTCTGAGTCCGGCAACACTCCAAATGTTCCCCACTCCGATGAATCCTTGTTCCAGATACGCGTTGATACATTGCCAGAGTAGCTCATTACTATCCGCATGGGTGGTGCGCCATCTGATGCCGTGAAGGCTAGGTACACCTCATCGGCAGTGTCAACACTTGTAATGTATACCGTAAAGCTGGTATTTGCCTCAAAGTACTGGCTGGAGACCGTGAACCCCGTCCACACGGCACTGTGCCATTCTGGAACCGAACCATTCCAGATGAAAGCTTGGATGAATGGGTCTGTCTCCCCAGCAAAAGAGAAGGTACCCGGCGAGGGATCATCTGCGTCCTTCCAAGAAACAAGGCTGTTGCCTTCATCCGTCTTGTGGCTTCTCCACATCTTCATGCCAGGGAGTTGCGTGTCAGTTGGGTGGTCAAAGCTCTGCCATAACATCTTGCCACTCGGTGACCGTAGGATGAGATTGCCTGAATTCATAAGCACCGCCACCGATCCAGTACTATTTAACCTTGACGATGGTGAGGAGCTTCCGCCTTCCAGCAGTGGTGGTGTTGGTTGTCCAGCGAACACGGCCGTTGACATCGGACAAGACAAGGTTAGAATCGTTGGACAGAACAAGCGAAGGACCTGAGGAGGAGATGGCCGGAGTTGCCCGGTTTGCAACCCACACCACGGTGAACCGGGGAATGTTGTTGTACCATATGCCAAGGTAGAGCTTCTCTGGAGTGGAATTGGATGGGGAGAAGAAGCCCAAAGTGAAGTCACCGCCGTCAGATATGACAGTGGTGCCAGGCAACAGCGGCTTGCCAGGGACAAGCCGGTCATCCGAAGTGCACAAGATTGGCAAGAGGAGAAGAACCGCAGTGCAGATTGCAACGGAACTCATGAGCGCCATCGAACCTCCTGTTGTGTGTGTCTGTGTGTCTTTGGCTCTCCGAATGAGTTTACTGGTGTATGCTTCAAAAGCGGCAGAGAAGATATGCACGCTACTTGAGTACTTGTTAGCTGCTTATTACAGTAGGGGTATATACATAAGCTTGATGTGCACACAACAATATGTAAAATGGTCCAGGTTTTTCTTATAGACTATATTGAGTTCAAAACATGTACATGTTGGTAGTTGAGATGTACACATCGATGGGGTTGTTACTAATTGCCTAGGCAGTATGTTTGTTAAAAGTCTAGGATTGTTACCTTGGTGTTTAATTATGGGCACGGGTCATCCATCTAAAATGCAAAGATCAAGGTGGTTCGTCTAGAAGGATTTAAGCCATCCTAAACCATGTTGCATGCATAATATCCATTATACCAGTCTCAATTACATGCGCAAAATTTTGTTATTTTTGTACATAATGTAAACCTACACCTTCACAGATGTAAACCCATTCCTAGACTCGGCCTCTCCCTCTGGCTAAACAGCCTGCTGTAAAGTTTTCTAGTTTTATCCTTGATGAGTTTGTTGTACAGCTTTATTTGCTAACTATTTTATTAGTTTATATATTAATATATATACTACAACAATAAGGGTTTCCCTACTGTATTCCCCTCAATTTTTTTTGGCTATTTTTAACAAGTATTTTGCATTTTTTAACTTTCTAAACTTGTGCACTATACATTATTTGCATACCTACTAAAATGTTCTAATTGGATGGGTGGTTACCCGGTGGAGTTTCTCTAGTCCCGCCCCTAGAAGACGTCGGGAATGGAAATCTGGTACCTCTGCTATATCTATCTATCTATCCTTGGTGTCGATCGAGGAAACAGTGTTGAGATGACTTCTTCTTTGGTCAATATTACTCTCTCTCTCTCTTTAAATATCTGTCGTTTGCGTTTCTTAAATAAAATATCTTTCACTAAATATATATCAGAAATATAAATATTAATGACATATAGTTAGTATCATTAGAAAAATCTTTGAATTTAGTTTTTAATAAATTTATTTAGAGATACAAATGTTGTACGTATTTTCTACAAATCGAGTTAAATTTGTGACACCAACACTAACGATAACAGTTATTTAGAGACGGAGAGAGTACTACGTAACTAGTTATATTATGCAGCAAGCATATGACTTTTGGCTTCCATTTGGCTTAGCTAGGTTGTTTATTTTCTTTTCCTTTTGTAACGATATACTATCATGGATCGGATGAGAAAACTTGATGTATTGCTAAATATTTGTTTAAGTGAAAACTTGAGATATGTTTATCTAATTATGTGGTTGATGAATAATGTGAAATGTTATAGATGTTGATCAAGCTTGAAATCATGTGGTTAATGCAAAATTATTTTTATATATTTGTGTCGGTTCATAGTGATGGATTATTGGTTGATAAAATTCGAAACATATTATTAGTTAATATACGTATTAGTGTCACACTACCATTCAATATAAAACCCGTCGGCGGTCAGGTTAGATTTATACCAATGTCACTTACAATGATAAATGGCATCGGTTGATAAAGCGTTACAATCTTTTTGGAGTCGCTATAAGTTAGTTATGGTATGGTGATTTGAGTTCTATATTAGACGTTACGTGGTGTAAATTAAATTAAATGTAAGTACAGTTGAGATTAGCTTAGCTAGTTCTGACCAAAAGAAGAACGCTTTCTTCCTTAAGATAGTAGCGCCGCCGAGGCGTAATCAACCACCGGTACTAGAATTCTGTAGGGTGGACTGAAGTATCTCAGTAGTTGAGATCAAAGGTTTTATTATTTTTATTATATACATACGACACCTTTTATAGGCACAAAAAAAATGGGAGCGAACCAAACAAAGTCGTCCTCGTTTGTGCTGATGCCTTGCCTCTATCCGGAGCAGGCTGTGGCGGCGTCAATGGTCATGGAAACTCCTCGTTGGCTCTGAATGGACATGCTCCCTTCGTCCTTAAATAAAGTCATTCTCACCTCTCGAGAAATTATTTTTTAAAAACTTTGATAAATTATATAAAAAAATATAAATATTTATAATATATAATTAGTATCATTAGATAGATCATTGAATATACTTTTATAATAAACTTATTTAGAGATATAGATGTTGTATATTTTTTCTACAAATTTAATCGATGAAAAAAATTAACCTGCACATATCCCTTAACAATTTTTTTGGATAGAGAGAGTATGGGCTTGTTTGGTTCAAGCCCTGGAAGAAGTTGCCTGTGCCTGAAATGAACCTGAGATTTGCCTATAATGTATTTGGTTGCAACCCTGGTCTGTCTCCCAGGCAACAGCTGGCATGCCCAGGCTTTCAAAAACGGTTGCCTAGACTTAAAATGATGTTGCTTGGAAAGATTCTCTCTGGAATACTTGTGCAGATTTGTTTTATATATTTCTTAAGCCCGGTCACGAACCAAACAATGATATACTTCGTATGCCTGGCCAGGCAAATAAATGCAACTTGACTGGCAGTTCTCAGGCCTTTACTTTTTTCAGGCAGCTCATCCAGGGTTCAATCAAACAAGCCCTATGTCTATACATACAGGTGATACCAAATTACCAATGCCCTATGGCAATAGACAAGTGGGCTGGTTTGCAGACGTTCCACTGGCACGTACACTCTCCTAAATATTGGCACAGCTTGCGCACCCCGACGGGATGGGCTTTGACGATCCTTCTTCTCTTACTTGGGCCGAATCTTCATGGGCCATAAATTTTTGCGCCCTGTTAGCCATCGCCGCCGACGCCGCCATGATCTTCATCGCAACCTTTGGGTGCTCTGCCGCAGGGTCTCAGCCTCTCTGCGTGTAGCAGCGGCCCGCAGGAAAAACCGTTGTGTACTTGCGTGCTTCTAGTAGATTTGAACGCCTTCGACATGTTCGACAGAATGCCCAAGCCTCCCTCGCTCAGTCGCTCTGCGTCCAGCCGTCCACTGGCCGCATCAGTTTGGTACTAGCTTACACCACCGACCACTTGTCTGCGCATGCCGGCTGGCGATAGTGGGTTGCGCCATTGCTGCTGTGGACGATTGGGGCGGCCACTGTGTCTCGGAGCTCACTAGCAGGAGGCCAGGAGCGCAAGCAACAATCGACCCCCTAAGGTTCTACTTTTAAACCCTGTAATATATGCTCTCTGTATGACTGTATCATCTCTCAGACCTAAGTACTAAGTAGGATGTTGAGCTTGACATATCCGTTTAGATTATTCCAGCCAGGCTGCATTTGGTTTCTCAAAGAAAGCGTGTGCGCCATACTAGTAGAGAAAACACAGCAGTACACTGTTTAACTTCCAAATTACTGCTAACGCAAGCATTATCTGTTTACAATTAACCTAGGCAAATATTGTGTGACTAAAAATGAAGTCAATCTATCTACCCTCTACCTCTGTAAGAGTCATAGCGTTCTTAGAGTCCATAATGCATTCTCTCATTTGCTCCATATCAGTATTTCTCCATGAAAAATATGCAGGGTGATTTGGCGTTGGTAGAGTTGTGCACCCATTCTCCAAGTTGAACACAACAGAAGATGTCAATGGCCTATCATCAGGATTTTCCTGCACACATAAAAGCCCCATGTGGATGCAAAGTAAAGCTTCATCTAGTAAGCAGTTCTCCATAATACATTTGTCTACCAGATCTTTTGCTTTTTCTTCATTCCAAAGGTTCCATGCCTGAAACAATCACACCATTCTTTTAGCGTAACACTATACATTTAAAACCTTTTAGTATGAGAAAATTAAAAGATAATCATATTTGCTTACATAGACTATAAGGTTTGGGTAACCTGGGATGCGGTCCATAGAGCTTATTTTTATACCGCTCACGATCTCCAAAAGTAGAACACCAAAGCTATAGACATCAGACTTCACAGAGAAAATGCCCTCCATTGCATACTCAGGAGCCATATAGCCACTGTTAAGACCATTGCATTTGTGAATGTTATGAGGATGAATTGGTACCAATCATAGGTTAATTTAAGGCTAATTTAAGTATTGGGATTAAAAGTACCACTCACTATGTCCCAACAACTCGTTTGGTATTAGCATTTTCTTGATTATCACCAAAGATCCTTGCCATGCCAAAGTCAGCTATCTTGGGTCTCATCTCTGTATCTAGCAACACATTACTAGCTTTGAGGTCCCTATGAATTATTGTCAATCTTGAATCATGATGGAGGTATAAAAGTCCCCTTGCAACTCCTTTGATTATCTTGAACCTTGTTGGCCAATCTAGCGGTTCATTTCTTGTGCAATCTACAGTAAACAATTATGAAATTATGAAAAATGTAATTATATCATGACTCAGCCACATATTGAACTTATGGTAAATATCAGTAGAACATACTGAAAATGATAGCATCCAAGCTTTTATTAGGCAGATACTCATAAATCAACAGCTTTTCATCTCCCTCAATGCAGCAACCAAGAAGTCTAACCAAGTTTCTATGCTGTAGCTTGGCAATTAGAACAACTTCATTTCTGAACTCCTGAATTCCTTGATCTGAGTCCCTACTAAGTCTTTTGATAGCAACATCTTGACCACCCTCTAATGTCCCCTTTGTAGTTATCATAGAAAAGAAAGATTGGGGTATTGAGTGCAGATTAATTAATTAGATAATTAGTCTAGGAAAAGCAAAGGTAGGAACTTCCATCATAAAGTACCTTATAAACTTTGCCGAAACCTCCCTGTCCAATCATAAACATATTGGAGAAGTTGTTTGTTGCGACTAGAATATCTTGGAATTTCAGAAATGGAAGTTCAAAATCATCGGTAGTTTTTGCTTCTCCAAGTTCATCTGAAGTAAAACCTCCATGGATTTGTGTCTTGTGGTTTTCCAAATTCCTTTCCCTTCCTGCACCGAGAAGTTGTTGAGTATTTGGTTTTAAGTAACTGAGATTAGTATACATAATGGAAGACATACCTCTGAACTTGCAGACCCATATAAGCAAAATGGAAGTGAGAACAATAACTCCTGCTAAAGTAGGTAGTATAATTTTTATCATGTTTGTTTTTTTCCTTTTACCTGCAAAGCAGTGCAAAATTTATTCATATAGTGCTAAGTTAATATCTTACTCCTAGTTCAGTCTTCAAACAGCTGAACAAGTGCTAAGATCATACAATACACAATAGTATAGTACCTTTATCATGAAAGCGATGACCAATATGAATTAAGATGACAGCTTAACTAGCTAGATGCCTAGATGTACGAGGAATTAAGATCACTGGGAAGAAAGAAAGAAAGAAAGAAAGAAAGAAAGAAAGAAAGAAAGAAGAAAGAAAGAAGAAAGAAAGAAAAACTGTAAATCTCAGTTCGGTATCTATTCCTGATACATATATTCAGTCATACATTATGATCAGATTGTGATTCTAGGATGTGAGCAGATTCTGAAATTAGTTGCAACCATCCTGACCCTACTAAATGTTGCCATGATCTTGGTGCCTACTTTGCATACCAAATAACTGAACAGTCAAGTTCCAGAGGAGTAGAGGACTACAGAAATAGATCCTTGATTTTCATGGAAAACTAATGGTGTTATGATATCTGCATATTTTGCATGATGATACGGGTAGGTGATAAAATGATGGGGTGACTATAACAGGCATGCCACAAGTGGGGAGGCAATCATAGGGTCATAGGGATAGGGATACACCTGCTTGGGTAAGAATTTCTTGTGTTATGAAATGGTACCTGACATGCCTGCAACTCGGAGATATAGCGTCTCTTGACTATCGGCACCAGCAGTACTATAGGGAAGCACACCCATCTTCTGCGTGTCGACAAGCTGATGATCACCAGTCCACAGTAGGCACCTCGTCGCATCGCTGTTTGTTGTGCTGGCATTTAAATTGGCATAAGCGTAGGCTACGCAAGAACAGTTGCCACTGCACTCTGCTGCGCACTCCTGGAGGGTCTTCTTCCTAATGCACACAAACTTGTCGGGAACCTTCATAGACGGCAGTGCCAAGAAACCATCACCACATCGAAAGGTTTCCTTTCGCTGGCATCCTCGTGAGAATCTTCCGTTGCTCCATCCTTCCTTGTCCACAGGCTCAAACCCTTCAAGGCACTTGCAGGCTGGGGTAGTATCTCCATGGTCGCAGTAGCCAGAAGGGCCACAGTAACCATACCTGCTACACTCATAGTCCGGCGACGCTACAAGCATTGACCACTCCAATGAATCCCTGTTCCATATACGTGTTTCTAACCTGCCATAGAAACACATTACTGACAGGACGGGTGGTGCACCATCAGAAACTGTGAACATCGTGTACACCTCATCGGCAGTATCGACAATTGTCACGTATACTACAACGCTGGTGTTTGGCTGGAAGTACTGGCTCGTGACTGTGAACCCTGTCCACACGGAAGTGCGATATTCTGGAAGTGAACCGTTCCAGATGAAGGCCTGGATGAACGGTTCTGTCTCTGCACTGTAAGAGAAGGTACCCGGTGAGGGGTCCTCAGGGTTCTTCCAAGATACAAGCCGGGTGCCTTCATCCGTCTTGTGGCTTCTCCACATCTTCATGCCAGGGAGTAGGGTGTCAGTCGGGTGGTCAAAGCTCTGCCATAACATCTTGCCACTCGGTGACCGTAGGATGAGATTGCCTGAATTCGAAAGCACCGCCGCCACAGATCCAGTAGTATTTGACCTCGGCGATGATGAGGAGCTTCCGGCGGTTGTGGTGGTGGTGTTGGATGTCCACAGAATACGGCCGTCGACATCGAACAAGACAAGGTTAGAACTGTTGGTGAGAACAAGCGAAGGAGCCATGGAGGAGATGGCCGGTGTTGCTCGGTTAGCAACCCACACCACGGTGAACCGGGGGATGTTGTTGTACCATATGCCAAGGTAGAGCTTCTCCGGAGTGGAATTGGAGGGGGCGAAGAAGCCGAAGGCGAATTCACCACCATCAGATATGATGGTGGTGCCGGGCAACAGCGGCTTGCCTGGGACAAGGCGGTCATCCGAAGCGCACAAGGCCGGGAATAGGAGAGCTGCAATGCAGAAGGAAATGGAACTCATGAATGCCATCGACTTTAACAGTTTACACCTCAAAGGCGCGCGGTAGCTAGAGAATGTATGCAATGCACAGGCGGACCTGCATATATACAGTATGGATATGATATGGAATGGTGTAAGCTCCTACTGCATGCTTGGTCTGCACGCAAATTGCCAAAAAAAATGGTTTCTCATGGACTTGTTATGTGATGAGTTCAAACATTCTAGTAGTCAAAATGTGTTGGTTGTTGAGATGTATACATCGAAGGGGTTGTTAATTACCTTGTCTTACAGGATTGTTCCCTTGGTGTTTATGTGAAGTGGTTCGTCTGGAAACTTGTACGAAACCACATTGCCGCCTTCAATCAAAATTTACTAAATTCATTCCCGTCATCACCATCAATGAATGTAGGTTGCTGTAGAATCTACGTAGTCAAACTTTCAACAAGTAACTGCGTTGTAGCTTCCTAAACTTGAGTATATATATGTTATGTTTGGATGGGTGGCTTGGCTATGACACAGGCTTATGTACTGCAGCTTGGCCTTGTTGTTGCGCCTGAATAGCTCACTAGGCCATAATTAACAAGGTAGACCTGAGCAGTGCAAAAGAGGTCCAAAGTTAGGCATCCTAACAAACAATCTTAGTTATATTTACTATGTCTTCCTCTGTTATAATTTACTTTAGCTTTGTTCTAATTCTAAGTTTTTTAGTTTTGACCAATTTTATAGAAAATACACTGGTGCTTACAATATGGCATCAATTTAATTTCATTAAACTCTCCATGAAATATGCTTGGACAGGACAGTACCTTTATTCAAATAGTAGATATTAACATGTTTTTTTTCTTAGAAATCCGGTTAAAACTACACAACTTTGACTTAGATCAACATTAAAGTGAATTACAATTTAAAACGGAGGGAGGTAGTCATTGATCATAAAAGTCACATTGAACTTAATTGAGTGACAATCAAGTGACAAAAGAGAAGTGTGTTTTCACCTTTCGTTATCATTACTCATTACTCATATGGATTTGTTTGCCATTTGGGCAGTTATCAATGCAAGGTCACACGAACGCTGCCGAGGAGACCTTCCTTGGAATGACTTCTTCTGTTCTTCATCGTCAAGATATTAGACGGTAAGTTCAATGTAAGAAAAGATAAGATTATTCTAGCTCAGATCAAAAGAAGACTGTTTCCTTCCCTAACAATGTATAGCCAGCCCTTCGAGGTGTACTCAACAACCGGTCCTAGAAGTCTATAGGTGGACTGAAGTATAGAACGCCATTGACATTGAGGCAAGAAAACGGGAGCGGACCAAAGTCCTTGTTGGTGCTGATGCCTCGGCTCTATCCGGATTAGGCTGCGACAACGTCGACATCTAGCTGAGACAGGTCTACGGACGCAGTGTCTGCGTGTTTGATTAAGTTTGTCTCCCCCACATACGCAAAAGTTACCTTCGAGGCTGGCGCGTTGATATGAATACCTTCTCTGTTTCTATTAGGACTGGCTTTCTATTGGGATTGTTAAGGTGTTCCAGTGCTTCGGCTCTGTTTGGAACGTGAGAATTTTTCCTCGTTCCTGTGTTTTTTTCTTAAAAATGAACTAATTCATGTAAAATTTCTACGTAATTTCTGTAAAAATCCCGCATTCCTAACAGCCCCCTAGTGATACTGGCTATGGTTTGCGAGACGCTATGATGCATGCCAAGGAGTCCTGACATGTATGTCAGTGACTAATATATAATGAACGTGATTTCCTGGGACCAATTACTCCCTCCGGTCTAAAAAAACTCACTTCTGAGGAATCAAATCAAAGTATCAAACAAATATAAGTCTAACTATGTTTATAGAAAGAATAGTATCAAGATTTATTTCTTCAGATAGATTCAATATAAAATATATTCCGTAATTAATCTAGTGATAGTTATTACATATTCATGAACTTATTATTGTGTATGACTTTTTGGAAACGAGACTTTCATTCTTTTAAAAATAGAGGGAGCAGGTGTACGTAGGTCCCTTTTGCAACTGGCTCCATGAAGCAAATAACCTGATAGTACCAAATTATGCAACTGGCTCGATGGAGCGAATAACCCAATAGTACCAAAATTAAAGACACATATATCTGGAAATTGCACTTGCACTTGGGATGTACGTAGACTTGAGTGCAACCCAAGATTCCACCGGAGACAAAATCTGGCGCACCTTGTACAGTCTGGTTTTTCATATCAACAGCTACCACACTGATGCCCTTTTTCCCTTGTGTTTGTCCATGATGTAAACAACTCACTTCCGATGGAGATAACTTTGCTGGCAATGGCATATGTAGGTGCAATTGTTTGCTGCTTCCGGTGAATCATAATGCATCAATCTGGGGCTCCATGAGCTAGTCTCGGAGTTGTACTTGTACAGGTGGAGATTGTACTGGCCAATAGTGAAGTTCCAACTCCACCACAGTATGGCGATGAAGAACATACCCCGTCGGCGGAAGCGCAGGCGGCCGACGTTGCAGTCCGAGAAGGAGAGATAGGGAGGCATGGCGATGAGCTAGAGGCTGGAGCCTTGGCTGCTTGCGCTTGGTGCCGGCCTCATCCTCATAGATGAAAATCACTTATGCTTGCCTTCGTCAGATCAGATAGTAAAATTCATAAAGCATCGCAGACGAACAAATTAATGGATGGCCTTAATAATCTGCCAAATCAATAATTAGCCACCAGGAAACAAAACCACAGCTACTATTGCACAAACACCGTTCATCTTAGTGTACAACGCCAACTCATCATCATCTCGACTTGCCCCTGAAATGCAACGTGAAACAAGAGACACACATGCAGCTAGCTCGTAGTCGCAGCATCAATCAATCCACGTACGCGACGCGCCCTCTCCGAAAGACAATGGAGTTGCGCATAGCCAACTGAGCTTTGAGGCTTAGTTGCCGGGGACGAAGTTGGTGGCGTAGGCCCATGCGTTGTTGTTGACTGGGTCAGCCAGGTGGTCAGCGAGGTTCTCCAGCGGGCCTTTGCCGATGGCCTGGACGAAGAAACCGAACATGGAGAACATGGCGAGGCGGCCGTTCTTGAGCTCCTTCACCTTGAGCTCGGCGAAGGCCTCGGGGTCGTCAGCCAGGCCAAGGGGGTCGAAGCTGCCTCCTGGGTAGAGCGGGTCGACGACCTCGCCGAGCGGTCCGCCGGCAATGCGGTAGCCCTCCACGGCGCCCATGAGCACGACCTGGAAGCCCCAGATGGCGAGGATGCTCTGCGCGTGAATCAGGCTCGGGTTGCCGAGGTAGTCCAGGCCGCCCTCGCTGAAGATCTGGGAGCCGGCCTTGAACCAGACGGCCTCGCCGAACTTGACGCCGTTGCGGGAGAGCAGCTCGGGGAAGACGCAGCCGAGCGCGCCGAGCATGGCCCAACGGGAGTGGATGACCTCCAGCTCGCGGTTCTTGGCGAAGGTCTCAGGGTCGGCGGACAGTCCAGCGGTTGTCCCAGCCGTAGTCGCCGGGGAACTCGCCGGTGAGGTAGCTCGGGGGCTCGCCGGAGAAGGGGCCGAGGTACTTGACGCGGTCGGGCCCGTACCAGGGGCTGCCGGACGCCGCCACCTTGGGCTTGGCCGCGGTCTTGCGCATGGTAATGCGGCCCTCGCCGAAGGAGCCCACCTTCATGGGGGTGCCGGCCATCGCCGCCGTGGAGGAGATCGACATGGTGGAGGCGGCCATTGCTGAGCAAACTCTGCGAGTGTGAGAGAGTGTTGGACTGGTTGCTAGCTAGCTGCTGCTGGTGGTGGAGTGTAAGGGGGCGGGCGCGCCCGGCTAAATAGCGTTGGGAAAGCAATCGGGTCCTTATCTCGTGGAATCTTTAGCCGAGTCGCCATTGGCTCGCCGGAGGTGAGGTGGGTGGATGCGGTGGCTGATGTGGCCGCGCGCTGGCCACCTGGTCTCCGCCAGATATTCTCACCGCGCCCGGCGAGTGGCCAGCGGGTTTTTGGCGTGCGCCCGTGCCCGGTGCCCCTCGCTCGCCCGCCCGCCGTGAATTTTGCGGCGTCGCCAGGTGTTGGGCTCGCTGGCGTCCTATTGGCCGGTTGATCCTGGCAGATTTTCGGTTGCTGTGACGTGGCCTCCCTCCTTCGGATTGTTCTAGATCAACTGAGCCATCTGTGGTCGTGGTTGCCTTGATTAGTTGGGTTCATCAGTTTTCATGATGACGCTTGGGGTTAGGTGGGCTAGGCTCAAGAGTTCAAGTCAGATTAGTTTTGGGCTGGGCCTTATTGGATCCCACCCGATTGTTTTGTAAGGGGCCGGTCCGTCGGCAATGAGGACTCCAAACGGGCCGCGTGCACGGACACTCGCCATTGTCGCGACGACGTGCACTCGAGTAGGCCCGATTCTGTCGATCTGCGGAGACACCTCCTCAGCTCCGAAAAGCCGACCGGAGAGCGGAGAGACCGGGCTCCGCCTCGCTCCGCCGCCGCCGGCGACCATGTCCCTGGCGTCTATCTTCATCTTCCTCCTCGTGTCAGCGCTACAGCTGCTCGACCGCTACCTCGACCTCGCCAGAAAGGTCAGCGCCGACCCCTTTCCTCCCCATCGCGCGTTGCGCCTCTTATCCGTCTCCTCGTCTGGAGCCCTGGATTTTCCGTGAGTTTTGATTGGGCGGAAGAGTAGCATGTCAGCGATTCCGTCTATTCCGTCCATGAATTGAACTTTGATTTTGAGGAAACTATTTCTGTGGCACTAGACAATTTGGATTTTGAAGCAAATTTCGGAGCCATTGGGATAACTGTGGAATGCAGGCTCCTGAGTCTTCACGGGTCTCCCTATCTGTTGTAGCCTGTAGCCTGGCAGTTTGGTATTTAATTTCTCTCTAGTGCTTCCACTTGTCACTCATGTTTTCTGTGCTTTATGATCCAGAGGGGAGCACATAGTGATGAGCTGACCAAACTACGGCTTGAAATCAAGCAACTTTTGAAGGAGGCCGATCAATTGTCAACGTAGGCAATTAACCTCGCTTTTGCTGTGACTCCACTAATCTTTGTATAATTGTTCCTGATCCAAATTTTCATTATTGATCGAAGAATGATTTCTAACTGCAAATTACTCCTCACTTCTTTGCCTGTATGTCTGCTTTAGGCCGTCCACATTTGCACAAGCTGCTAAACTCAAGCGCTTGGCTGCTGCCAAGGAGAAGGAACTGGCAAAAAGTGAGTGCTCAACTCTCATTGTCTTGTTCTGTGGCTATTGGTCTTGGCCTCATCGCCTGTAATACACCCGTTTGTATGGGAGCAAATCTTGCTTCTTTGTTATTTGTGCAAAATGAATTGATGCTGCCATGATGTATTTTTAACCTTCATAAGTTTTTTTCCTTTGCCTGCTTTACAGTGCAGGAACAGGACCTTAAAGGGAAGCAATCCTTGTACGACAAATACACAAAGTTTTTGTTGGTCACTAAGGTGCTTCTCTGTGAACCCTTTTATAGTTTTATGTCTGGTTTCTTTTTTTGCCATGCACTATACCTTTTGAATACTAATCCTGTTCATCAAATAGGTAATAATTTATGCCGTGCTCGTTCTGTGCTTCTGGAGTACTCCTGTTACTACAGTTCCCCAACATCTTCTACAGCCCTTCGGTATGTCAATGCCACTCGCCTGAGTGTTCTAGATTGTTTGTTACTCAGTATTTGCTCCTTCGATGATGCACAAGTGATTAGTCTGTTTATTTATCAATAGAATATATCCACATATTAATAGTCTGGTTGAATTTTGCACAACCTGAATGTGAGAACTACGAGAGGAAATTTTCACATTCCTAGCAACACTGACCCAATATTGGGAGCATCTTACTTCCCACATGCATTTCACAACTACTGCTAGAATACAAGTTTATATGATCTACTATGCATATAACATACAAGTACTATGGTAGAAAGGACGTGAGTGGTTGACCCGAAAAAAGGTAACTTGTTTGTGCAATCCAAGTAATTATCTAAACTATCAATATTGCATCACTAGGTCCATTTTAAGATCAGGAATATATCTATTTGACTTTTGAGTTGTCGGGTAGCAACATTCTTCCTAGATGGATATCCTTATGTATGCTGCCTTTGCCATCAGAAAACAATTCCTTTTCTATGATTACTCTTGGTTTCTTGCATATACGTGGTTCATGTGATAACCAATATAACTATGGTATCACTTCAATTGTTTTTACAGGAAAAATGTTTTCCTGGAGAGGTGTTGATACTGCCACCGGCCATGTTGTGGTAAATACTAATTGCTATGGAGTTTTATAAACTTTTTTGGGCAGGATAGTTTTATGCAACCCCTTGGTAAAATACTGGCATGAATGGAAGAAGTAGCATCATTACGTCGGTGGAGTTAAATCTGCTTACCTGTATGTATGAAGTTGGATTGTTCATTGGATGATCGGAGAAAACTACATGCTCCAAATTTCCCTAGTAGCCCTTGAACATAGCGTGGCTTGTATGCAATGTTACTACTTACTAGGTAGAAATCTGCACCATCTTGGGTTTTTTTTCGCAGTCCCTGACGTGGTGGTTGGCCCGGTGCAGGTTGGAATACTCCCATGGCTGTTTTTGACCTCTCGGGTCAGCAAGCTGCTGTGCCAGAAATTCGGTTTCTTGCTTATGCGTCCGTAGCTCGTTTTCACGAGCAAGTCAGCAAGTTGCTGCAACTAAACAAGACTGCTTAGCTTCGTGCTTCTGTATCTTCTTTGTACAATAATCAGTTGTTCACTTGTTGCCCACTCCCACTCTATAGGCATGTTTGTTGTGCCGTGTACTGGCTCAAGCTGATACGTGTAAGTAAGAACTTGATTTACGAGTTACTACTAGTTGTATTAGTTAACTGTGGATGATCGTTTTTTTTTCCTTTCCCTGTGTCGCGGGCATCCCAGCTGTTGTTGCTGGCCACAGTGGAGATTGGAGAGGTCCCAACGTCTGAAACTGTTACCTTTTCCAGCGAAGCAGTGGTGCTCTTGGCACTTTGGCAGGCCGGGGGGCATCTCTCGAGTCTGGAAGAGGGTACGGTTGGACCGTCACGTCCGTCAGCCACGCATCGCATGCACCTGCTCCAGGCTACTAGCCAAAGCGTCCAACTAGCGCCACAGCGTCTCGTCGGTCGGAATGCGTTTTTTGGCCGTTTGCCGGGCGGCTCCCTTCCCCGTGATGGCCCGATGTGCCGCGCCACCGGTCGGATATCCTACGCCCGACGCCAGCACGCGGCGCTCTATCGATCGCACGCGGCCGTGCCCTTTGCTTCTCGGCAGTCGGCACCGCTACGCCACTCAACCCTATTCGCCCAAGCTTATCATGCGACGAGTCGTACAGCAAAAATGTCTCTTTTAAAAACTCAAATTCTCTTAAAATCTAAATCTATGACATTTTTATGGTGAAAATTTCACGAAGATGCAAAATGAGCGTAGCTTAACTGATTGATTTTCCTGTGGTGTAACCCATCCAGGTTCGAATCTTTGATTTGACACGGGTGCTTGTATTTTCCTGGATTTATTCCAAGATTTAACGACGTTATTCTTTTAGTGGTATGCGACGTACCCATCAATAACAACGTGCTTGTAGTGACTTCGTCGATCTCTAGGCGACGTGCTCGTCGAGAGCGATGCGATTATGGTGACTTCGTCAATCTCGAGATTTGTGTATGCGTGTGTTTATAGGGTGAGTGTATGCTCATGTATGTGAACGTCTGCATCTGTAACTAGGCCTCGTATAAAAAAAACAAAATTTATGAGAATATTATTTAAACATTAATTTAATTATTTATGGAGGAGGTTTCGTTCTTAAGTGTTCCTTCTCTCGCTTTCAAATTACTCTCTCCTTCTTTAAATAATTATCGTTGTTAGTGTCCATACCATAAGTTTGACTCGGTTTATAGAAAAATATGTGCAACATTTATATCTTCAAATAAAATTATTAAAAATTAGATTTAAACATCTTTATAATAATATCAATTATTTAGCTTAAATATTAATATTTTTTAATATATATTTAGTAAAAATATTTTTTTAGAACTATGTATATTTAGGGACTGAGGGAATAGTTCTGAGTTCTAACCGGATTTGACCCACGACATCTACTGCGTACTGCAGTGCTGTCCGGTCCGATGACATTTTTCGTTAGGAGAAGTTTTTGGCTTTTGATTATCTTCGCCAAGTGGATATTATGCTGCATGCGCTACGTCACCACTGCCGTTCCTCTCTGACTGACTCACTGACATCGCCGGCAAGCGGGCCATAGGCTTCGGCCGGTCGGGGCAAAGCTTCTTTGGGCATGTGCGTCAGCATTCAGCGAGGCGCGGGTTAAGAGCAAGGATAATAGTGGACCTTAAAAAAGTTAGTATCTCCGTCCCTAAAAAAACGTAATTATAAGAATATACTGGTCAAAAAATCTTATGTTTGATCAATTTTATTTTAAATATTATTAACATTTATGTCTCTAAATAATTTTATTATGAAAATATATTTTATAATTAATTTAATGATAGTAATTTTATATTATGGATGTTGGTATTTTTTATATAAAATTAATTAAAGTTTAAACTGATTGATTTCTCGAAAAACGAAAATTTGCATTTTTTTGGGGACGGAGGTAGTAAATTCTAAGGTGAAGGAGAGAAGGAAGAAGAGAGAAGAAGTGAGCTTGGGCACAATAACTAAGAAATAATATAGAATAGACAAGTGAGTCACATATTAACTAAAAAAGATGTAACTATTATATAAGTGGACTAAAAGATAAACTACAAAGATTCATAGCAGTGAAAGAACCAGCACAGCAGGATAGCACCAGGTTATCGGTTTCTCGGAGAAAACAATGGGCACGAAGCTCGAGGCGCCAGGTGGCGGTAGCACCCCTCTCGTGTTTTTCTCTCTTTTCTTTGCCCTTGCGTGAAAACCACACATGTAGGAGATGCTTTTTGCTTTTGCTTTTCCCTTTGCGGGGGGAGCCACCGCACTACCATCCTCTTTTCCAAATTCGAAAAGCAGCTATGTATCCACCTAGAACCAGGGCTTATATAGGAATGGAAATGGCTTTAGATAGTTTTGGAATAACTGGAATCAAATTCTCTTTAAATATATGTAGAAGACTTTTAGATATCCACATGAACATATAGGCAATCTAAAACCCCATAGTATGCGGATCCAGGGTAGCTTACGGTATCGACAAATCCAACTACTTAAAGTCCATGATGTTTAAAAAAACTAAAAATTTATAATGAATTTTATTGGCTGTTACTTGCTATCAACCTTGCTAATTACTGCCGTTTGTAGCACTTAGCTTTGTTATCGTGTGAGCTTATATATATATATATATATGAACTTTGAAAATTTTGTGTTCATTAGCCATTTTTGGAACAGCTTTTTCACGGTGGTGGCTATGGGAATCACATCTAGGTGTTTAGATCCAAAACTAAAATACAAAATAATACTGCAGCATTTTCGTTTGTATTTGGTAATTATTGTCCAATCATAGAGTAACTAGGCTCAAAAGATTTGTCTCCCAAATTCCAGATGAACTGTATAATTAATTATTATTTTAATCTATATTTAATCCTCCATGCATGCGTCCAAAGATTCGATGTGATGGAGAATTTTGAAATATTTTGGATTTTGGGGTGGAACTAAACTTTTAGATGCAAAAACTTTTAGAATTCTGATATTGTAGCACTTTCATTTGTATTTGATAATTATTGTCAAACCATGGAGTAATTAGACTCAAAAGATTTATCTCGTAAATTACAGATAAACTGTGCAATTAGTTATTTTTGTATCTATATTTAATGCTCCATGCACGTGTCTAAATCTTCGATGTGACGAAAAATCTTTTAGGCCCCGTTTGGATCCTTGAAATTGAATTCATTTTAATAATCATAATTTAGAGACATATTAATTAAGATAATATGATTGTAGATGGATTATAATTACATATTATTGTTCACTATATAAGAGACATACTTATTTATTGTATTTCTATCGTAGAAGAGGGAGTTTGAACAACATGTTATAAGTTACAAATAGAAATATGGAATGATGATCTATATAATCAATTTTCATCTCTCACTCTATAAATTTGAGATAGACTTAAATATGAATTTTGGAAAGTGGTAGAATATTAAATTCAAGTCAAATAGCTTAATTTATTAAGGTAGATTTTAATTCCTCCAAATGAAGGGATCCAAACGGTCCTTAAAGTTTTGAAATTTTAAATGCATATAAACAAGGACGACTCGCAGAAGGAGAATCTATGTATCACAGGTCTGCCACTGTAGCTCGTGTACCCGCACCACGTCCCACACATGGCCATTGACGTTTTTATTGCTTTCTTTTGCTTCTATGACTTGTTCATTAGTAATTATGTACATAATCATATTATCATACTATTTAAGTTCACTTCTAGTTCAACTTTGCTCTGGGTTCGTACCATTTCTAGCACAGAAAAACATATTAACCACACATCATGAGAATAGATATGTATGGATTAGTACATAAAGTAAAGAAGGCTTTATCCACTTCACTCTCATCCACTTTCATTGCTAGGCTTATACGGTTATACCTACTAGCAAAAGCATGAAAACTTAAATTCAGTTCACAACTCTTGAGTGACAGGGATTACATTATCTAGATATAGCGATTCTTTCTCAAAATTGAGCACCCTAGAATGGAGCCCTTTCCTAAACTAGGACGACAAGGTCTACGTCTATTATTCTACTGCCATCCTGTATTTTCAAATTTACCATATTATTTTCTTTTGCTAGATTGATGGACATAGAAGCAAATAACTTATTTTTTAAGATTCGGGATTCATTATGATGTATCGAAAGATCTGTAAAAGCATAATCAATAAGATCGTAAATCCTAAATCACACGAGAAGCTCTCGTGCTATGGTGCACCTGATAGGATCATAGGACATGCTTTTACAGATCGGATGTTTGATACTAATTTGAAGTATTAAACATAGACTAATTATAAAACTAATTGTATAGATTAAAACTAATATGTAACATGAATCTTTTAAGTATAATTAATCCATAATTTGATAATATAGTGCTACAATAAAACTGAGCTAATGATAGATTAATTAAATTTATAATAAATTCATCTTATAAATTAGTCACAACATCTATAATTAGTTTATATTTAATTCTTTTAAAGAGTATCGGAACATCCAAT
Organism: Microstegium vimineum; assembly: GCA_022036555.1. NCBI lineage: Eukaryota > Viridiplantae > Streptophyta > Magnoliopsida > Poales > Poaceae > Microstegium > Microstegium vimineum. The sequence continues at coordinate 56,935,033 of CM039119.1, read as the reverse complement.
GTGACACCTCTTGAACTTTAGCTACTGAATTCAATCACCTCCAAAATTTTTGAATGACTAAAATTGGAAAGCCATATAGTATTGAATGGATTGAATCGAGATTCTTACGGCACCAGATGCCAGGTGTCTTGATTTGTAGATATGCTGCAAACTAGGATCCCTGGTGGCTGTTGCTGTACAATGGACGTCCATGTTGTCACGCTCTCATCGACTCTGGGTACACGGGATCGGCACACTACGCGGCGGTTCAGCCGCTCACGCAAAAGAGACATCGGCCAGTGAAAACTGAAAACCACACTACACACCTCCCGCTGGCGCACACGCTCCTCACGCGCCCGCCCGCACCCGAAACGTCCCAAGAGAAGGAGGGAGAAAACCCACCGAAAAGTCTACCCACCTCCCCCGCCCAGCTCTCTCGCTCACGCCCCCCAACACGCAACGAACGACGCCCCTCACAAAAACAGGGGGCCAAAAGGGAAAAAAAATAAAGGAAAAGAACGCCGACGGGAATGGGCAAGCAGCAGCAGGCGCCACCGTCGCGGCGGTCCCCGGCGATGTCGGCGCCTCCGCCGCCGAAGCGCCGGAAGAAGAAGGGCCGCCCGTCCCTCCTCGACCTACAGAAGCGGAGCCTCCGCCTCGAGCAGCAGCTCCAGCAGCAGCAGCCCCAGCGGCGACGCACCACCAACCGCCGGAGCGCCGACGACGACGACGACGGGCCCGCCTCCGGCTCCGGCCGCCGCGAGAAGAAGCTCCGCCTCGTCATGGGCCTCCACGACGGATCAGCCAAGGTGGGCGCCCCCTCTTCCTCCCTCCCTCCCTCGATCTGAGCCGAATCCGAACCAATTCTGTCGATCCCGCGCGGAATTTGCCTAATTTGGGCGCCCTGCCATCGGGCCGCGTACGGATCTGCGCAGCCGCGCGCCGCCCGAGGAATTTTCTTTTCTATTTTTGGTATCTAAAGGGCAGCATTTATTTATTTACATCTCCGTAGCGATGGCCACAGTGACGCAGTGGTCAACTCCGCTCCGCTCAGACCAGCCTGAGTGGCGAGAGTTCTCCCAATCATTTGGGATAATCCTAAACCCTCGCGTAGTCTCATCGGCTTGTCGTGGCAATAATTGGCGCAGTTTTTTTAAACGCCCGAGCTACGAGCTTTTAAAGGCGTGCGCTTTTCGGGTTTGGATTTTTTGTCAGGTTCTCGCGCCAATTCCACTGCATTTAGCGCGCTCTGCTTAGATCTCTGTACTTGGTAGTAAACGAAAGCTTACCCCACCTTTTGCTACTTTTTTTCTACTCCAGACTCCAGGTAGGTTTTCGATGCTCGTAAAGATTTTAATTTCGTATTCTCTGTTTTAAATATCTTTTTTTATCTTAACCGCTGCTGCCGCAGGGAGAAAAGACGAGGAAAGCGACGGATGGGCGTGAAGGTTGGTGCTCCTTGCATGCTCTGTGGCATTTACTCTTCAGATTTCCGGAGGCAAAAAAAATATACCTGGACAAATGTGCACAAAGATGCCATTTTTAATTCTGTTACTGTTGGATGCATTCCAATTTTCTCATCTTTAATTAATGCTCGTGCCTCTGTTTGCCCTGTGCTCATGGCTTGGATTTGTTCATTCGACAGAGCCGTCAGATTCCGGGCCCACAACACCTTTGCCAAACAAAAAGTTGTTGCTCTTCATCCTCGATAGGATACAGAAGTGAGTTGCTGTGCGCGTTGCTTGTTCTTCCTTCAGCTCCGCATTCTCAGCTCCAGGACCTCTCATCTTTGTGTGTCCTGGACTCCTGGTTTCTTGCAGGAAGGATACTTATGGTGTATTTTCAGACCCTGTTGATCCTGAAGAGGTTTGTTTGCTTTAGAAGGGATGATGCTATATGTTTGTTTTCTTTGTTTTGATTATTGAAACTGCTGATTTACCTGTTCATGTCCAATTATGGCCAGCTACCTGACTATCATGACATTATAAAGCATCCAATGGATTTTTCGACAGTACGAAAGAAGCTCGATAAGGGGGCCTATTCCAACTTGGAGCAATTTGAGGTGGGTTCCAGGATTTGTTTAGATTGATCTTTTTTTGATTGGATTTTCCTTCAATCAGCTAGCAAATTGTGGCTGTTTGTTTGGTAGTAATAGGTAGTATAAGCTGTTGCCCTGGTCAAAAATGCTTTGTGCTGTTTGCCGCTGGGACCTCTTGCTCTACGCCCCTACTCTGGTTGCATGTTTTAGTCTCATGGACATCTGGGTTTTCCTGTTAGGTATTGTCTCTGATGGTGGCCCATGTGTACTGAATCCCATAACTCCAGACCTGATTTTTTGGCAGTATAATCACTTTTGGATTGGTACAACATATATATTTTATCACGTAAATTCTCTTAACAATTAGTTTAGAAATGTAAATTTTAAATCAAGTTTAGTCTGGTAATGTTCTTGTTCGAGTGAAGCATTTACACCGAGGATCTATTTTATTGGTTCCATAAGAGCATTTTTACTAGCAAAAAGTTTGTCCAACGCTATGTTTGCATTCAGTGACCTATCCAAGATTGTTTCTATTGACTATTGAGTTGCTCTACTTAGGCATATAAACCCAGTAGCTTGAAGGGAAGACCTGTTTCTTGTTCGAGATTCTGTGGTGTATCCTTTACTTGTTTTTTCGGCAGTTTAAGCGTTGTGGTTAACATCTAATATAGACTGAGACAGAACTGTACTAGGTTAGCAGACAACCTATTACCTTCATGTTTGTTTTTTGTGATTGTGTTATGGGCCCTAACTTTTCTCGGGCATGATTTCTCTGGTTTCTGCTTTTCAACTATCTGGTTATGTTAATTTTTGTTTGATGCAATTTAGGATTGCGAACTTAAACAGCATGGTCAATAACAGAAGATTTTACACATTAGAAGTTAGAAACTTGCTAAGAGAACACTGCTATATGTCATTTGGCCACCTATTGTACTTGCATGAGATCATCTAAGGCAGCTGGGATATCATTGTTCTCTTGCAAATTTACACTCTAGAAACTTGCTAAGAGAACACTAATATATGGTTCCAGAGTCCAGACATATAACTAGGCAGGAAAGTGCAGTATTCTGTTTGAAAATATATGAGCACAAGAAGTGCACATTATATAATGCAATCTTGTAAATGCACTAGGGTTTTTTTATTATGGTAAAGATGGTTAATACGCTGTTAGAGAAGATGAATTGTCCTTCTCTCTTTAGAAGAGATGTCTTGATGCATTTTTAGATGTACATGACAAGATGGGGATGGACTCGTACACCATATCTTGCGTTAACTTCAAATATCACCTAGGGATTTAAAGTTCTAGATGTGTAAAAAGTTATACAAGCACTGTGCTTGGTACTGCCTATGTTACTTTTGATAGGATGCTTTCAATTGAGAAAACTTGTTTGAATAAAGGAACACTCTAAATAGCATACACCCTTCCCTTTTGCATGTCATTCATGCCGTACTTTGGAAGTTGGCATATTAGATAACTATAGATGTTTGCTCTAAAAGAACTCAGAGCCCACTTGCCTTGTTTATGCTAGTTTATGTTGGCAAATCATATTCAAGCTGTACCTCAGTTGCTAATTCATTAGTTATTATGATGTATGTTGGACCTCAGTTGGAATTATGTGTTGTTTGAAAGATGAGGCAGGCATTTGGTAAAATGATATGATTTCAACTTTTGTAATGCCTGAACAGGACATATGCTTTAGGTCACCATCTTGAAGCTCTAATGCTGACTTGCTACTTCATAAGTATCCGATGTGTATATATTGCTTCATGGGTTTTCCAACTTGCATTTTCGCCACCCATTCGACTGTTTTGCATGGAACATCGTTAACGCAAGCCACTTTCATCCCATAATCTTCTGTGTTTAAACATATTTGCTGAACATCTCTTAAGAATGAAATTGCTAGTCAGTGCACATTTGAGTACCAGTGTGTTACTGTTTAACCAAATCTGCACACTGTGCCATGTGTATTCTCAGTGCTTGTTGAAAGCTTTAGGCCTCATTCGTGCAGCCATGCTAGCAGAATGTCACATTTTGTTCTGGAATGAATATGAATATTTGGTATTGCTCTTATTATTCCTGCAGTTGTGCTGCAAAGTACTACTTCATTCCTGGCCTCAGAATGCTACTGATGTTTTATCAAGCTCATTCAACTTACTGAAGTTTCAATTTACAGGATGATGTCTTCCTGATAAGCTCCAACGCGATGTGCTACAATTCACCAGATACAATATACTATCGACAGGTCAAACATTAAGCCTACATGTTATGATATTTCAATATAATTATGAATTATCGTGTATTTAACATCCATATGTCATTCATAACAGGCACGAGGTATTCAAGAGATTGCTAAAAAGGATTTTGAGAATCTTAGGCAAGATAGTGATGCCAGTGAACCAGAACCGGAACCAGAACCCAAGCCGGAACCAAAACCCAAGCCGGAACCAAAACCCAAGCTGGAGCCAGAACTAGAAGAACCAAAGCCACAGCCTCGCAGGGGCAGGCCTCCAAACAAGAACAATGCCAAACAGAAAGTTGGGAAGCCACCAGCAGAACGCGCTACTGCAGACTTTTCTGGTGCAACAGTTGCTACTGTGGCCAATTTTGGACGCCATGCACAGGCAGATGTTGATCTGTCACGAAGAGTAATAGATAAAGCGATGATTGCAGATGTGCTGAGAGCTTCTTTTGCAAATCGAAGGAATGAGCACAACTGGTCTGGCGAGCGGAAATTTGAAAGAATCGAAGATTACTCAGGTTTTAACTTCTCTCTTTTTTTTTCCTGGTTCTTTCAAGAATTGTTTTTTGAAAGGTAAAAATTTAATGAGTACTAACTGAACAAAGGACTAGGCATCCAATGTGGCCAATTCATTTATCTTATAACCATCGTTGCAATCGCACTTTTCTTCCAGGTTATGGGAGTACATGGTCCGCAAAAATGGGAAAGAGGCCAATTCTGATGGAAGATAGTTGTCGAAGCACATATTATGAGACTCAACCATCCAGTTCAATATATGAGCTGCCGGTATCATCCTCGTACAATGGGGCTAAGAAGCTGCTAGTACCAGTTGAGTGTCTAATCCAAATTCTGTCCTATAAGTAACTTATTTTTGTGAATGTGTCCTCATGACACGTGTTTCATTAAGTAGAAGTAGAGTCACGGTTAGTTACAACGATCCAAAGTAATCCATAGATTACTGTGGAAAGGAGCAGCTAACAAACACAAATAAAGCTCCAACCGTCCTATAAGTAACTGATTGATAACTAATATAGTTTCAGCCTCCTATTAATATTATTATTGGAGAGCAGCAAGACACGATCGTCCACACTTTAACACAATGTTTTTTTTATCAGGTTGGGGTTCAGCTACAGCAGTCCTATTCCCGCAGCCTGGCACGATTTGCTGCACAACTTGGTCCTGTGGGCTGGGAGATTGCATCAAGACGAATTGAACGAAGCCTTGCTCCTGGAACAAAGTTTGGTCGTGGCTGGGTAGGAGATGGTGAAGTACCAAACTCATTTCAGCCACCCGTACTAGCTGCCTTTTCAGAAACAATGACACCACCAAGAAGTATAGCAGCATCAGGCGAGCAGCCATCTATGAACGCCTCCCCTGCCACAGAGGCCTGTGCTGGTAACGTAAACCATCCGGCGGAATCTCAACCAAATGCTATGCCAAATGCTTCTACCAGCACAGCGCAGAGGATGAATTCTGAAGCATTAGCAAGCCAGCAATGCGGACCAGTACCACAGATTTCAATAAACCGAGGTGAACGTGCTGTTGAGATGAAGGGCAACCCTAATAATCTGCACGGACACCCGGCCATGCAACAAAATGTGAATGGTTTCAATGCCGTTCCAGGTGCTAAGCCAGACTCTTAACTATACGTGTACGCTTAATGCTCCATTAATCTCACGCCCATTTTAGCTCAAAGTTCATGACCCTTCAAAGCTTTCTTCCTTTTTTTCCAGGACCGATGATGCAACTGGTGGTGAATCAGATGCAGACACATACGGCTGATTGAGTAACAAGTAGACATTGAATCTACATTGTGAACATGACATTTGGATTGTGCCCGCTTCCAGTCTGTCGCGGGCACCAAGCGACGATGGTGGATGGCCTTAGGCTGCACCCTGCCAGTGGCTTGGCACCCACCAACCTCAACCATCTGGGGGGTCTGGTCGCCATTGATCCGTTGCGCCGTAACCCGGTGCTGCAACTGTGAGCCTGTTTGTGTAATTGCGTAAGTAGTAATTAGGATGATAACGTGAATAGATGTGTCAGGGTGGATGTTGTAACAGAGTTGAGTTTCGGTTTGGAGATTTAGCGATTCTGAATGTGTAGCAGAAAAACCACAGGGGAAATGAAACATCTGTATAGATTATTCAGGAGGGTTTTTTTTTTATATAGCGTTTTGGTCCGAGCATGAAATCGTGCGAATCAGATTGTCTGTTGTTTGTATGGTTTCTATATATACACATCAACCTGACGGTGTTCCCGTATTGCAGGTACCACAGTTTTATATTACAGGCAGCATCACGCCGTTAACTGGCATGGATGATTCAATTTCCACGCACTAAATCTAGCTGATGGTCGGGGCAACTAGCCGGCGGATTCCAAGTCAAAGGCGTCCGACACCGACTGCATGAACGCCAGAAAGTGCTCTATCTGCGCGCGCAGATACGCATCCCAGCAGATCAAACCGACACCGATCACGAAGAGCATGCACGAGGTGATGCCGATAGCGATCCGGTCGGCCCGGGTGACATCGGAGGTGGCGCCAACGACGACGTAGCAGACGCCCAGGAACAAGAAAAACAGCCTGGTCATCAGGTTCATCCACGACTTCTTCTCCCGCAGGAGCTCCTCGGCTTCTGATATTACCTCGCCACGGTGCCGCCAGATCTCCTCCATCTTCTCGACCTTCGCTGGTGTCAAGCCATCGAATTCGATTTGGTGCTGCTGCGCCGCGGAGATGACCACTGCTATTGACAAGCCATCGAATTGGTGCTGCTGCGCCGCGGCCATGGTCGGCAAAACTCAGGAACCTCGTCGGCGACAATGCAGAAGGCACCGGGCGGCGAGCGCGACGTATATCAATATGGGTAGGGTTTTGGGGGACGTTTTGGGGTACTGCGGCTAATATGTACTCCGTCCAGGAAAATGAAAACAGTCAATTCTAACACAATTCTAAGACGGTGTCATGTTTTATACAAGTTATTATAGATTAAAAATACAAATATTTATGATATTAAATAAGTATTATTAGATTAATTATAAAATATATTTTTATAATAATTGATTTGACAAAAATATGAATACTATTTAATAGAAACTTAATTAGACTTGAACTAATTTTAGAAACTTAATTAAACGCGAACTAATTTTTCTGATATGCAACCCATAGTTATAGAGGGAGTATTTGGTTAGTGGATTTTCTGAATATACAGTCTGTTCGCTTGACTGTTTTTGACTGATAAGCCACGACTGGTATTGTTTTGGCTGTTTTTCTGAGACCAAAACACTATTTCGATGACTGATAAGCCAAGCGAACATGACGATAAGGGTTGTGGGTCAAAATCTGCTGGGCCAGAACATGTGACGGATCAAATCAGGTCATGCAATACTATTCGGAAATGCTTCTAAATAAGACAAGTATCCAAATTAAATTTCACTTACACCTTGTATTTATATTGGATTTATTAGAGAGTCAAGGGATTTTTTGGTCTGTTCTACTTTCAACAATGCCTTTCACCTCTTCTTGTCTTGTAATTGAGATGGATTAACTCCGCGAGAATGACACTAGAAAACATGGCCCAACAGGCCGACGCGCTCGCTGAGTTCCTGTCTCCACAGCCGGACACAACAGTATCCAAGTATCCATCCATTCGCGCCGGCGCATCTGAAGACAGGAGGAGGCGGCGACCGCGGCGGCGCAAGGAGGCGACAGCGCGCGGCTGCGGCACCGGCGAGGGTAGGCGGCGGCGCGCAACTGCTGCGGTTCTAACGTGGGAAAGCGGCGACGCGAGGAGGCGGCAGGTAGCGGCTGCGGCGCGGGGAGCCGACGACAGGGAGCCTCGCCTCCGGCGCCGCGGCAGCGATCACCCAATTCCACCCCACTTCCTCCTCCTACTTCCCCCACTACCCTTCTGTTTCGTCCACCATCCTTGTTGAGCTGTCGCTCACGTCAACCGCCGCGCACTCTAGTCGCTCGACGAAACGCCACCGAGCCACTGACGCGTCCGCTGCAAGGCGTAGTCGCGCTTCCATCTTCCTCCGACTCGCCGCAGTTTCTAGCCGGAGGGAGACCACCGATCCATGTCCGTCGCCAAGCGCTACGTGCTGCGCCTCTTCATCTCGCTCAAGTACGTCACGGCGAACGTGGTGGACCGGCAGAGCGGCCGCATCGTGACGACCGCCTCGACCGCGGAGCGGCCCCTGCGAGACGGGCTGGAGTGCGGCCGCGCCTGCAACGCCAAGGCGGCTGCTGCCGTCGGCGAGGTGCTCGCCATGCGCCTCAAGGTGGACGGCCTCGCGCGGGAGCCCATATACGCCAACGCGGAGAAAGAGGTCGCGAAGAAAAGGTTCAAGAACCAGACCAAGGTCTGGGCCATTCTCAACGCGCTGCGCAGTCACGGGGTCAACCTCCACGTCGATGACGATGGCGACCACAGGCCGCACGTCTGAAACAACCATGAACCATCAGTTCACCAGTTTGTTCATCGAACTCATGGAAGTAATGAGCATGTTGATTGTTACGTGGTGTTTTATGTTGCTTCAGTAGCCTTGCCTTTCACTTTCAGCTAATTGAACACTATAGCTTTCTGTGTGTACCTCAGTACCTCACTACTGAAACTTCTGTGTGATCTACTGCTTTGATATCATCTAACTCTCATAGCATCTCCAAGAGGAGTAGCTAAAAAGACTAGTCAAATTTAGTGATTTAGTTACTCTCTAAAATAGATAATACTAGAGTACTCCAACAGACTCTGTAAAATGAAGAAGCTAGATGACTAGTGAGGATGACTATCCAAAAGTAGAGAGCGAATTAGGTGGAATGAAGAATCACTAAATATAGAGAGTCATTTATATAGTCTGTTGGAGACGTTTTTTCGTTAGACAATAGCCAAATTTAACTTTAGAAAACGATTTAGCTAGTCTCTTGGAGATGCTCTCAGACCACTTACAAATATCAGAAAGGGGACAAATGAACCAGTAATTCACCACAAAATTACACACGATAATTTTACTATCAGGAAGGAAATTGACACCCAATGGTGTTTTGGTAGTAAAAAAGAAGGGGTGCACAGGTTTGATAGATGCAAAGGACCCAACACCTATAATTTTTACCTGCAAAACACATTTAAATTGCAGAGCACCTTCACAAAACATGGTGCTACAGCAGCAACTAGCAAAACCATCAGAGAAATAGAATTCTTGGCATAACTTTACTGACTAAATGCCTCTAGGTTCTTGTATGCTTTGAACTGATTCAAAGCACTATCCAGCAAAACCTTCTTACTGCCATCGATCACTCTCATTGACTGTTTGAGCTCAATCTTGGCTGCAGTCAGCTCGCTTTGCAGATTCTTAATCTTCAGCTCATCCCTGATCTTCTCGAGCCCCTGATCTTCTCCTCGATGAAATGTAGGCTCTCATGGTCTGGTTGAACTCCAGATGGCACCAAAGCCCAGGGCATGTCATCTCGTAACGGTGGAGCAGAGGGTGTAGGGTGTCCACCTTGTGAACTGCTTCCTAGAACCAATATCAGTTTCTGCAAGCAATTAGGTGTCAGTTTCAGTTTTGGATTATGGTGAAGGAGGATCCCTGGACTGTTAGACATAGTTAAATGTTCAGTATCGATAGTCTGTCATGCAGCTTAGTCAGATTTCGACATTGTTTTTTTTTCAGCTAACGCCCTTTACTTCTGATAATGTGCTTTGACCTGTGTCAGAGCACTTTCCTTCTAATTGGCATACTGTACACGTTATCGTGCAATGGATATGAAAGTAATCATATTGAAAGATATTCATTTAGAAAATTTGACATCATGTTGCCATTCATTCTACTCTATTATCACACAGCAAGTACCTGTTTGTGATCCTCGACTGGAGTATCAGGGTACACAACTTTGACATTTTTCTTCGTCTTCCTCTTCAGCCAGTGACAAATCTCTGTTGGGTTCACCTTTCCAACCAACGTGACAATCGCACTATTAACATCCCCCATCGAAGTTTCAATTCCTGTGTCAGAAAGAAAATTGTTTGTTCTGATTTGCAGAATCTATATTAGGGGAGGAGGGGTTGTTGAACAGTCAGTAAGGCTGTACCACTGAAACTCCCAATGGACACCATGGCCTTCTCCACCTTCCTGACGCAGCCAATGCAGGGGCACTGCATCTCAACCTGGAACCTGAATCGCCTGGACGCCTCCTGTGAATGGAAAAACCAAATCCATCTGTCACTGCTGGTGATGGTGATAAAAGAGATCAGCAGAAGAATAAGAAGATGAAGCCCCTCACTGTCCCCATGGTAGAGTCTTGAGCTTCTTCTGTGACCCAAATTTTTACAATTTGGACCTTTTTTTGAATTATTTTTACGTTTAGACCCCTGAAGGAACTATTCCCAGAAATGGACCCTGGGGTCGGCGCCATGCCCCACGGCGCCGAGGTAACACAGCTCGGCGTCATGTCCCACGGCGCCGAGCTTTGCGACCAGAACCAACGTGGCAGCCGACGTGGCAGGAAGGTCGGCGCCGTGGAGCACGGCGCCGAGCTATGTAATACAAAAACACATGTGCAGTTCAGTTGGTCGAGGCTTGAGGTGTTGAGCCTTTGGTCGTGGGTTTGAACCTAGATCTATACATTTTGCTATGTTTTTAAGCAATATTTTTTTATAGAATACATTTTGTTTATAATTATGAATTAATTTTAATTATAAGTAAGTATAATATTTTTATATGATGTATTTATTTAATTATAATTATGGAGTAACTATTTATTTATGGCGCCGAGCTCGGCGCCGTGCTTTTGAAGAAAACACCATATGCCTTAACCAACTGATCTACACATGTGATTTTGAAGAAAACTAGAAATAAATATTACTTGTTCTATTTACAAAGGCTAGATATATAAATAAATAAATAGTTACTTCATACTTATAATTAAATAAATACATCATATAAAAATATTATACTTACTTATAATTAAAATTAATTCATAATTATAAACAAAATGTATTCTATAAAAAATATTGCTTAAAAACATAGCAAAATGTGTAGATCTGGGTTCGAACCCACGACCAAAGGCTCAACACCTCAAGCCTCGACCAACTGAACTGCACATGAGTTTCTGTATTACATAGCTCGACGCCGTGCTCCGCGGCGCCGACCTTCCTGCCACGTCGGCTGCCACGTTGGTTCTGGTCGCAAAGCTCGGCGCCGTGGGACATGACGCCGAGCGGTGTTACCTCGGCGCCATGGGCCACGGTGCCGACCCCCTGGGTCCATTTCTGGGAATAGTTTCTCGAGGGGTCTAAATGTGAAAATATTTTTAAAAAAGAGTCAAATTCTGAAAATTTGGGGCAGTCTATAGAGCAGTCCATAACTAAAGATATCCATAGTTCTATGGACTACCATATAAGGAATAAATAAATAATTTTCTCTCTCCCTACTCTCTCACATAAAATTCTATGAACTGCTCATATGGACTACTCAACATTGTGACAACAACTATAACTATAGACCACTGATATACAAGTTGTCCATATAGACTACTTGATTCATAGACATTGTGGTTGCTCTAGCGATCATGTCCTTCGAGGCTTCGAACTTTGCTGCGGTACGCTTCTCGTGTTTCTTTTTCCACGTCTGTCCTGGGTTGTGCTGAGCAACCCGCCTCATTTCATTGCGTCAAAGTCAAACTACAGTGCATAATACTCTCCTCTGTTCTCTTGGGCTGCATTGTAGCGGAATATGGCCCGTAGAGATAAAACGAAGAAGAATCTGGCCCAATAGAACAGAGCCTAGCCCAACAGAATCGTCACCCGAGAAAGGGAGTCCCGAGAGACCGAACAGAAAAGGGTCAATTCACCACGAAGCGGAAACGCAGCCGCTGCCCGCAGGCAAGAAATGTCTCGCCGGCGGCGAGGAGGCTCCGATTCGGACGGCGAGGACGACAGCTTCCTCTACCGCTACCCGCTCCCCTCCGCCGCCGCCTCAGCAAGCGCCTCCGCGGGAGGCGGCGGCAAGGCACGGGGCGGGGGCGGGGGCGGGGGCGGGGGCTCGGGCGGCCTCGCGCCGTCCAAATCCACCGTCTACGTGTCCAACCTGGACTTCACGCTCACCAACTCCGACCTCCACCTCCTCTTCTCCCGATTCGGCCGCGTCGCGCGCGTCACCGTCCTCAAGGACCGTGAATCCCGCCGCAGCCGCGGCGTCGCCTTCGTCCTCTTCGTGAGTCGGGAGGACGCCGCCGCTGCGGCTTCCGAGATGCACGGCAAGGTGCTCAACGGGCGCACGCTCTCCGCCTCCATCGCCTCCGACAACGGCCGCGCCGCGGAGTTCATTCGACGCCGCGTGTATCGGGACAAGTCGCGGTGCTACGAGTGCGGCGAGGAGGGCCACCTCTCCTACGAGTGCCCCCGCAACCAGCTCGGGCCCGTGAGAGGCCTGCACCGTCTAAGAAGTCGCGCCGCGGTGGTGGTGGTGGGGGTGGGGGCAACGGCGGGCGTGGGCGCGGGGGCGAGGCTGATTGGCATTCGGATGACGATGAGGATGCTGCCGCCGCCGTGGCGTTCGAGGACGACAGGTGGGCGTCGGTGGTGGATACGAGGGGAGAGGAGGAGAAGGCGGCTGGGACCAAAGAGGGAAAGGCGGCGAGGAAGGAGAAGAGGAAAGGCTACTTCAGCGACGAGAGTGATGAGGACGACGGCTAAGCTTCAGTGTATCCTGCTAACTAAGCTTCCTCAGTGTATCCTTCTAACGTTGTTGTGTTATGACAATAGATCTAATGTGATTTACGCGATCCACAGCTTTGTGTTTGAATCCTAGCTTTTCAAATTTCAGAAGTTAATTGATGGCAGATTACTTGTTACAGACATCGTCTTGTCGTTGTCACTGTATTGTTTCCCTGATTATTAATAAGCTTATTATTCATCAGACATCGTCTTGGCTACTATGACTTGTAACTTGTTGATAAAATGGCTATCCAAAATAAGAAATAGTTAATAATTTCAAATGCTTCTCAGAACTGCTGGTCATCATGCTTTATATTGTCAGTGCTCTTACTTCAATATTTTGTTAAGGACGCCATTTCTGTTTTTAGTAGCTTGTTGCCAGCTATAAGATGGTTGCTAGCTGTGTATGCTTACTGCTTGGTTCTCAATTACTTCTCATATATCAGTAGATTTTTGTTTCTTTTTTCTTTTCTGATTAAATGTTCATATACCATTAAGATGCTTATTGCAATGAATCACTGTGCCTATTGCCTAGACTGAGAAGGGACACATAAAGGCAGTATATTGTGCCCATCTTTTGCTTAACTTATGCAATTCAACTATTCCCAAAACAGCCCAATTCTTAATACGTCATTTTCTGTTAGTTTTTTTTTAACAAACTGACAATATTCATTCAGAGTTCTTACTTCTCAACATGTGATGAAAATGTTGTGTTCTGATACCCTGTGTTTCTGTTGCAAGTTCTTGCTTTTTCTAGTGGATCACAGGACTGTTTTCACTTTGTTGATACAACTACAAGTGCATATAGGTACTTAAATTGATACCTCAAAAAAGAGATGAAAACATCTCCATCTTGAAAGTTGAAACATTGTTAAATCTTGTAACGTTCAGGCTATAAGGTCTGCAGTATGCAGCTAAACAAAGTTGAGCACGTCATTTCTCTTGTGGTCTCGTTACTTGGTTACTAAATCATCTTATTTATGGGTAAGTGCACCAAACATTGTTGCAGTAAAGAAATCAGCGTATCTACAGGTACTTTTCAGGAAGGTTTTAGAGCCAACTCAGCTGAGATTGGTTGGAATATAGAATGTTGAATCTTTTGCCTTATACTTGACCAGCAACTCTATCCTGTCAGGAATGTCTAGGTGCTGAATGTTTTGTAGGTATTCTGAAAACTGCAAATCTTGGGTTGAAAGGATGAACTCCTGATGTCATCACTCTTGACTGATTAGGACCAGTAATATTACTTGTGCAATACTTTTGTTTTTCAGTAATGTGAGGGATCATTTGAGGGCATGAGTGATGAATCAAGATAACCACACAACTGGCCAGTATTCTCATCCAGGGCAAACATATGTAATTCATTTACCCATGTACATTTCTCCAGGGCAAGGAGAAAAAGGCAAATACACTAGAGAAATCTGCTTATAATCTTTTTTGTTGTTGATTGTTGCTACATAGTGCATTATTACCTTCCTCCATCATTCTGCCATCGTTGGGTATTCATGTCTCAATTCTAGAAGCAGATTATTAGTCGCATACGAGATTTGCATGATGTGGTTGGCGTGTTCCTTCTGTTATTTGACTGCTGGATGATAATGTAGAGGCATATTTCTGTTGTGCGCCTGTCGGTGAAAGGATCTATATACATTGTATTTTACCCATGTACATTTCATTTAGTGAGCCAGCTATATTGTATTCTTGGTTCTTGTTGTGGCGTAACTTGTATCATTAGCAAGGGAAACATGAAAATAAATGATTGCCGATTAACGTTAATTAAATATGTTGGCACCATCACATCTGTGCTTCCGTATGCTGGTTATTAGAATAGTGACATAATCTAATCTCTATATTGGATACTTGGCAATTGACATACCAAACGGTTTAGGGTTCACAAATGGAAGCTTCTTAAAAGGAAAAAAATCTATAATGTCTACAGCAGCAGGCGTTCTTTCAAAGAGGCCCATAATGTAGTGTACCATACAATGTTTTTTTATTTTTGCAAAGGACAAACAAATTGAACAAACTAAGTATCCTATCATCCTATTTCTAGATCTAATCCTTGCTGCAGAAAATTGCAATTTCAGAGGCAGAATTTCATGTCCATTGAACAGAGCATGCTGGTCACTCGGGCTATGAAGGAATGCTGTTATCTTAAGGGACCATTGTAGCTGATCGGTTATCAGAAAGAAGCCATCAAGGACTGTTGCACATCAGTATTCCAAGAACCAAAACATGCTTGGAGTTGGAGCAAATCTGATTTGTAGATATACTTCACCCTATCACCCTATTAATTCAATCAATTTGCATTGTCATTCAGAGATTCAGGTTCATCAATGAGTATTTACAAGCAATGCATGTTTACTTTGGTTTATCCTAATTCCTAGAATTGACTTTCCTGTTGTCAAGTACTCTTTTTTGATCATCAGTTCCTAACCTGAGCAACAGATCAAAGACTAATCGATCTAACAGCAGATCTGGGACATGGTGACACATAGTACATTGCACAGGCTGTCAACCCTGGAGTCCTGGAATCTTTTGGTTTCCCCTGCATAAAACCAAGTGATCCAGGTTGAATTCTGATTAAACCTCACAAAGTGGTGAGGCTCGTACTGTTGTCATGACAAACCAGTGTGACCAGTTGTGAGCCTTGTAGCTGGACTAATAGCTAAATGAACTGAAATTTTGATTGTTTGGATATCTGCTAGTTTGTATACATGAAGGCACTCCTGTAGATCTGCATCACATGTCATCAAGACCCATTCTGAATCATCATCCAAATACTTTAAAACCAAGGGGTTTATGTCTACTATACTCAAACGTTTTGCTATCTCATGCTTCAGTTCTTGAAAAGTGCACTCTGGATTCAGTCTGAATCTCACCTTTTCTGAGCCAAATGTTGCCTTTACTCTCATATTTGCATCTGTGTTCTGCTTGGGGTTGTGGGGCGACGGGCTTCGAGAAGAATGATGTCCACCATTAGCTTTTTCAGTAACATCCTGTAGAAGATCAATTGGAGCCTCATGAACTGAGAAATGCTCATATAATGAAGGGTTTTCTGTTTGCAGAGTCTGAATAGAGCTGTCTTTCACAGGATTTTCTGACTTCATCAGATTAATTATACCCTGCTGTGCATGTTTTGTTGCACCACCGCTACATGAGGGGCTTGACTCAGAACTGTGGCTGCACGAAGAGTGTGAGTGTGAAGTTGATGGCACATTGCTACTTGACTTGTGGGGTTGGTGCTTGTTGAAGTCGGTTAGATTGCTCTGGTTAGTTGGAGGAACCGTGACACTTCCTGACAAATTGTTGTCAGATGATATTGAGGTGTTTGTGAGATCCTTGTACAGGCTGTTTAGCTGGAAAGCTGTCTCTGCTCCATGAACTGAATCAATGATCTGTTGAAGCTTTCTTAGAGAGTGGTCTACCTTCTTGATCTTTCGCGATGGCCAGCGGGTTATACCATGCTGCCTGCATATTCTTTTGAGGGTCGTAGGGCACACTGTGGGAGATTAAAAAAAAAAGTTAGTATATTTGCAACCAGATCAAACACATATATAAGCATGCTCTCATAAAAGATGCTAGCACAATCTGGAGATGCAATGCACACATGATAAGGATGCTGTCTGACTCACGAAGCTCTAAATCCATCTATTCTAATTCTGGAAAGCATCATATCATGTCACTCTGATAAGTTAGTTTATGTGCTTATTTTGGAATGTATGTCTTCTTACGTGTATACCATAATTGCCATCATGATAAGTTAGTTTGTGGGCCTAAGGGTGAGATCATCATATTGATCATTTCATAATGTCTACGCAGAGTGTTTTGTTTTATCCGATTGTTTTTTCACTGTAAACAATGAATGAGACGGATCAATTCAATTCTAGGCTATGTGCACTGTTTGCTCAATCGGCTAGAAACCATAAGGTTGATCTGCTCGCTGATTTTTTATATTATTATTTGTTATGTCAATTCTTCAAAGTTGACTTTCTGTTGTGCTGTACTTGCATTATGTTTCTTCATGTTCATGTGCTATCTATATATGGGGTCTAGTGAACTAGTGGTATACTACTATACATGGAAAGGAAACGCAGATCACGATAAGGCTGATAAGAATGTTCATCTTTTGACTATGGGATGCATGTGATGGTTGACCCTCTGATGGGAAGTAACACTATATTATTGCTTAATCAGATTAGCATGCTGGCTGAGTAGTACCGCTATAATTAAATGACTGATGGTATCTATGGAAGCAGTAAACTATCCTTTGCTGAATCTTGCATTTATCTGATGATTCACTCACCTCCAAGGCTCCTTGCTGCATCTTTCAGGCTACCAGCGAAGTACTGCCGAAGGACCTGCAAACTAACAGTCTTCTCGGCCTTTGTACGCCTTTTTGCCTTGCTGCCTTCAGCAGTTGCCTGAACACCAGATATAGATGGACCCTGCCCCCCAGGTGAGAACATTCCATGCATCTGCAACGCAGCTAGCTCGGATTCTTGCTGTGAAGTTCCTGCCAGACTTGTCCAAGAGGCCCCTCCTCTACGATCTGCTGAATTGTCTCCAAAGGACAACTCCTCAACTTTGTCCTTCCCATGAGAAGTAAAGGAGTTCAGCTCGTTCATTTCCAGCACGGATTCGTCTTCAATCTCTCTATCTGTGACTACACGTAGGGTCTGGCAAACACTTCGCATGGTGCCTGACAAGGAGTCCAGCACTGTCTTCTGCTCCTCCAGTGCTTCACAATCTGTTGGCAGAAAGAATTCCAGCACGAAGTCTGCTGTCCCAGTGCGTGTGCACCGCAGTCGTATCGCCACTGCACCTTTTAACCTGAAGATCTTGGCATGGTGAGACAAGGGGTATTCCAATTTAGTTGAGGATCCAATGTCCGGCAAGAAGCATGGCTGGTTTGTTGTGAAGGCCTTCCCTGCCACCCCCTCCCCACGCAGCAGGTGGTGCTCGGAGCAAGCCTCATGGAAGCCCCGCATCTCGGCTTCATTCACAAAACATGCTTCATCAATGGTGGAAATGCAGTACCGGTAGTTCTCGTCGGAATGTCGGCTGCCTCTTTTCCCTTGCTGAGCACATGTGACCCATGTCTGAGCTAATGGCAGCTTGTGGGTCAGGCAGGCTACTCTCAGGACCTCCAGTATCTCTGGTAAAGCATCTTTGTAGGAAGCAGTGCTGAACTGGTGGATAATCAATAAGAGTGGCCATGAAGTCATTAGTGAGAAGATATGAGCATTGCTGTTTTCATGTCTCGATATCTTATAAACTTGCTTCATATTTGAGCTAGGGTATAAGTAAATTGGAACGTAGTACAAAGTTTTTTTTCTTCACAAACATGCAATTTTAAGTATCATGCCTACATTTAGTTGGAATATAGAGGTCCTGAGATTTATTTAATTTTTTTTGGAAAAATGAGATCTTTGCCAAAATTCAAAGTTGCGACACAATGAGTGTATAGATCTGCTCACCTTTATGCGTGGAATGGCCGAAACTTCCGTACTTCTGAAATTAACTGCCTGCAAAGACCCTTGTCATCATTAGGAAAGCCCAGACCTGGAAATACTTTATTGACTTTCTACAGTAATAATTGTCATTCAGGTACTTCAAGGTGACATCAGTGGCCAGACTGCTATTTTCTCTTCCTGCACTGAGCTGGTGATTTTATCTCCTAACCTAACACACTTTCAGGGGCAGTCAGATTGGGGATGAGGTCCCATACCTGGAGAGCACTGCAGATGGTGTTGAGCTCAGAGGTGAAGTTGAGCTTCTGCCTTGTCATGATCAGCTCGATGACGCCCAGGCAATTGTAACTTCCTTTCTCGAACACTGGCAGCCCATGGTGCCGTGGACACCGAGGTACTGTGCATCTGTTACCCTGGGATACTCGTAGCTGGTGAAGTACCTGATGTCCGGCGACCACTCGGGGAGCCTGCCGATGAAGACCCTCCCTGGCAGCCCCGGCGAGTCCCCCGACTTAACGTCGGCCGAGAACTGGTACTTGGTGGACACCTCCCTGAACCGGATGAGGCTGTCGGAGCGGTGGTCGAGCGTGAACGGCTGACCGCTGGTGGTCAGCACCAGCTTCCCGTCGTCGCGGTTGACCGGCACCCAGAGCTGCACGAGCACGTCTCCGTCGCTCTGCGTGTCCCGGATGTAGGACAGGGCCTGGCTGAACCGCTCCCGCACGGAGGTGGGGCTCGTGGCGCCCGTTTGAATCCACCAGCTGGCGTTCGCGGCCGGCGCCGCCGTCGTCGTCACTGTGGTGGCTGTCGCGTCAGCCGAGAAGAAGGCCGAGGGTGGAGGAAACCCTACCGAGTTGGGCGAGCGGGAGACCACCTCGAGCCAGCCGTTGTCGCCGGACAGTAGCTGCTCAAGGAGATCCAGGTCGACGGCCCCCGCGCCTTCGGACGTGGTGCGTGCCACGGAGATGCTCGGAAGCTGCGGGTCTCCTCCCTCTTCCATGCAGATGCAGGTAACTACTCTCCCTTCAGAACCTGCTTACACAGTTCATCACGAACGCACTGCATCAGTGGTAATCACAGCCTCACAGCTATGATCTTGGTAGCGATAACAACAGCACTTTGGCATGCAAAGCCAGAGCAGAGTGCTTCACTTCTGTTCTGCTGGAGATCAAGAAACAAGGCTCCAGCATGCACATCTTGGGCTAGGAAAAGGAAACCATGGGGACATGGGAATCCTTGGGAGATTTTTGTGCTAGGCATGCCTGCCTTCGGATTGAAGGGTGTGTGTGGTAGGCAAGAACACATCATTTTCAATGGAAAGCAAGCAGCGAAAGAGATTGGTAGAGAGGTAGCAAGCAGCTCACTGTTAATCACACGCCTGACTGCTCCCTTCTTCTCATCAAAAAGGGCTCCTGTTCTCCTCTCTTCCTCCTGTGGATTAGCTAAGTGCTAGCCTCCACCAGGTAGCTCGGTTCTGCTTAGCTCAACTCACTTCCGGGCCGGAAAAGACTCGGTGCTCCACCCGAGCATCTAGTGGATCCTGCTGCGGCTGTGAGACAGAAAGGAAAACAGAAATTTGCTTGGCTTGGCCTCGCTTGGTTTTGCCCTTATTTTTTTGGTGTTGTCGTAACAACAAAGGCTGTGGGACCACCATGTCAATTTTGTTTTTCTTTATTTGTTAGAATCTTTCCCTCTCACTGAGGGCCCAGCTGCACCACGCAGGAATCCAACCATACGTCCATACACGCTTCCATATAGAAAGTCAACTTGCAAGGGTATTGTGCAGCTTCAGAAGGATTTCTTGGTATGAAATCCTCTATTTCACAATACCACGGGTGATTTTTGAGATTTTAAAAAATGGTGGCTTGCAAACAGGAGGAACTGGGGACGGCTGTTTTTCACGTATAAACAATTACTTGTTGGTCTGAGTCCCAAACTGTATATTCATGCCGTGGTACAATTTTTGGGAATTTTGTAGAAAAAAAAAAAGAATAGCTCACACATTCATTTGTCAATTCTTATAACGGGGCCACAAGCATGGCCACTGAAATGCAGGTAGCAGGCCTAACCTCAGTGGTGACAACATAGAGGGGGATCGGGGGTGGTGTACTGATTGAGTGATTGGGGATTCTAGCATATATTGGTGTAGGGCCAACCAAAATTTGTCCTCTCTAGTCTCTACTCTAAGAAAACAAACCACAGGTTCCTGGACAACTGTTTCAGAAAAGGTAGGAGTTTTAGTATGCAAAATGTTCCCGCTACCTTGCCATCAAATACATGGTTCTGTCTAACACAAAATTTCATAGCAGAAAAAAGTTTATTTTCATTGTCTCAACTTATTATATGGCATCATTCTCTTTGCGGTTAAACTTCGCATCGGATCAACTCAGTTTTCCATTTGTCTGTAATGAATTGGCTCAATAGTTTGTAATCTGGTTTCCTCCTGCCTAACACTTGGCTCGTGTACAGTAGTGCTCTGTCTAGCTAGCTCTTGTCTAGCTTCCCAGTACGTCTGGTTGGAACCCGTTTCCTTTTGCTTTAATTTATTGCTGTGCTGGGGAGCTTTTGCTCCGCAGTTCCTTTTAAAAAATGGTTACCTTTTTTTTTTTACTTTGAAACAATTGAATAGATACATTTGAAGTTATGCTGTCATCTCGTTTGTACCTAATTATGTCCAAGCTAAAAGGACCCACTTTTTCCAAATACTTATGTAAAAATGTTTAGACACTTGTGGTAAAAAGGATAGGCAAAATGAAACCACCTCCCATACTAGATCACGGTACAATTATAAGCTGTGGGGCTATCTAGCACCAAATTTATTTCAACGGTACACGCTTTATGAGCTCAACAATATTCCTAGAGATCATAGAAGCACTTGCTTAGTTAAATATGATTTGTGCATGCTCCTAGGATTGCATCTCGTAAAGCTACATGTGTACGGCCAGATACTTGTCTATTTGGGATTGGCTAGTCTTTTAATTTAATCGCCTTTGATCTTTACTTCCATTTATTTTCTGTTCTTTGCTTGGGGAGCTGTAAAAGTACGAGTTATTCCAAGGCTCTTGTGATCAAAGATCAATAAACTAGCAACATAATTGTGGTTTGGGGTGGAGATACATGTGATCAGGATACCAAAGTCCAATTTGAAAGGTTAATCATATGGTGGAGCAATAGATTTTTATTCCCAAGGCTGTTCCAGTTTAGGAACTGCTTTAAATACTTTCAGGACGTTACTTACTATTTGTACTAACAGTATTTTGTTTGATTCCTCCCATATGAAAGTGTTTGCTGCGCCCTGATCAGGGAGTGACTCGATAAAATAGTGTTTGGATTCATTATTCCGTGACATGTACAGGAATCTTGATGCCTCTTTGTGGTGCAACAAGCCAGAACAGTACGGGTGTAGTAGTAGTGTTTTTATTTCCTTTTTATATTAACTTTCAAGATTTTTATACAAGCCTGCCTTTTTATTATATTAACTTTCAAGATTTTTATTTCCTTCTCGTATTCTAACACTGTTTTCAGGAAAATGGTATGAGTAAATTACACATCAAGGTTAATAGTTTACATGGTACAGTTTAGTTTGTACCTGCGATCATTCTGGTTTAATCTTGCATGGAAGCAGTCTTTTACGGTTTTACCTTTGGTGTTCATTCTGAGCTAGTCTGTTTTGTAGTGACAGGACATCATGTGGTTGTTTAAGTGCACTTGTTTGCGGCTGCATGCGTAGAGAGAGAGAGAGAGAGAGAGAGAGAGAGAGAGAGAGAGAGAGGTGCACATTGCAGGTCTCGATTGGATGGAGAGTAGAAGACACTAGTTGGAGAGTGACATCAATGATAAAGTGCAAGGCACCAAGAATGCTCATCTGTGAGGGGTACATACCTTGACATCATCCACAAAATAGAACAAATGGAATTGCCGCTTTTCCCTGCTCGCTTTCCCTTTTCTTATATTGGTTGGGTCACTGTCACAGAGCCCATTGCAAATACATATATTTGCTACTTGCTCATTGTTTGACCAAAAGCCTTTGTGTTCTTTAGTGGCACCCCAATATGCCATCAGCGCCCCTCTCCACCAGCTAGGGAGGTCTTGTTAATTCCTGCCAATCAGATACCGTTTTGGTTGTTAAATTCTCTTTGTGAGTGGGTCCCAGCTCGAGGGCCACCTAATTTTTTAATTAAGAAATGGCCACCTAATTTTTGGGGGGCCATGAGGAGTCATCACTGATCACTCATCACCACCATTGGATCCAATTCGGCATGGGAACATGCATAGTGTTGTTTTCTAGCAGTAAAGACTGGTGTGAAATGTTTGCTCTCTCTCTCTGCATCTTTTGCATGTTCATGTATGATTTGTCAAGAGGGCAACATCACTCTCCTTGATATTTGGTAGTAGTATTTCCAATATATCAGTCTGATAACCTTGTACAACAACTACAGTGAGCACTTTTTTTTTAAAAAAAAAAAACTAATGCCAGGAGTTCTAGTGTATACAGGAAGGTGGAGCCCGGGTAGCCACCTTTGACAGGGAACTTGGCAAAGAAGTGACAGATCTGTCTGAGGAGCTCACATTAATTATTGAGTCATGCAATAGTGTAGCACGTAATCGTGGTGGATACTCGGAATCTGACAATTAATCTGGAGTCGAAATCTCGAGGCTGTACTGAACTGCATCGAACCATGGGAACTTGAATATTCCAAGTCAAGGAAGATGGATTCATCATTCACAGACGAGTATAATTCTGTCTTTGCTATGTGCACCAAGAGCAGCATCCGCGGTAGGTAAGGTAACCAATCAGGCACGAGCACGAATGCATGATGATGGAGCTCTGAAAGCAACGGCGGCCTCTGAAAGTTGGCAGTATCGCTGACGTTCGCCAGGCGAATGGAGTGCTTTTTCTAACTATAGTGTAATCTACAGTCTTTTTTTTTTTTGGCTTTACACGAATGTTACTCTCGACAGTTACCTACATAAAATTCACACATATTCAGTTAGTCTTGTTTTTTTTTTTACTTACCAACTACTCCTGAATAATGGTTTTGATATCTAACTTGTGCTTATTTGCATCACTTCTTCCCGAATTGCATCAATATCACTGGTCAAGTTCTTCATCTACAACAAGTGGTACTGGTGGGAGATACCAAAAAAAAAAAAAAACTGTGTTTCACAGATCTGTACCATATTGGTGCCCCTATTTTTTGCCTAGCAAATTTCAACTGGTACAAGTATATATTGCTGCTTTAGCAGGGAGCCAGAACCCATTTTAGTGATTCCTGTGTAAATTATGTCGACATGGATAGTCGTAAGCATCAATAATGAAGCATCTAGGCTGAAATGGTCAAATTGCCACTGATCTCATTCTTATTTGGTACTTGATGCCCCCCGTGAAATTAAACAAGATGCAGTATCTACTATAATATAATGGTACTGTCTGTATCAATGCAACACGTCAACTTGCGGAGCAACATTTCTTTAATTTGAAGCAGTTCCATAAACATTTCGGGGAGTGTTTGTTGGTCCAACACTCTTTTCTTTCCTTCTTTGGTTAAACTTTTGAGCTCAGAATTGCACGGATTATGAATAATATGGTGGAGACACAAGGAACCGTACCGTGCTAAAGCAGCCATATTAGAGTTCACTGTCAATGTCACATCAGATTTCCCCCAGCAGCACCACAAACGGCACGGAAGAAGCACCATTCATGGCAATGCTTACACCGTATATAAGAGCATGCCAGCCGATCTAGTGCAAGTCATCCGGATAGATGCGTATATAGAGCAAGGCATGTTCTCGCAGACAGCACACCAACAATCATCAGCATGTCCCAACATTCAGAGTGGAGAAGAAACTTCACTGGAGACACCTATTCTTCCACCTTTTTTCACCCGCGGGCTTGGAAAGGCAGAAGCGCATAACACAAGATAACACAAGGGTGCTGAGTTGGAGATCATGGAGGACCACAGGGCGAAAGCTTGCTCGGTACATTCAGAACATGCATATTCTGCGGCTCCTATCCTGAAGCGCATAATGAGAGAACTAATTGTCAAGCCAAAAGCTAATGCCTTCATAAAGATATCCTGTCATTCAAGAACATTGATAGGTGAAACTATAGCAAAACTGTAGTAACTGTGCGATGGAACTTCAAAGCTGCCAGAATCAAGTTGAAGATTACCTTCCTCAGTCAATTGATTGGCTGCCTGTTTCTTCTGGTTTATGCAATTGCTGGCACAGACCAGATCACCGAGTTATAAAGCACAAAATATATGATGACAATCGCAATAAGCCTTTCTTTGTTACTCGAGAATAAAAATCAGAGCATTATAAAGAGACAGCATGTTGTTTCTTCTCAAGAGTGCCGGCAGACGAAGATAGAAGAAGATACAGCCACAGCCAGTGAGATCCAGTCTGATTGCAGTGAACTGTGTAATTGCATTCAAAACAAAGATTGAAGAGTTGCAGTACCTGATGCATCACGTGATGCTGCACTAGTAACCGCAACACTACGAGCTTTTGAGGCATTAGAGTAGGACACCACACTGCGAGTTTGTGTCGTGGTGAGCTAACACTATCACTCAAAAATTATGTACTTGGCTTGCTTCGATCTTATAGAATTGACATTTTCGGCGGAATTTCGAAGATACAGCATCCATAAAAAAAAAGTAGTAGTATACCGGTGCTGTCTACATCAATGCAGCACCATCAACTATCTGAACAGAGATTGGCTCGCCATTCCTTTACTTATAGCAGTTCTATAAATACTTCCTGGTACAATTGGGAGTTTGGGACTGCTGCGGTTGGTCAGACATACAGCCTTCTGACTTCTGAACCTGCCTTGGTTAGACTTTGGGTTCACAATAGCACAAGTAGCATGATGGACAAAGGAGCTGCACAAACCTTACAGTTCAGTGTTGCATCAGGTTTCCGACAAATAGGCTGAAAGATGCACAATAATAATGCTTACAACATGAGATCATGTCAGTCGACTCTACTCTCACTCACCCGGATGGATATAGGCATGTTCTCACAGATAATACAACACTGAACACTGTGCCACCGCATTCTGGTCAATCAGGCCGCAACAGTTCACAACAAACCTCACTGAACACCTGTTGTGGAGCATCGTAACCAAATCTTCCACTCTTTTCACCTATGGGCTGTGAACGGCAGATGCGTGACAGAAGGGGGCTGGTTTGGAAGTGATGGGGTGACAAGTTTGCCCAGTACATTCAGAACTTTCATCTTCTGCAATTCCTTCCCTGAAGCGCAAGGAAGTAATTGTCAGGCACAATTGCCAATACTAGAGCAAAGGTAATAGTACTGAAATAAAACTATAGAGATACAAAAGTCATGCTAAAAGTATTACCTTCCTCGATCAATAGATTGGCTGCCCGTTTCTCCAGCTCAAAGGCATGCTTATTTCGTCCAATAGGTGACAACAACCGAAGCTCTACAGTACATCCAAAAGAAACAATTTTTATATAAGATTAATATAGGAGCTGTGTAAAGTACAATTCAGAGAACACAAAAGATTCGTGTGGCCTGATTGCAGTAAATTGCATTGGACTAAGATGAAATAGTTGCTTACTTTGTATGTATTCTTCCTGGTCTGATTGCTCATTATGTCTCAAGAACGCTTGCAGACGAAGAAATCTTTCACTCCGATCTTGATTGCTTGATCTTGGTGGATGAGCCTGATTAGGTGCTAAAGTAGTAGCAGATATAGCATCACTAGACGCTGCATTGGTGCCCGGAGCACAGCAAGATGCTAAATTAGTAGCAGATATAGCAGCATGAGATGCTGTGTTAGCAGCCGAAACACCGCTAGGTGCTAAGTTAGCAGCTACAGAGCTTTGGAGCACTGCAGTAGAGGACACCACATTGCTATGTGACAGACTAGTAGTCACATCATCAGCTGGCTGGGAAGCAACCTTTCCTGGAGATTGCTTCCCAAAAGAATGGTGAGGAGACAAAACTGCAGATTGCAAAGCAGGGGAGGGTGTAACTGCAGCTGGAGATGCAAATCGGGGAGCACACTGGGTGTGAGTTGTATTGTTTTGATGCTTCAGAGTTTGTTCCTGTGACTGCAAGCTGTCTGCACCAGCTTTCTTCAAGCTTGTAGAACTGGCACTTTCTCTGCGGGCCGAAGTACCCCCTTTGCTTTGATCAGTTTCAAGCCTCCTTCGCACATACACAAGATGGCCATTTGCCCCTGGATTGCTCAGCGTGTGATGGTTGGTCGGACTCAAGGGGCCATAAGGTAGTGGCCGTTTTATGCCAACTGTAGCAGCAACTTTGTCTTTAGGAAAAGGAGAAGTCGTGTGTTGCTCATTAACAACATTGTTGGGATGTTTTGGAGACTCCCTCAATGCTGCCTTTTTCTCTGAAATTGAATGCGGGTTGTCACCAGAAGGCATGGTGCTTTTGCCACAAATCAGCCTGGATTGAATTATAGTCATCAGTAGCATTTAGTCATAAGAGTATTGGTTACCAACAAGCACAAAGAGTTTGAAGGCAAGTCAATTTGCATTTAAGTATTTTATATCTCTGTTATGCTTGTCAGCCACAACCTGATGCAGTATTACATACTTGCAGAATAGAGCTGTGGGACTTTGTTCATGTTGTTTTCTTTAACAGTTTTATCACAAAGTAGAGAGGATAAAGGCCCCAAGCAGTAAGATATGAATAAACAAGAACACATGACAACATTACACTGGAGACGCAAACTGACGGCTCCCTTTGAGACCAGGAATTTCGTATCTATCAAGCAAACATGCAGCAGGTGCGGATCCAGCATACGTTTTTTTCCTTTTTGTAAAAGAAAATTTTGAATTCAGTGTGTATAAACATGTAAGTGGGTCAGGTGATAGGACCCAATTGACATCAGATCCGGATACAGATAATATACATCTACATCAGGGTTTGAGATACTCGGGTTCACACAGCGGAAAGGGGGGAGAAGGGCGTACCAGGTGGATGCTCGTCGGCGGGGAAGAGCCCGACGAGGAGGGCGGCGCCGCCACGAAGCAGCCACGAGCCCACGAGAGGGTGAAAGACCGGGAGAGTGAGGGAGGGGAGTTAGATAGAAGAAGATGTATCGGGCCCAGCAGGATATCAGCCAGCCCATTTAGGCCCAGCGGGGAAGCAACGGGCCTAGGTTTTCGTTATTTTCCATTTTCCTCTTCCTTGTAATGGAGTGTATATCTTGGAGTATGATGCTAGTTTATGATATTTAATTATTTCTACAAATGAATACCATGGAAAAATGAATCCGAAGTCCGCACCTTGGTTTGACTGTGACGACGCCTGATTATTATTATAATTTATAATCTATTATTAAGCATGGTTTCATAAGATGGGACGTTAGATTCACCAACCAACGGGGGCGTAGCAGCTGCAAAGTGCGACTGCTAGGCTATTAAAAAGGATTGTTATTCTGCTGGCAAGAAAAAGGCTCGTATTCTTTAAACTCACCCGTCCGAGTCAAGCAACTCTATAAAAAATCAGAATTTATAGAGAGCGTTTTAGGTACTCTCACAACTTTATTTTTTTTTTCAAACAGAATACGTGGAGCTAAAATCATTTATTAAAACAATATAGAGTAGAGCAGTCTCAAACATCCATTTAGATTCATGGACTTTGAAAATGTATTTGGTTGCCTCAAAATGTATTACGGTGTCTCTAAACTTGTAAAGTGGTGCACTATAGTAGTGGTTAATATGGTCCAAAGTTAGACCTATAATGCACAATTTAACAAGTTTAGGAACATATGATGCACCCTTAACGAATATAAAATAAGTTTTTAGAATTTATAGACCTATAAGTAGCACCCCGTGCTTTTACCTCTTCTCGCTATGCAAGCGAAACGCAATTGCTATGGAGTACATATATGCGTGCACGTGGATAGGATGTCATAAAGGTTGGCAACTGACCCGTTTGACTAATGGGAAGCTTTAACAGCCGTCATATTTGAAGTTTATATAAAATACTTAATACATGAATTATATATACTAGTGGCATGCACGTGTGTATGATAATAATTGGTAAGACATATCTTGATAGAGAGTAAAAAAATGCTTCGAATGATACAATTATTAGAAAATAAATGTACAACCACGAATAGAATCAAATCTTTTTTTTGCGAGAAAAATAGAATCAAATCTATAACATCTTATAATAATAATAATTGGTAAGTCATATCTTGATAGAGAATAAAAAAAAAGTACTTCGAATGATACAACAATTAGAAACTATATGTACAACCACGAATAGAATCAAATCTATAACATCTTATAATATGAACGCTTGGCATTTTATTTGTGCACCAAAGAAAATTTAATACATTTTTACAATGCTATCTGTCATTATTTACTTTCGCTCTCCTTTATTATTTCACAGCACATGATGAAACTATTTAAGCTAACATCAGCAGCCCCAGCTTAGACTTTGAAATGGCCGTACCAATATGAATCAAGTGTAGCGTGTACAAAACCTGAGAAGTGACACGTCGAGACCAATAGATTTCCACTTCATCTGAATACATCAAGATCAACCTTCAAATTGATAATTAAATATTAAGTCACACTGTCACTGACCCATGTGTCCAGCGAGAAAACGCTGTCGCCCGCAGGGAGACGCTCTAGTCGTCAAGAGCTAGCGATAGCTGGTTTGTGTGGTACTCATGGATATGAGCTGCATAGGGTATTCATATAGGGGCTGACTTGTATAACTCTTTCTCCAGGATAGAGGAATGTAAGTTAAAGCTGTTTGGTTGACTGCATATAACTTTATGTGGGTTAGCACTATTCTCAAAGCAGGCTGGACTTGTATCCTACTATCCCCTAGAAATTGATCGTATCCAGCTATGCAAGCATAGCATTGCATTGCATCCACTATGCACCAAGTATACAAATTAGACGATTATGCATACAACCAATCAAGCACATAATACTATATAACTCCCTATTCAGTTGAATCAAACAACATTAAATTATGTTGCCTAATTTATAAGATATGTATGCTACGCAAGTTAATACAAGTAACCAATCGACCCTATAGGTACGTAGCCTAGACTCTACGTACCTCTTTTGAACCAAGGCTCAAGGTTGCGATGCAATTTCAATGGACACACCTATGCGATGACACAATAACCCACCCGCTAAGCCGCCTCCATGTTTTTTTTATATGCAAAATGTTTAGAGTGTTGAGTCGCACGACAGTCGACACCAACCCATACCGACATTGAAAAATGCTGCACGTGCCGCGCGCCAATATTTTTTAAATACAAAATTAAATAATGGCCGTGCCGTCCCGAGATTGCATTTGCATACACGGTTTCAGGAGGCGGCGGCATAGGAGGACCAGCAGCAGCAGCGAGGCAGCGAGCGGTGGGCGGTGGCGCGCCCAATGGATCACAAGGCGGCGAAGCGGGTGGCCATCGTCGGCGCCGGCACGAGCGGGCTCGCCGCGTGCAAGCACCTCCTGGCGAGGGGTTTCCGCCCGGTGGTCTTCGAGGCGGGCGCGTCCGTGGGCGGGCAGTGGACGCGCACGCTCGCGTCCACCCGGCTGCAGTCGCCCACCGCCGGGTACCGCTTCTCCGACTTCCCGTGGCCGGAGGGCGTCGACACGTACCCGCGCCACGACCAGGTCGTCGAGTACCTGGCCGCCTACGCGCGCCGCTTCGGCGTCCACGAGTGCGTCAGGTTCCGGAGCCAGGTCGTGGCCGCGGAGTACGTCGGCGGGGACGACGACGCGGCGGAGCAGTGGGCGGGCAACGGCGAGGCGTTCGGCGGCGATGGCGCGGGCGTGTGGCGCCTCACCGTGCGGCACGGCGGTTCCGACAGCGACACCTCGCCGCAGGTGTACGAGTTCGACTTCCTGATCCTGTGCGTCGGGAGGTTCAGCGGCGTGCCCAACATCCCGGCGGCGTTCCCGCCCGGCGGCGGCCCCGACGTGTTCCGCGGGCGGGTGCTCCACTCCATGGACCTGTCCGACATGGACGACGCGGACGCCGCCGCGCTGGTCAAGGGCAAGCGCGTCGCCGTCGTCGGCTCCGGCAAGTCCGCTTTCGACATAGCGGCCGAGTGCGCCGACGCCAATGGTCCGGAGTGGCCGTGCACCATGGTCTGCAGAAGCCCGCAGTGGCTGCTGCACGACGTCACCGTCTGGGGCAAGCTCCACCTCGGCTACCTCTACATGAACCGGTTCGCGGAGCTGATGGTCCGCAAGCCCGGCGCCGGCCTCGCGTCCACCCTCCTCGCCACCTTGCTCACGCCCCTGGTATGCAATTGCAAAGCATGCAACATCTGTGCAGTGCAGTGGTGGCCCTCGACGTCAGCAGCACTGACGTGTCAGTGTCTGTGAGTGCAGGCGTGGCTGATATCGAAGGTGACGGGGGCGTACTACAAGAAGGCGATCCCGATGAGGGAGTACGGCATGGAGCCGGGGGTCGGGTTCGCCAGCTGCATCTCCTCGTGCAAGATCGCCATGCTGCCGGAGGCGTTCTACGACAAGGTGAGGGACGGCAGCGTGGTCATCAGGCGGTCGAGGTCGTTCGCCTTCTGCGAGGACGGCCTGGTGCTGGACGGCGGTGACGGGGACGTCGTCCCGGCCGACCTGGTGATACTCGCCACCGGGTTCCGCGGCGACGAGAAGCTGAGGGACGTGTTCGTGTCGCCAAGGGTGAAGGCGATCGTCGCCGGCTCGTCGGACACCGCGGTCCCTCTCTACAGGGGTGCGTGCACCCTCGGATCCCGCAGATGGCGGTGGTCGGGTACGCGGAGAGCCTGACCAACATCTACTCCATCGAGATGATGTCCAAGTGGGTGGCGCGGTTCCTGGACGGCGCGTTCCGGCTGCCCAGGGTGCCGCGGATGGAGCAGAGCGTGGCGGAGTGGGGCCGGTACATGAGGCGGAGCAGCGGCGAGAGCTTCCGCGGGTCCTGCATCGGCGGCGTCAGCATCTGGTACAACGACCAGCTGTGCCGCGACATGGGCTGCCACCCCAGGAGGAAGAAGGGCTTCCTCGCCGAGTGGTTCCAGCCTTACGGCGCCGTTGACTACGCAGACATCCAGTGAAATGGAGCTTTCATCGGAACGAGAGCGATTTTCGCAGACAAGTTCGCGAAAATTTTGTAATATGAAGGTGAGTTTGGAGATTTAAATGCCAAATGTTGTGAGATTGTTGGATCAATTTGGATTTGAAACGACTGGATGGGGTTCAATTGGATATCATGGTAGCTTTTCTTTCAACCAATCGTAATCACTACCAAACAACTAAAATAGGGCGTTATTACTTTTATCAAATGGTAATGAATCCAAATGACTGTAGTGATCATATTAGATATCAAGCTAGTTGATGTTCACCAACAGGTGCCTTCTCTAAAAAAAAAAAAATAGTACAGATTAGATGACGTGTAGTCGTGTAGATATAGACAATTTATCTAGGAAAGAGATCAACAACACAACAAGCATTTAAATACCCACCCATCAGATGATATCTCCTACTGAATCCAATAAATAAATAAATAAATAAAATAACAGGACACTAGTTCAGAGGCTGACTTGAATAGTCCAGGACTCCATGTTGCAACCAAAGAAAACGGCAAGTGGTGGTTGTTAATGTTTGGCCATTGGCCCCATCTGAAAATATCCAACGTCTAAAAAACTCTAACTTATCCAGAGAGAATCAAACGAAAAATCTGTATAAAAACCACCAGCCTCCCCCTCACTTCTTCCTCCCAAGAACTCGGAAGCAGAGCAAGGGAGGATGGATAGCAAGCGGGTGGGAATCGTCGGTGCAGGCGTGAGCGGCCTAGCAGCCTGCAAGCACGCCCTCGACAAGGGGTTCAGTCCAGTGGTGTTCGAGGCTGACGGAACCATCGGCGGAGTGTGGGCACACACCTTGAAGTCGACGAGGCTTCAGGCGCCAACGACCGCGTTCCGGTTCTCAGACCTGGCGTGGCCGGAGAGCGTGAGGGAGGCGTACCCAAGCCACCACAGGGTCATGGAGTACATAAGCTCGTATGCGTGTGCATTTGACCTCCTCAAGCACATCAGGTTCAACACCCAGGTGCTTGGTGTCGAGTACCTCGGTGCAACCGAGGGGGAGATCATGAGCTGGGAGCAGTGGTCTGGCAATGGAACAGCATTCGGAGCGGTGAAGGGTGGAGGATGGCGCCTCACGGTCCAGGACTTGAAAGTCGGTAGCACTGAGGTATGTGTACTCTCCTCTCCTCAGAGTCAGATCATCATCATCTGTGTCAAAGAAAGTTCAGATTTTTTTGTTGTTTTTTTTAAAGAAAATATTGTGGTTGTTTCCATCCTTTCTATCAACCTAAAATCCTAAATTGATGCATATGGAAAGAAACAATGGAAATGGAATTCCCTATCCAGAAACACAACTCTTTAATATTGTGCAGTCTACTGTTACAGCTATTTGTGGTGGATTTTCTCATCCTATGCATTGGAAGACATAGTGGAACCCCAAACATCCCAGAATTTCCAGTAAATGGGCCTGAGTTGTTCAAGGGCCGAATATTGCACTCACTCGACTATTCCTACATGGATGATGTTGCTCAGTTTGTTAAGGGGAAGCACGTGACGATAATTGGATCTGGTAAATCAGCATTTGACATTGCTGCAGAGGTTGACAAGGTGAATGGTATGTCCAGAACTAGAACTTCTCTAATCTAACTAGGGAAAATTATTCTGAAGAGTATGGTGGTTAACAGTTCTGTTTCAATGCAGGTGCCACACGGCCATGCACCATCGTATATAGAACAAACCACTGGCTGGTCCACAAGTCCAGCATATGGGGAGTTGACCTCAGTTACTTCTATCTCAATCGCATCTCACAGCTTCTAGTTCATAAACCCGGTGAAGGATTTTTACGTTATATGTTGGCCACTGCACTCTCTCCCTTGGTAATAATATAAGATCACGATTTCAAATAAACAGCACATTCAGACGATAAGCTCTAGAATCTAGATAGCTTAAAGTTTTCCTGTTGTTTCAGAGATGGGCGATCTCTAAAATAATTGAAACATACTACAAGTGGAGCATTCCTTTACAAAAGAATGGGATGGTCCCTGACTACAGCTTCTCCTTTGCTATGTCTTCGTGCTTGATTGCAATGCTGCCAGAAGGTTTCTATGACAGGGTCGACAAAGGCAGCATTATTCTCAAGAAATCTAAGGCATTCAACTTTTCTAGTGATGGAATCGTCCTGCAAGACAGAAATGAAAGCATAAAAAGTGATATTGTGATTCTGGCAACAGGATTCAGAGGAGATCAGAAGCTTAGGGACATCTTCACAGCAAATTGGTGCAGAAAGATAGTAGCAGGATCACCGGATACACCAGCTCCTCTATACAGGTACAACCTTGTCTGCATATTTGAAGTATCAATCAACACTACATTTGATATCATAGCTGCATGGACAAGGGAGAACATCAACTCCATAAACGTAGTGTACCACTTAGGCACTCACCAGTTAACAAGTTTGAAACGTGTATTGAATGAAAGAGCAAACAAATAATAGTTCAATGATAAAGTAGGAAGCCACATAACAAATACATAGTGCCACATTGCACGATTTCCATGACAGCGATCTATTCACAATGATTTAAGAAACACACATCCTTTGGACATGATTTATACTAGTAATAGATTTTGAATAGTGTTGTTTTTCGGAGTGCCTCTAGAGACTAGGCCATAACAGTAGGCATGCTTAACTTCGGTTGGATTGTAGATGATACAATATCAATAAACTTGAGATATGAAGTCAGTGAAAATATTTTTTCAATGTTTACAGTTTATTTGTTAAAGTCAATAGTATGTTGGATTCAGAAATCTCCTTTTACCTAATACAGAGAATGCATCCATCCCCGGATTCCTCAGTTGGCTATAGTTGGTTACTCTGAGAGCCTTACAAATATATATGCCGCAGAGAGGATGAGCAATTGGGTAGCTCATTTTCTGGCCGGTGGCTTCCAATTGCCAAGCATAAGATGTATGGAGAAGAGTGTAGCAGAATGGGCAGAGTACAAGAATCTATACAACGGGAAATATTTTCGCAGGTCCTGCATAAGCACCACAAACATCTGGTTAAATGATCTGTTGTGCCAAGATATGGGATGCAACCCTAAAAGGAAGAAAGGATTCATGGCTGAATGGTTCCAGCCATATGGACCTGCGGATTATGCAGGTCTTTGCTGAAGATAGTTGCATACTAGTCAGTGCATGCTCATAGGAAGAGATGCCAGAGTCGTTACCTCCATGGCTGTAAAAAACAGGCAGGAGAAAAAAAAAATACTACAATGTTCCACACACAGTAATAACTTAAGGCAGGAGGAGAGATAATGAACTATCATCAGCTATGTGAAAGTGAAACCTACAAGCAAAATCTGTCTAATGTTTCAACTGTAAGGTTTTAACCTATTAGACCTGTCTAAACAATTCTGCAACATTCTATCTACAGTTTTGAATTCAAGCATGGGGAAGATAGAGATATTGTACAGTCATCTCCTATGTGACACCTACACCTACAACATCCATTGAGCATCTAGACCTGATTCTCTTCTGAAGCTTTTCAAAATCATTATTTCTTTTGGAAAAAAAAACAGGATACAGGAATGAGAAACCTAGCAAAAAAATAATGTTTCTCCATTTGGGAAGAGAATGCATGAGAAACCTAGCAGTGTTAAACACATTGGCAGAAACAGCAGATGCATCGGAAAGTAATGACACTGCCAGCCAACTTGCAGATATTTTTTTATGAGCAGCCATTGGCCATTGCAGTCCCAAGAGTCACTGTTATCAAGACTGAAGGGTTTCACAGCATGCCACCTACTATTGAAGTTCGAAAATAGTTTATGATTGTAATCAAGGCGAATTTATGTACACAATAAAATCACGAGTCAGAAGAAAATGTTATATGTTTTTGTTTTAAATAAAAATATGGAGGACTCAAGAAACCTTTAACAACTCTGCACATCTAGTAAATACTAT
This sequence comes from Microstegium vimineum, assembly GCA_022036555.1. NCBI lineage: Eukaryota > Viridiplantae > Streptophyta > Magnoliopsida > Poales > Poaceae > Microstegium > Microstegium vimineum. The sequence goes on along the minus strand of CM039119.1, from coordinate 56,899,579 downwards.
AAGAGCCACTGAACCAAGATGATCAGGAACCCTGGCATGTGTGAATGAAATCAATGTGAGTATCCAGTTATACAGCACGTAATTAAAAAGTCTTACGACCATATATTAAGATGCCCACGTTAAACAAAAAGAGCGCTGGCATGGGTGACAAGTATATCTGGAGACTCCCCCGCACATTCTAAAAGAAAAGATTTCACCCAAGGATTTCTGGCATGCTCCAGGTAGTGCAGGATGTGCAAATAGATAGCAAAATTATGCACCAACTATGGCAATTTCATTGCTGGATGGCATGGATGAAGTAGATTATGCCAATAACATCCTGGTTGGTTGCCCGGAAACATTGGCAATAAACAAACAGAAATGATATGGATCGCACATTTGTCATAAGCTACATTAGATATTCCATATCACTCACGACAAAATATCCAGTGCACACCCATGCTTGATAAAGATTGAAATGGGTTCACAAGAAACATATTACTAATTCTGGCATTGACAACACTCAATCGAATTGCCGATCCAACTCGGAACCAAAAACTCTAACATGCCATCCACCAAAAGAGACTTAAGCCGTGGACGCCTTCTTCAACTTGGCAAGCTCTTGTCTGATAGCACCACCCCTCTGTTTACATAAAGGAAAAAAGTGAGTAAGCAATATAGACAGTGCCAACAGTAACTGGACATTTGACAGGGATGTTCCTGACCTTGATCTTTGCCAACATGACCTTGAACCTATCAAAGTCATTGAGAGATGCTCTCCTCTTCTGGACAATGAGCTTCTTGCCCCATGAGCTGTTCTCCCACCTGGTCTTCACATCTGAAAAGGAATAACATGAGATCAATTAAGTGTCACTGTTCTCTTCATGTGGACAATCATCTAGAATCTAGAAAATGAATAAAGCGCAACAGTGCTGAAAAGGTCCACAGCATAAGCTTCATCATTACCAGCTTCCTCCATCGCCTTGATCAAGGTTGTCTTCTTGGGGACACGTTTGATGTCAATCTTGATGTCAGTAAGTGAGAGACGCTTGAAGTTGATCTGGCACCTGACCATATCAGGGGCGTCCACAAGTGCCTGGTCCACAGAATGCATCAAGGCTATGAGTGCTTGAATGCTTAACCATATCGATTACTGAGGCACCACAAATATATATTGTCAGATATTGAACATTTGTTGCGTCTTAGGGCCTGTTTGGAACGCAGGAATTTCAAATGAATTGCACAGGAATTTCATAGGAAATAGTTCATTTTCACAGGAAAAACATTGGAATGGGAAAAAAAATTCCACATTCCAAACGGGGACTAAAAGGAATCTAAACGGCATCTAAACAAGGGAATTGGTCCTTCGTTCATTAAGGAACGAAGTTTGCCAAGCAAACCCTTAGCCTCCTGGCATTGTCAACGCTAAGGCACTAACTCCTCCATTTGTCTTAGGAATAGGTAAGGTTAACCGCTAGATGAGGGCATAAGGCCCGCGCTACTTGGCCAATTCAAATAAATTGCATCAGGTGCTACAAAATACAGCCATATAACGTTTTCATAATTCTGACGAAGAGCAGCAGATACCAACCAAATAACAACAGTAGTACAAAAGCATTCCTATAAATCTCTAGATCAACATCACAACACCGAACAGAACGACAGGCATTTAGGAGAGAACTCAGTCCTTACCCTGTTCTGGTCCACCACATCGACGATGACGACGAGGCGGCCATAGTCCTTTCCGTAGTTCACCAGGGCCACGCGCCCGATCTCGACGAACCTCTTGAACGGCTGCACCCATAGCACAAGCACACAAAACCCCGAGTCAAACCCCGCACAACTCAACCCCTACCGGAACCAACGGCACTAAGCGCGATCGACGTACCATCCTCGCGGCGGTCGGAGAGGCGAGCGGCGTCGCTGTGAAGCGGCTGGAGAAAGGGTGAAGCGCGGCGGAAGTCCAAACAGAAGCTAGGGTTCGGCGGTGGGAGTGGCCTATAAAGTGTCGTGCGAGTCCGGTAGCGCCGCTGGATTAGGAGAAGCGTCCCCTGGCCGTCCGATCCAGGTCAGCGAAGTAAGAAGTCTGCTGGGCCTTTGGGCCCTCGTTTGGAAGCCCATACTCCCCCGGCCTTTCCCCTAATTGGGCGAAGTAAGAGAAGCCCGCGTCGAACTCGGCCACGGACCTGATTTCGACCTGAGTCCTTTTTGGCCTATAAATTATTTTTTGAGCAGACACTATTTTAAAAATAATGTTACTCGAGGGAAGTACTCCTCCTAAATAACGGCATGTGTGACGGTGTGAGGTGGTTCACGGCGGAACCAATCCGAAGACGACGAGCCAGCAATTTTCACAAGGCATCAGCCGCAGCTCGTTCCGTCTGGGGCAATCAGCCGGGCGTGACCGCCGTAGCACCGCTAGCGCACCATATCCGAGTACACTGTGCCGCCTATCCAAATTTCACCTGAACGCACACGCGACACGAGCGCCGCGCAACGCAGCCACAGCCAGGCTCGGCTCCGGCTGGAAGCAGGCTGAAGCTGAAACCAAGACGCGAGGAACAAAAGCACACGCCGTGGCCGCGTTCCCCCTGAGGCCCTGACCCGCCCCTGCTTTGCTCCGGCCTCATCACCGTTGCTGCGGGCGCGCGCGCTCAGGCCGAGGCAGAAAGCCCAGCGCGTGCGCCGCGCGCAGCCAAAAAACCCCGGGCGCGGGCGGAGCCACCACCAAAAAACAACCGCCGCCTCTCCGCCTCCACCTTCCCGTGCTGTCCCCGCCTCGGCATCGTAGGAGCCAAAACGGCAGCGACGCGCGCGCTGTCTCTTCCTCTTCGCAACACCACCCCGCCACCCCCTGGGTCCTCGCTCGTTCGATCGCTCTGCCGAGGTTATCCGACGCCGCGGCCACTTGAGGACCGATGGAGTTCGCTGGCGGCGCTGGGGTGGCCCCGCGCCTGCGCCAGCGCCCGCTGCCCGCCGGCCCCGTCCCCGTCCTCGGCCGCAACGGCCGGGTCAGGGTGGGCTGCAGAGCGATCGGCATCGGTTGGGCCCGCCGCGCGACCGCGCCGGGGCTCTCGCTGGCTCCCGCCGTCGCGAGACGGGCGGTCTCCGCGGCGGGAGGATGCCATCTTCTTCGCGGTCGCGTCGTCGTTCGCTCAACCGGCGACGGCGGCGGCCGTGTGGGGTTCGGCGCCGAGGACGCCGAGGGTGATCGATCATCCCCGGCGCCCGCGTCTACGTCGGATGTCGCGACTCCTGCGCGGTGAGTCCTTGACCTGACCATGTCGATTCTACAGCAGGACTGTTAGTTTGTGTTTCGCCTCTCTTGGAGTGATACACCTGCTTTTTTTTTCGTGTTGATTGCGTCCTCAGCAATTCAGTTCGGGATCATCCTGGAGGAATTAGGAAGGAGCTCATGAATCTGGCTGTACCGGCCATAGTTGGACAGGCAATCGATCCTGTGGCGCAGTTAATGGAAACAGCATATGTAGGCCGCTTAGGTAAATTTCCATTTCCATTCTGCTGTTCGGCATCAGTTGGACACAAGTGTATTCTCTTCAGTTGGGTCATTCATTCACTTTATAATACAATGCTTCAATTTAGTGATTAGTATGTGATGAAGACGAATTCATTATTTTTCATTTTCTACTTTTGTTGTGGTTTGGCAGGTCCTGTTGAGCTGGCTTCAGCTGCAGTTGGTATGTCAGTATTCAACATTATAGCAAAGCTCTTCAACATACCCCTACTAAGTATCACGACATCATTTGTGGCTGAAGATGTGTCAAAACATGACTCTTCACAGTCTGATTTAGGTACAGATGATCACTAACTCTTATGTGCTTCGTCATAAAATTCTTAAGCTAACTTTCGGTGCGGATACATACAAGGAAATACATCTGACAAGATTGGAGAAAGGAAGAGGCTTCCTTCCATTTCTTCTGCTTTACTCTTGGCAGCTGCAATTGGTGTCATTGAAGCCTTGGTTTTGATTTTGGGGTCTGGAATACTCCTCAATATTATGGGTGTCTCACATGTATGTTCAGATCTTATATCCCTGTATTAATGCTACTATACTACAACAAATGGGCAATCAGAAGGACGAATAATTAAGTTTGACACCCTTTGTCCCTGTGTTAGATGTACTTACTACTTATCACTTATCAGGAACTATTTTTTATAGTAAAAGAATATAAGTATAAAATCCTTGTGTTTGGAAATTAACTTATGCATTTCGGTTGCAACGATAAAGTGATTAATCCTTTTTTTTCCTCAAACATGCAGGATAACTGCATGTCATTGCATTAAGAAGAAGAATGTTTGTTACAAACTGCTAATTTTCCAGATTACATTCATGTTTGTGGTTAAAGTAAAAACAACCACTGCCACTGCCTATGCATATCTAGCCTCTACTGGTCTCCAGGGACGTCAAACCCTTGCTGTGCAACGATAAAATGATTAATAATTGGATATGTTTCAGATTTTATTATTGATTTTAACTATTCATCCTAATAACAAATAGGACCCAGAAATAATTGTTTTTGACACCTATGATGTCACTCATTTCCCTGTAGCTCCAAAAACTAGTGGTTTGGTAAAAAATTCATTGCATCAAATACCACACTTCATGTCACTAGATCCTTGATTCAGCCTTCGTTTTCTTTGGCAGGCATCAGCTATGCACAATCCAGCAAGGCTATTCCTTTCTGTAAGAGCACTTGGTGCTCCTGCTGTTGTAGTTTCATTAGCTATCCAAGGTATATTTCGTGGACTGAAAGATACAAAAACACCTCTACTTTACAGCGGTAAGTCATGACACCTCGTAAATTCAGTTTTTGTATCTTCTAGGTTGTTTCATTGTCACTTCACTGGCATAGATCCTAGATGGCAACGCTGACCTGAATCATAAGTAATGCATTTCCTTTTCAAGAGCCACGTACAATCTATGCTTTACTTGATTCAGAAAAGGCCTGAGTTGCTTCAGAAAGCTTACGCAATCTCAAAATTCTGTGGAATGCTGACAGAGTGCTGTTTGTCTTCTTGCTCTTTAATCTATCAGCGTATTGTGCATAGTTGCTGAATTTTAAATATGTCTTCAGGTTTGGGCAACATATCAGCTGTGGTTCTGCTTCCTTTTTTCGTGTATTCCCTGAACCTTGGATTAACTGGAGCTGCACTTGCAACTATTGCTTCACAGTATGTCTGGTATTGCATTCATTATAAGTTCATTGACATTCACACAAATCACACGAACTAGATTTCATATTATGTCTGACTTATCATTTATAATACTGTTAATAATGCTCTTATCTTGAATTATTCAGATATGTTGGTATGTTTCTACTTCTTTGGTCTTTAAGCAAGAGAGCAGTTCTATTACCACCGAAGATCAAAGACCTAGAGTTTGTTGGGTACATAAAATCTGGTGAGTTGTAAATTATTGCTTGCACTATGTTAGCCGAGTTATCACACTCAAGTCATTCCTTCCATTCACACATATACCACAGTTCTTGAGCATTCTTGGTTCATTGGTACTTGGATGTGCAGAGTAGTTAACAGCTTCTTAGACTCATTCATACATTCACCAAAATGCCTTCAAACTCGTGAACATTTATTTGCAGTTCTAATATTGTGGGTTACATGAATAGCTTACTCTACTAATATAGTTTCCCCTTGAATACAAGCATGATCTCTTTTGAAACTTCTATAGGTGGCATGCTGTTAGGGAGAACCCTTTCAGTTCTGATAACAATGACTCTTGGGACTGCAATGGCTGCTCGGCAAGGCACAGTAGCTATGGCCGCTCATCAAATATGTCTGCAAGTTTGGCTAGCTGTATCATTACTTTTGGATGCATTGGCTGTTTCTGCCCAGGTGCATCTCTTATTATTTATATATTTTTGTTAACATTGCCTATTTCCAAAAAAATATCACAATTATTCTCAATTCACTATGTGTTTCCCCAAACTTGAGCAATCTATCTTTGCCATTGGTAACTACAACCTGATCTATGGAATTTAAAGTTCTGCACTAACAATGCAAGTGTTTAGGCATGTATGTAGTGTCTCGGACTTAAAAGTACCACAAAAAGTTGTTTTTAGATTGGCCTTTTATGTAAAGCTTGTGATGGTCGAATTGCCTCCTTGCCTGCTCATTATTTCCTGATCTTATGTACGATATACATACCTCTTGAACAGGGACTGAGTGCTCTGAATTTATTTGTAACGTACTTGATTTCAGGCACTGATTGCAAGTTCATGTGCTAAACTTGACTACGAAAAAGTGGAGGAGGTCACGTTCTATGTATTAAAGGTTGCAGACTTAACTAAGTTATTTTACTGCTAATTTGTATAAGACTATATTATAAATAACGTTGATCATGTTTTATTTGCCAGGCAGGAGTGCTCGTTGGTATCGCTTTAGCACTTCTTCTGTTTGTCTCTTTTGGTAGATTTGCAGAAGTATTCTCCAAAGATCCCATGGTTATAAAAATTGTGACGGGTGGTGTTTTGGTATGTATATTTTTTATCATACTTTTATCTGGTCCCTGTCAACACTCTCTTTGCTCATTACTATTTTTTTTTTTGTGTTTTTTGAAGTTTGTTAGTGCTAGCCAGCCTATCAATGCCCTCGCTTTTATCTTTGATGGACTCCATTTTGGTGTCTCAGACTTCTCGTACTCAGCTTCCTCCATGGTACGCACATAAACTTATGCTATTCTGATCATGCAACTACTACTGCATTTTCTGTTTCCACTGTTTCCTTTCCCTTCTGCAGCGATTTATTAATATCCCTTGGATCCTCAGATGGTAGTTGGGGCAATATCCTCTTTGTTTTTGCTGTATGCTCCACAATTTTTTGGCCTTCCTGGTGTTTGGGCTGGCCTGGCTCTTTTCATGAGTTTGCGTATGACTGCTGGATTTATGAGGTAACATTTGTCTCACTGACTTTTTGATACATGTTTTGGATATTGTCAGTAGAAAATACCCTCTTAACGAAGTTTGATTTTTATTTGAGAAGTATGATCGTCTCTTCTGCATCACTCCAAAAAGGTTGAAAAATAGCAAAATTAGTTTTTTTTCTATTTGTTGAAAATGCAACGTTTACCATGCACAGAAGGTCCAGACGAACCTTTTAAACTGCTATAAACATGCAATTCTGATCATTCTAAGAATACAATTGTCATGGATTGACCGTCTTCTATGCGTCCTGCATTGATGCAATGTAGATACTGGGTCCAGTTGATCATGACCAGTGCTCAAATTATCAGATGCTTTGCTACAAAATTTGCATTTGTCAGTTGTGATGTGTATCCTCATTAATTTACAGATTGGGATGGAGAGCAGGGCCTTGGTGGTTTTTGCACAAGAAAAAACTCAAATACAAGTTAGTGAAAAATGCAGCATTTTTTTATTGCTTACCATTGAGTCATGTAATAATAGTCAATTTCTTGTGATACTTGCATGTTGTGCCTACCAAATGGCCGCATGGTTGCTGACATATAAGGTGCTCAACTGTTGTATGCAGGCTGCAATCAAGAAAATGTTAATCTCTGGAGCTGATTAACCAAATGGTGAGATTAGGATGGAGAAGAGAAGTCATGAAAGGCACAATACAATGTTGAAACGCATTTACTTTTATGTTGACTGCTGTGTATGTTTCAACCATTATTAGATGGTTTTAGAACTTAGTATTTGAGAGTAAAGATACATCAACCAAAGTTCACTTGTAGGTGTCACATAGGCGATTATCGTTCACTATCTCTATCTTCTCTGTGCCTGAGTTCAAAACTGTAGATAGAATGTTGCGGAATTATTTAGGCAGATATGTTATGTTCAAACCTTACAGTTAAATGCTTGCATTCTTTACATAGCTAATGATAGTTCATTATCTCTCCTCTGCCTGAAGTTATTACTGTATACGAAGCATTATAGTATTGTTTTCTTGTAGTGATAGTAGCAATGTTTCGAAAAAAAAATCCTTCTGTCCGGTTTGTATAGCCATGGTCCATGAAGGCATGCAACTATCTTCAGCGAAGAGATGCATAATCCGCAGGTACCATTCAGCCAGGAATCCTGTCTTCCTTTTATTAGGGTTGCATTCCATATCTTGGCACAGCAGATCATTTAACCACATGTTAGGGAGAATTTTTTATATTTAACCCTGAGTTCGCACGCACCTTAACATTTGGCATTCAATTCACATGCCTTTTTTTGAAATTTAACCCTGCGCACGAGATTTTTTTTTATATGAGAGTTTATGAAGGATTTCTCTCATTTTCTAATTCTAGCTGACTTTTTTAGTGTTCAAGATACGGGAAAAGATGAGACTACCCCTTATTCACAAGTCGGTAGAATTTCTCCACTCTCCCTATCGCGACTGTAACTCATGCGAACAGGACTGAGCCCTGACGTGCATAACCTGGGAGCGCAATCCTCCTGCCTAGAATGTTCCTCGCCAGGGGAATTGCTCGGGCGGCGCTCCCAAGTCAGGTAGGTCGCAGCTCAGCCCGACTCGCACAAATCGCAGTCATGATAGGGAGAGAGAGAGAGGAGGAAATTCCAGCTAAAAACAAACAGCTGGTACTAGGTCATCCTCAGTGGTAGTTTCATGATAGTTACTAACACAGTCATATTTTAAAAATAATGCAAACGAGTTTTATCTCCAGAAACTCTTTCTACTCCTATAAAACTCTCACTATCTCTCTTTATTAATATAGTGACACATCAACATATTTAATGCTTAGTAAGAGTTTCATAACACAGTTACCAACACAGTCATATTTTGAAAACAGTGTAAACGAGTTTCATCCTTATTAAACTCCTTCTAGTCCCATAAAACTCTCACCATCTCTCTCTTCATTAATATAGTGACACATCAACATATTTAATGCCCATAAAACTTTGAGGAAACTCCATTGAGACTGGCCTTATAGATTTTATTTAGGGTTTATGCTTGTTAAATTTATAACTAAATTATGATTTAACAAACATAAACCCTAAAATTGTACTGGATGTTTTTTCTATCTTTTATAAAGTTTGCGTGATTTAGAAAAAAAATACCTATACAAGACGTATGATGGACATGGACGTGGATCCCTATTTCAAATCTAGGAGGTGTTTAGTTCCATTCAAAATTTCAAAACTTTATCATATTTTCTGTCACATCGAATCTTTAGACACATACATGAAGTATTAAATATAGATAAAAAAATATAACTAATTACACAGTTTCTCTGTAATTTCTAAGATAAATCTTTCAAACCTAGTTACTCCATAATTGAATAATAATTAGCAAATACAAATGAAACGCTACATTACTTTACATCCTAAAATTTTTGGATCAAGGTCCTAGTAGAGTAAATAGCGTGGATCCCTATTGTCATCTCTAGTCAAGACGTATGATGGACATGAACGTCGTTCATAACGCCAGTTTCAATGGAGGTTTTATTGGAGTTTCATTTGCATTTAATAGTCTGCCACATGTGCATTTTTGCTGATGTGGCAATGTTTTAATGGAGAGAGAGAAAATGAGTGTCCTGGGGATGAAACTCTCTTGACACGATTACCAACTCTCTATGAGTAATAGAATTAAATGCTTATGAAACTCTGGAATGAAACTTTGCATTGAGTATGAGAGTTTCATTCAACAGTCTTTCGCTTGGCTTTTCAGCCGGCTTAAATTCAGCAAGAATAGTGTTTTTCTCTCACAAGAAATCATCCAGCAGTCCATAATTCTGCCAGAACAGTGTATAATCCTGCCAAGCGAACATGGCGCAAGTTTCATTTCATTCTAGATGACATGGCTGTCTTGGAAACAGTGTAATGAAACTCTCCATTGAGACTGGCCTAACTAAGTTATATACTTCCTCCTTCCCAAAATATCTATTATTTTTTGTTTTTTGACAAACAATTTTATATAATATATATTAAAAAATAATAATATTTATAGTACATAATTAGTATCATTGAAAAGATCTTTGAATTTAGTTTTTTTTTTAAAATTTATTTGAAGATATAAATGTTACACGTATTTTTTACAAATGGAGTCACACTTGTGGCATAAACACAAAAAAGACATATTATGGGACAGAGAGAGTATGATCTAATGAGTATGAAATTTTTATTACAATTGAAGTATATCACCATAAAAATTTTACCACAGTTGGGTCATAGAAACTACAGTTATGAATTATTACTATTAATTATATAAAATAATAGATCTAAATCTACAATAAAATATTATACTAAAACATAACATATTGTATGTTCACTATGTGGATTTATTCATGTGGAGTTTGATAACATTGGATTGTTAACTTTTATGTGATTTACTTTCAAAAATTCAGTCGAAATGAATAAAAATGAAAAAAAAAGAGACAAAACTGTCTTGCCAAACCTTTTATAACTGGTCGAGGGAGCTAAAATACACGGTCTCAAAATTTGAGATAGATGGATTGACTGACTTTGGAGTTTAGGGAGGAAGGGAAGGAAAATCAGATTTTCACAAAAGTTGAGAGTTGGGGGAGGAAAAGGTGAATTTTTCCTTTCTATAGGTCTCGTGGGCCTAGGGCCCTGCCAGGGCTCCAGCCGTTAGAACTGGTGGCCCATGATCGCGATAGGCGATACCAATGGCACAAATGGAAAGAAAGAGCTGTCGTTGTTCTTTTGGCAAAGATATCAGCACTATATCTATGTACACGTCTTTCAGCACGTTGGAGCTGAGAGATTACAAGCAATGATGCTGAATTCATACATTGGAATGTCTCGAGCCAAACAATACTCCAGATTGTTGAACACGAAAAAAAGGCTGCGGTGATAACAAAAGAAAGTATCTTTGCAAAAGTTTGACGGAATACAAATGTTTCCTGATCTACCTTCTAACACAGAAGTGTTACCCTAGGGTCTGCAGTTACAAATCCAGCCAGGTACAGATCAAAGTCGCGCAAACACTGCAGATATTACTCACAACATCAAACTAGGAATCAGAGGGCCAAAATCTAACGACATACGCATGGCAACAACGTTCAGTATTGCCGCAGATAGCCTAGACAAAGCAAGACGACGTGAAGAGAAACAACCAGCTCCGTCCATCTCAACCACGCCCGCTCTGACCGAAACGCCGCGGAGTGAGCCGGCTGCGCCACTGGAGACATCCCAGCTGCCAGTAACAAAAACAACAAAGGGGCCAACGGCAACTAATTAGACTAAGCACTGCCAACTGCCAAAGGCACACGACATGATGGCTATTGGTTCTTACAAACAGAATAGGGGAGGGCACTACTCACCGCTGCACACGTTGCTGGTGGTGACATTGGCGAGGATGGCGAACGATGAGCTGTTGGTGTACCCAGCATAGGAGCATGTCATGCTCTCGCAGGATGAGGTGGAGGATGTGTTGCCGAGGAACATGTCTCCACACTTGGCAGCAGGACAGAACGACGAGCTCAATCCCTGTGTTGGCTGGCAGTCCAACCTGAAGCCCATGGAGCATTACGAGGCTAGAATTGGATTATAAAAGCTGATACGGAATTTAAGAGTTTCAAAATTGCGAGCACTCACTGCCAGGTGCTAGAGCTGCAGCCACACATGACACAGTTGTTGGCGGTGAGGATGTAGCTTCCATTTGGCACAAGAAGGTTACGGTCAACGGCTGTAGTGCTAATGGCAGAACCACAAGCTGCAAATGTAAACCATTAGATCTGAAACGGAATGCTGAGGAAATGGTTACATCTCTTACGAATGAATGAGCATGCTTTCCTATGTACATGATGTGAGGCATTCCAGTTTCTGAAGCAATTAAGATTTGAATGCTCATTACAGGCTAGTTTGATCTTGATGCCAATTCAGTTCATTTAGAAAGATAAAATGAACAGTTTGTAAGGCTGAAGTACATTTTAACCACACAATACTAGCATTAGCAAGACTAAGATAATGGCAAACAAACAAGGTGAGTGACATGAACGAACTTCTATACAAAGAACACTATCTGAATCGTACTTTTCTGCTACCATAATCTAGTTCAGCTAGTATTGTAATAATTCCATCTGGTCCAAACTTCATTTCAAACAGATGGGTTTAACATTCTATTGGAATATACCCCCGAGATATGACAAATGTCAATACCCAGAACGTCAGATCCAAATGTTACGTCAGAAAGTCAAACAACTCCAGTACTTCTGTTGGAGATACAAGCCGACTGATTTCGACTGATTAAATAGTGTTCTGTGAGAGAAAATAAGCTGAAACGAGCTGAAAATAGTTCAAACGAACGGAGCTATGCATTTGCACAAATAGCAACCTCTACACGTATCGGTCTACAACACTTCTGACCCTTTTTTTCTCTCTACCTTAATAGAGAGGCGCAAGCTAATGCTCTGCAAACTACTAGCAGAAGTTCGGAGCGGAGAGCAGAAATGCTGAAACAATAATAGCGTTTTTTAATCATCCTTTTTGTCTATTCAAAAGCACGAGCTTTTAGGCAAACAATCTGAAAAGAACTACTGAACATTTTCAGGCGTACAATGGGGGTGCAAAAAGAGATACTTTTTTTGCATTTGCCTAACATAGTATAGCTCAAAATCATTGATTGAAAGTGGATCTACTTCCTTTTAAGCTCAAGGAATCTACCTAAACTAGTCGAATAGATCAAGAGCACGCCAGCTGCTCTAGGGAAAAAAATATATATAAAGGGAGGCCTACCTCGGAGTGGCACGTCAAGAACCTGGCCGGCGACAAGGGCCTTGGCGTCAGGCATCTTGTTGACGGCGAGAATCGTCTCCTCCGTGGTGCTGAACTCCTGCGCGATGGTGGCGACGGAGCTCCCGGTGGGCACGACGTAGGTGAAGTGCACGACGGGCAGGCCAGCCACGGGGTCGCAGCTGCAGGGCACGGGGATCCAGAGCTGCTGTCCGACGGCGACCCTGTTAGGGTCGGAGACGTTGTTGGCGGCGGCGATGTCCTGGTAGGAGACGAGGCCCGCGAAGACGCCCCTTGCGACGGCGTCGAGCGTGTCCCCGGCGCGGACCCGGTACGTGGGCCGCTGGAACGTGGCCCCGGCGCCGCCCGAGCAGAGGCAGGGCAGGCGGACCCGCAGCGGCGACGGCGCCGGCGCTGTGGGCGGCGTGGAGAGCGGGAGGCCGTTGGCGGCCAGCAGCGCGCGGTGGGACCGGAGCTGGAAGAGCGAGCGCACGGCGGCGAGCGTCGGCGTGGGCGTGCCCGTCCCGTTGCCGTTGGTCGGCGGCGCGTAGGAGACCAGCGCCTGGCACGTCGACGCCCGCGGCGCCGTGGCGTTGCACACGAACCGCGCCGCGCGCGCCCGGGGCACGCCGCCGCGAGGAGGCAGATGAGGAAGAGCAGGAGGGGGAGGGAGGCGGCGGGGAGCGGCGCCATTGCTGCCGTGGCGAGGTTTAGCTTAGCTTCTAGTGTGCCCGCCCGTGTTACTGTTGTGGGGTTGGGGTTTGGGCTGGTTTTTGGCCGTTTAAATGTTGGGGAGGCGCATTGGCGCGGAGGTAGAGGATGGTGGGACAGTGTGCAGCAGCAGCGAGCTGGGCGGCGGTGGGCATGGTTTGTTTGTGGTCTCCCTCCTCCATTGCCGCGCGGTCAAAGCTGAGCTCGACGAGGGATCCATGCCGTCCACGCTCCCTGCACGGCTCGGATCGTGCGTAAAAAGGGCACCGGTGGGAGATCAGATGACAGCGGGAGCCTAGTGGTGTGTGCACTGCACAAACAGGGAGTGGGTAGGGTGAGTAGACAGAACAAGCGTGGGCGCTGGCTCACTCGCCTGCAGGCTGCTGGCCAGCAGCAGCTTGCGGGGATTCTCTGTGCGCGGTGGCATCGTAGCTTGACATGACATGCAGATCGTCGTGGCTGTGCGTGAGCGTGTCTGCGGCTGTGCGCTGCAGGGGGCTCGCTTCGACCGCGCGGAGGATCTGGTGGCCGTTTGGCCATCCCTGATCGTCCACCACGCCGCCGGTGCAGGCAGGGGTGGTGGTAAAAATCTGCGTGCTCGCCGTGCTGGTGCGTGGTTTGTCGGAGGGACCGACCGCGACCGACCGAGTCCAGAGTCCACCGAGTGCGAGTGGGCAAGCGGTTCGCATCTGCGTTCCTCGGCGGTGAAACCCTGACGGCCGCCGGAAGTGGGCCGCGGCGCCCTTTGTCCGACTCCGGCGTCCGAGCGCCTGCTCCCGTCCCACGAAATAGAGCACGGCATCGGCAGCGTGATTGTACACGCCCCGAGGCCCGAGCCGGTCTTTGATGGTTTGTGAGTTCACGAGATTGCGGTGTTGGCGTTGGTTCGTTTGTTCGTGGAGTTTCTGACTCGAGTCCTCCTGAATTCCTGATATATAATCTAGTACTGTACAGCTACAGGTCCATCACATGATGTGAGCCAACGAGCAGCCAGCGAAGTGAAATGGGTTTCAGTTACCCTACTGTTTTCTGCACTGCGGACCGAGGTTTGCGGAGCCCGACGCCCGAGCTCTAGCTCCTGAAACATGTCCATTTCCTGACAGAATCCAGTGCGGTCATCCACGGCTCCTCAGAACCCTGCGATCGTTGGGGTTGGGGCCTTAGGGGTCAACAGCGCTGCGGATCATCAGGACAGGACAGAGGGCACACGGCCTTAAAACAAGCTAAAGACTATCTCCAACAAGTGACCCAATAAGATTAAGTGGGGTCTAAGTAATAAAAAATGATTAAAAATTAAAGATTTAGTGGCGATATAGGGCTAATGCTACAGTAATTTAGTAGAGAATTGAGACTCACGAGGGAGGCTGCAGCCAACCCAGCCCCCCTCCGGATCTGTCACTGCCCAAATGAGCATATCAATTTTGGATTTCAGGGAAGCCATAACTCAAATATGAGTATTCTCTCTCTTGGAAACTCATTTGAAGGGAGAATTATTTTGTGGGTCGTGTTGTTAGAGAAGATTAAAAATAGGTATTGAATGTTATCCGAAGGACAAATAGATCTTTTATTTTGGGTTACGGTTGTTGGAGTTGGAGATAGTCTAAACTCCCACACTCGATGCCAACACGTCCTCCCAGGAACTGGATTCAAGCTGCTTGTCGGGCAAAGATTCCGGGCTATATCATATATGGGCCGTCCGATGCTTAAGATACTACGGCATCGAAGAAGCAACTCTCTTGTTTTTATTTATTTCTATTATATATTATTCACTTCATCCCTAAATAACTATTTTTTTATTTCTATATAGCAAGTTTAATTAGATTTATATAAAATATATGCAATATTATTTATATATTCAATTAAATTTGTATTATAAAAATATATTGAAACGGTCTATCTAATAATTATCTTAATTATATAACATAAATATTAATATTTTTATATAAAATTAGTTAAATTTTGCTAACTCTGGTCCGTTTATCACATTGCAGTACCCTTATCATCCTTTTGAACAAATACTACGCATCCTTTTTCACTTTCTATCATTCACCTGGGTAACGAATCACTGGATTTTGTTCTCCCAATGGATCTTTGTTCATCTTCCTCCTCCTGACACACTGTTGTCGCTCAGTGCCCACCGCCTCACGCGTGACTGTGGACCTGCGACAGAACCCTACTGTGCTCACGATAGCCTCCTCCTTTCCCTCCTGCCGCTGACATAAAACTAATTATAAAAATTATGACTAATTTACGAGATAAATTTGAAGTCTAATTAATTTATCATTATCACTATTATCAAATCATGGACTATTTAGGTTTAATAGATTTATCTCGTAAATTAGTCATAATCTATACAAGTAGTTTTATAATTAATCTATATTTATTTAATAGTATAAATTAATATCAAACATTCAATGTAACAGAGACTAAACTTGAGGGCAACCAAACACCCGTGACACAAAACAAGCTTACATTACCACACGCAAACTGAAACTAGCTTTAACTTGTTGGATTCCTTGTGACGAAACTTAAGACCTGTTCGTTTGACTTATCAGTCATGATATAGTGTTTTTCTCTTAAAAAAAACAACAAAAAACAGTATCAGTCGGTTTATTAGCTGTTAAAACAATCAGCCGGACAGGATATTTGCCCGCTCAAAATCAATTCCTTAATATAGGTGCTTCCGCAGATATGCTGTTAAAACAATCAGCCGGACAGGATATTTGCCCGCTCAAAATCAATTCCTTAATATAGGTGCTTCCGCAGATATGTCGTCGGAGATGCTCATAGAGTTAGCTTAATGGCATGTGTTGTGAGCGCGCGTGCACATATGTAATCTTCTGCGTTTGTTCTGTGATTCAAAAAAGCATGCATTTATCACATTTTCATGCATCATGCCAACTTCCCAACATTGCAGAAAGACCGAAACGTTGTCTATTCTATTTAAGCAAAATGCGATCAATAAAACCCCGATGTCAGTGACAAATACTTTCTTCTTAAAAAGATTAGACAAAGTTAGATTGCGATGTGTCAACCAGGTCCAGCACAAAACAACAGCAACTGTAAAAAACGATGCCAAGAAATCTGGCTTACCAATAAAAAAAAAGAAGTTAAGAAAATTAAGTAGGATATACACATTTGCATGAGGGTTGAGCAATGGCGGGATGTTAAGAAAAGGAGGGAAAATCCGGCTTGCTGAGGTGACAAACATGAGGATGGACAGCTGCACACCAGAAAATCTATGTACAGCAGCGGCTGCAGATCTAAGCTAGTTCGGAGATGTCCAAACCATAAAATTGCTGCCACATACAACACATGTATATGCAAAGCCAGAAGAAATAGACACACAACTGAACTAATCTGACAGGATCTCCTCTAGCTCAGGATCCTCTTGTCTGACCACAGAATCATCGTCAGGTTCAGGGTCAATCACCTCTCCTCTCCCGCTGCTATCCGCATCTTCTTCTGTATCAGATCCATCAGCCTCTTCGTCAGTATAAACAGGATATGGTGGTCTAACGATGTCAATGGCTTTCCTTATTCCAGTGTCAGTTACAGGTTCCTGGTTCCTTCCAGAAACAGAGATTACTACTGAGTTTCCGCCCGTCTTTTCACATACACAGGCGGCAGGGTTGGCATGAAATTCGCCTCTTCCTGGTGTGATTTCCATGGGCTCTCCCATATATCCTTTCTGGACTGTCCGCACCTGTGAGGCAAATGCATCCCATGACATATTTCCCCTATTCATGAATAAGGGATAGAGCTGTTTAGCATTTGGCCGGATTGTTCTCTTGTGGCCAAAATATCTCCTGCAGAGAGCACAGCTACAGATGATCAGGATTCAGGAACAAGAATGGATTACAATAAGTAAAAAGAGGGGGAGCGGAGTTAACAACAGATAAACATAAGAACAGTTTCAAAAGAAGCATTACCTTTGCCCAGCAAGAATTTTGGCCATGTTACCAATGTTGTTAGCCACAAAAGCATCACTTTCATCACAAACAATGAAATCGATTGCAGCCATACGAGATGAGAACTTCAGGAATGGAGCAAGCTCCTCTTGGCTTGTCAGTGTTTCTTTTGTATGGAAATTAGGAAAGAGAGCTTTGAGAGATGCTAAAGTATCTTCCCCTCCATATATCTCACCAGAAGCAACATAAATGTGCACATCACTTCTGTAGCCTAATGCCCTCAACATCAACCCTACCTCCTCAGGAGTTAGTGGACACCTACCTTGCCTTCTTCCTTTCTCCGGGTCACGTATCTGGAATATGAAAATGTCACAGGATTAGCAAAAGTAATTCAATCTCAGTAAGCAAGTAACGACTCCACATCACACAACTCGTACATGCAAGGTTCTCCATCGTTTGCGAATTGCAGCTAACTCTTTCCTCTCCTTTTCTCCACCACCATAATAGCACCCAGAAAAAGCAAGCATGTCAGGTTCAAATCTGCCATCAGAACAACGATCATGTCTTGGTCAAGAAATAGAAAGAAATGAGCTAATACTGTACGGATCAGTAATGGGGAAGTAATAAGATATATTTTCTTTTTATATATTTAACCATATTCCATTCTTTTCTGCTAAATTACCATTTTATTTAAGAATACAGAGAACTGGCAGGAGCAGAAGGGAAACCGACTAGCAATGTTAACAATTTTATTTCACCAATTAATTCATTACTATATACAGAACAGAAGGAAATATTCTGGAGATGGTGAAACAAAGAAGCTCTAGGAGAAAAGTTTGAGACAATTCAATGGCCAACGAAGTGAAAAATCATTGTCATTATTCAGACTGCAGCTTTGGTTAATCATTATTAATAGTATTAGGTTTTCTGCCCAGGAACATATGCTCCACCCACTATTGATAGATCAGATGTCCAAAGTAGTTTGCATTCATATACTTGCTACTGAGTGAGCTGAAAAAGGTAAAATTTGAAGAAAATGAAAAATGCAGACTGACAAAAGGTTCCATCAATGTTACAGGCGAAGCAACCTCAGGTGAAGAGCAATAAAATATCTGCTCTTTTCCCGCATTCTTTGTATTAGCTTTTCAGCCAATTCTTGTATCGGGTCAGTAAACCTCAAAGCATGATAATTGACTCTGCAACGTAGTTTTTGCAGATCAGTGTCAACCTTATTTGAGAGCCTATAGTCATATTTAGTCATTCGAATAACCTGCACCACCAGGAATCAAAATGAGATATGTGACTGGATTCTTATGAAATAAAATATATCCCATAATCTCAGCCACAAAAATGAGTAGAAGAGGACTAGGAGGCATTATAAATAAGAAAAGAAATGGCACCTGAATTCAAGTCAAAGAGGACTCAAACCTGGGTGGTGGGGGTGTGCATCCACACTCCTACCAACTGAGCTAAGGCTCAGTTCCTAAATCAAAACTACACATAGCGGCATAAAAATAAAATCAAATTTCATTATTTTATGCTTCTATGTTTTTAAATCAAACTACACATAGAAGCATAAAAATAATGAAGTGTGCAAAAAAGTTACAGAACACAGGAAGCGAAGAATTATTGAGACATCGTCCTCAAAAGATAAATTCATAAAAAGCAGCGCAAGTTAGTGAAAACAATTGACCACTATGGTAACTGGTCAGTAACTTTATTTAGTGATATATGATAATCCATAATCAAATGTACTATAGTCACAAAAAACGTAGAAAGGGACTAAGATTAATTTCATATAAATAAGTGTAGGCCAGCTAAGCTGTAGGTTGCACAACTTACATGTTTCTTCAGAAGTGCTGGTAAGACACGGTTCAAGTAACACCGTGGAGTACATTTTCAGGGGACACGCATTTTATAAGGTTTCATTGCTTTACCTCCTTTTTCTGGAGGCTCTTTGATAATTCTGACATCCTTTGCAAGAAATGAGATGAACCAGTCCATATCAAAGATTTCTGAAAAATTACTGCAGCATTGAATACAAAAGAAGTGGAGTAAATTAAATCTGAACACCTATAAATGATAAAAGATCATCAACTGAAATTTGGGAAGTGCTCACTAGTCACTATTGCATACCTTGAATCTTTCCAGAAAGAAGTTTGATCCAGTCTGGGAACAACAAGTGTAGCGTTCAAAATACGTGCAGCAACTACAGCATCAACTATCTAGAAAGAAGCAGGGGTCATAAATTGTTGGTGTGTAATCCTTCATAAATGAGAAGAGGTGCTCTGGTCCATTGTACAAAGAAAATTGGCATTTTATTGAACACATCACACCTGCACATATACTACAGAGGGGAGTAGAGCTACAATGTATCTTAGTTTGGAGCAATAAGATAAAAAATAGTGCAACATGTGGAGAAAATAATTCCATGTTCTCTTCAGGTGTTTTTTTAATCAAGAAGACAGTCAGAGAAACATCTCACCCCTGTTCTCTGCTGATTGAGACCTCCACTTGTAACAACAATCAAGTATCGATCTGGTTGCGTGGTAACACCAGAATCTGCCAAAACAAATAAAAAAAGGAAAGGCCTTTAGGCGGATATAGTTGTTAAATCACCAGACATCATAATGCTAATGAAAAAAGATGCCCATAGTCATTCATCATTGACACACACTACACAGGTCAGAGTACACAAAACCCAACAGTTATGACAAGAAAGTCTAATTATAAGCAGTACGTAATTCACAGCAGAGTTACTATTCACCATAAAATTTACTGCTAGAATTGCTGCATCCTTGGAAGTTGCTAGCAAGCTTGGATCGCCAAAGATCATCCTGCCAAGTCCATCCATGTGTCTACAATTTGAGTGAAATATAACCGGCTGATCAACTGTTATTAATACATGAAACTTTGAAAGGTCCAACCTGATACTTCCTATGCTTTAGAACAGACAGAATAGGCTACTGGTTTGATGTGACACGGAGCTCAAGCCCACAAGGACAAATAAGTAGTACAAACATATATCCAAATTTGACTCATTTATGCACAAACCGAACCATAAACCACAAGTTATGAATTCCCATCTAACCGGAACACTGAACGCGTCGCCGCTCTCGGAGCCCTCAAGTTCGCCGCCAGAACCGTTTGTCTGCGGGCTCATATAGAGTAATGGAGAAAGAGAGAAACAATCAGATCGGGAAGCACGGACAAGTCTGCCAAGGCGAGGAGCTAGGGTCCGTCCGGTCCATACCGGATGGAGGCGGAGGAACCGTCGGGAGGAGGAGGAGGAGGAGCCGAGGCCAGGGCGCGGGTCGGCGAGCGGCGGCGCGGAGAGGAGTGAGACGGAGAGGAGCGAGACGGCGAGGAAGAGCAGACCCAGCCCGGCCGCCGGCAGCGCAATGCTGCGCGGGCACCGGTGGTGGCGGCCGTGCGGGTAGCCGCGCCGCCGCGGCTGGCCCATCTGCGGCGGCCGGCGGGGCCGAGGGGGGCGGGAGGGTGGCTACGGCGGTTGGTGGGCCCCGGCGGCCCAGCGGCTTTGGAGTATTCTAGCGGGGGCATGGGACGGGCGGGCCCAAAGGTTGTGGCCGCAGCCCTGGCCACGCCCTGGTCGGCGGTTCGTTGACCGAGGTCGTTATTCGGTTGGCCTGTAATAGTTTCAGAGCTTTTTTTAGCTGCCTTGTTGAATGCCTTGTTTACCATGCTGTAGGAGTGTTTGGCGTGTCACACACAGTTCATGTGCTGCTAAAACTTTGGTAAATTTGGCAATAGGAACAGAACATAGTGATAAAAGCGATCCTTAAAAAGATGGGCACGCCAATCATCAGACAGTTTGTGAAAATACTGCTACTCCTGAAATAAACACGGTAGTATCACAAACTAACACAGTTGAGGAGGCAAACTCTGCTTCTGATAAGGTTCCTAAACAGGCGCTCTAACCCGTCCTCAAGGCCTTGGATGCAGCCCTCCAGCGACCGCAAATGGCTCCGAGCATCCAACGGCCCATCGCCACCTGCAACGTCCTTGATGGCGCCGCCGCCGAAAGAACCAAACACCAATTCATCGGCATCGGCGTTAGCATGACGGCGGGCAGCGCCTTCCCGAGCTTCCCCAGACGACCCGAACGACCTGCTCCTGTTGTGCGCCCCCAAGGCTCTCGAGACGACGAGCGACCATTTGGCGGCGCTCGGCGGCGGCCTGAGGACGACGACCTGCCGCAGCAGAGCCTCCATGGACGACTGCAAGACGCATACAGTGAGCTCCCTCACCTCCGCCAGCATCGCCAGCGGCCTCGGCGGCGCGCTGCCGCAAGAGAGATCGTCATCGTCCCTGGTGGTGTGAAGGGCAGCACCAGCGCGCCTGCCGGACTCTCGCCTGATCGCCCTGGCCACCTTCTTCAGCGGCCCGGCACACGCCTCCGCCGCCCTGGCGCTGACACCAGCAGCGGCGTCGCCACATCGGCGTGGTGGTGCTCCGTGGCTGTTAGCCGCGTGGCGGTGTCTGCGGCGGAGAAGCGATCGCAGGTCCCGGACCTGCTGCTTGGCGTCGGCGAGGCCGTCCCTCGCCGCGCCGCACAGGTCCAGCAGCGTCACCGACCCTTCCAGCTCGCCCTCCACCAGCCGCCGGTGCCGGGGAAGGCGGAGCGCGTCCCAGTTGGTGGGCAGGCGGACGACCTCCTCGACGTACTCGTGCAGGTCGCTGAGGTCCTGGAGCAGAGCGCGAAGAGCGTCGTGCGCTGGTGGCGGGGCCGTGGTTGACACGCTGCAGCAGCAGGACCGCCTGAGGCGCTGCAGCTCCTGCTCGGCTTTGAGGACCAGGGAGTGTGGCCTTGTGGGCAAGCTGATGGATCGCAGATGGGCAGCCATGGGGAGATCGGATTGCTGCAAGAGGAAGCCGGCGATGGGTGAGACGATCGAGTAGACGACGAAGAGAGATGGACAGATCGAGCAGTCAAGACTCGAGAGCTGTAGGTTGGTTCCTGAAATGTCCATGTGGTTTGCAGCCCTTTTATATCTCATTTCTGTAGTCCTACTTATTAGGAGTACTCCATGCATCGTGAACTAACATGTGCTGGTTGCTATGCGAGTGACAGAGTCCGTGTGGACACCGTGGATATAGCAGGCACTGTCGCGTGCAACTTGTGGCCTGTCTTTTCCACCTGGTATAACTAACTAACTTTTGTTACAATCGTCGTCCACTGTGACAACTGACAATCATGCATGTCCAAATAATTCGGTTCATCATGCATGCGCTAGATGTGCAACAACCGACTAGCTAGAGCGGATACATACCTGTACTATTTAAGAACACCATGTGGCTGGCTGGCTAGATTATCGATTGATTAGACGTAATCATGTATTGTTGCCGCAAACTTAACTACCTGCTGCTGCATATGCTTTGAGATGGTTGTTTAATCAGCTAAGCACGAGGATAAATAAACTCCAGTGTCTCTCTATGGAGGAACTCCTATTTTTTTGGAACTTGGGTGACTTCATATTACTCATGAGCTGAAGATTCTTCAGCAACAATTACATGGATGTGCGCTGGCAGTGAACTTATAGCTGTCTCACCTCCTTCGACACAATTACACCCAACCGCTACCAATTCATGGGACTGTTACATTCTCTAGGAATTGGAACACAGCGAAACGAGCTAAAATTCAGTCACTAAGAATTGCAGTTCCTCCACTAGACCCCCCACCTACGAGTTGGAGAAATCTTCAGATTGGAGCGCTTGTCTCTCTAGCAAACCATCATTTCCCATGATCAGCATCAGTTCCCATGATCGATCAGGTTGGATATGGCTTGATCAATTGCCGGCTAGATGACGAGCAGCCGCGTGGCCAATGGTGTTGGTCATCTTGCAGCTCACACTTGGAGAACTCAACATTGTATGAAAGCAACACAAGCTATTGCCCCCTGTTTTATGTGGCTTTGTACTAATTTCAACACGTAAAACACTTTTTTTAATTAAAATACATCAGCGATCACTAAACTTGACATATGATGTCATGTCAGTCTCCAAGCTCCTAAAATGCATTGGCTGACGGGGCCACCAAACCAAGCTGTGTCTTCCTCCGCATGCATCAATCACGGGGTGTCATGGAGATGGGAGAGCTTGACGAGAATAGCCTGGCCGCAGGCCGCAGTGACGTGCGCGCGTCGATCTCGGCCTCGGACCGTCCCTGCGACCCTGCCCGCGGCCGCGGAGTCACCTAATGACGGACGGGGATTGACAGAATGACTTGCTAGTGCTGATACTCCATTTAGCTTATCAGTCGCCTTATCAGCTACGAAAGAAATAGTATTTTTTTTCACAACAAAACAGCTAAAAATAACATGAACAGGCTATAAGCCACCAAAACAATCAAGAAAGAGCTGCTGGCACGGCCGGATGGGGATCCGGATCTCACGTTAGCACGGAAGGAAGGAAAGACCCGGAGGAGATGCAGCAATGCACGTAAAGTGTACTGTTGACGTCACTGCCGGATCGGCCTGGACAGCCCTTTTAATTTGGGCTTTTGTTCATGGGCTGAAACTAGCCTGCTGGCCGAACACAGATACTATTGCATTACAGGATTCGAGCGAAGGACGTTCGACTCTGTCAGGTTGGTCATGCATGTTTGCATGTGATGAACTACGTGTCAAGTCCTAGCTTACTGATGATGCTTAGTGGAAGTCCTAGCTTATTGGCCGGGTGGATGAAAAAAAAAAGACCGGTCGGGCAGGGGTCGACGTCTGGAATCACCACCAGCAGCGGATCGGAGCACCACCAGCGCCGATCGGTCGATCGACGCAGCCGGACAGGACAATAATATCGTGGTACCAACACCAGCAGAGCGATCGAACGCGCGCGCAGCTCCCCCATGGAGGCGTGACACGTTATGGTACGGTGCGTGATTCATCCGTTTGGCTTTAGCCCCTACTAGGCCCTAGTTAAGAGCAATTCTAGCCCAGCATACAAATCAGGCTCTCTTTTTTCATTTGCATCCCGGCCTGCAAAAAATAGGGGCCCAAAATTACATAAAACTCCAGCCCAACACCCTATCCACCCCTGTTCCTGCTTCCCACCCGCGCCCTGACCTGCGCCGGCGCCCTGACCGCGCCGCCTGCTCCGGCTCCCCGCCCGCCGTCCTCGCACCCTCCTCCCCTGATGTCCTTGCCTTCCATCGGCGGCCGAGTTCAAGTCTGTGGCCGAGCGCAAGAGGCGCGGCAAGCTCAACCGCGTGACAGCCTCCGCTTCGTCGCCGGGCAGCCTAGTGGCGAGCGGGGGAAGGGGGTTCGCTCTCACCTCCGCAGCTGCAGCACCACAGGTGCCTTTCTCCCTCGTTTTGTTCGAGTACTCCCGTTCCAATCACTGTTACAAGGAATTACTCACTGGAATTCATATCGTGAAGCCGCCTGAGCAAATTATAGTATTGCTCAAAAGAAACACGGCCGGGATACCCTTCAGGGGCTCTAGTGTACCTACCTTTTTTTGTTTTCCACACGAGTCTAGTGTGCCTACCTGCTGAATTTCTTCTGGGATTGTTGTTTATACATCAATTAGTCTTTTCAGAGCATTTTGAAGAGGCATTCAGACTATTGAATGTCTCCACTGTAGATGCTGCAAGATCTGGAATCAACGAGCATTTGAACCTGTCACCGGAGATTGCAAATGAAATCAAGGTTAGTCTTTGCAGCCCACAATTCAAAATTCAACTCTTGAACCTAGCCTTTTCTGAATGCCTTGTATTTTGTTCTGACAGCAAGCGGAAGCGCAAATAAAGAGAACAATGGGCATTGGAAGCCACATATCTGAGCGACGGCTGATTGATGAACTAACTAGGATGGGAATGAATGAATCCATTGTACGAACCTGTCATATCTTGTACCTGAAATAATAATAATTTTTTTGTTAGAACCGCTCAATTTTCTAATAATATATTCAAACTTTGTTTCAGGTCAGAAGAGCCCTTCTGATCATGCATCAAAGAGACGAGGTGGAGTACAAGAGAGAGGGCCATGTGATTGTCCGCAAGGCTTGAAGTTGATAGTCAGTCAGATCCATGGGTTGCATTTCTTCATAAGAGCTGTTTTGATCATACACTGAAGGCGTCCTGCATACCTTCACTGATACTGCACATCTGTCCAGAGGACGAGGCATGCCTTAGTTGATCTCTGACATGACTTTTGTAATCTGCAAACGAAAGGATGCAACTTGTAGCTTTGTGGAAATGAAGTACAGGATCACAATATTTATTTGCAAGATTCTTACTTCCAATTTCAGGATGTCAGTACAGGATCACACATTCTGCAGTGTCCCATACCAAATGTGGTGCCATCCTTTTGGTGCAAAATTTGCTAGATTGGAACAACTCAAACACTGATGGTTATTTTCAAAACTGAATGTCTGATCTGAACTTCCTGAATGTCTGAACTTTCTGAACAAGCAAGTTCTCTGTTGAAAATATTTTGTAAATGTTACTATTACATCTCTAGTTACAGGTACAGCCTTTGGGTACAGTAGTGATTAATTCATCTCTAATGGGCTAATGGCAATGACAGCAGCCACTTTTTTGTTCGGATAAGTACAGTAGAGATGTACTTATCTCTAGTTTTTTTTGGCATGTACATGCTGAGAGATGCCGAAGCTAATTTTCAGACAGGGATTTCACAGATGAGGAGCTAACTTTCAGACAAGAATGTGCAATAAAAAATCAAAATTGTTTGTCAAACTTGAAGAAGGGCAAAAACCAGCTCTAACTCTGAACTACATGTCCCTTCAGTTTGAGTTGACAATTTCACTGTCAGAGAGTTGGGAGGCAGTGACAGGCTACTCCATGTAGCTTGTGGAGGAAAAGGAGCAGATCAGGTCAGGTCTGGGAGGCAGTGAGCATTGTCATAGTTTGGTAATAGAACCAAACTAATAATTGCCACCCTAGCCAGGCAAGCCTAACCAGGAACACTAAACATATGAACACTGAGCATGAATATGTTCCAAACTGTGAAGATCAACACTTTACAACAAGCACTTCATAGAGAAAAAAATTCAGGAATCTTGACAAAAGAGATCCAATCAAGAGCACAAATTTTGAATGTTTTACACTTGCTCCATTATGCACATATGTATGTAAACTGAAAAGACCAAAACTGAAAAGGCCAATTGAAACCCATCCCATTCAGGGGAACACACCAAACCTAGACCAAAGCTCTGCAGGAAGAATTCCAGTGCACTTCCAGTGCAGATTTCACAACAAGTTGATCATCTCTTAAAAGTAATGGCTTTTGTTAAGTAGTATCTTGGTGCAAAAGGGGAAAAGAAATGCATTGTCAAAGGAACTCAAGCAGAACATTATCAGAGCTGCTCCCATACAGCTCCTGCTTTTTTCAGGTGCTCAGGTAAATGTTCTCAGAAACTTAAAATATGTCCACCTTGAACAAATATGTCCACAAAAAATATGTCCACCTTAAGTAGGCAAGGTGTCATGACACCATGTACGGATTCAGAACATAAAAAGGACAACAATTAACTTGATTCAGAACATGTAAATATTTTTGGTGTTGTTGCATTCATGTGTTTGTTCTCCATAAGTTTATTGCATGTGGTTACAAAAGAGACAGAAGGAGCAGTTCAGTGAAGTGATATCTGACAGCAGATCCATGTGATGAACAGAGACAGACTAGTCTTTGGTCCATGCGTTGATTTCTGCTGGAAGTAGTCACAAAAGAAAATGAGAAGAAAAAATGTAAAAAAGTGATTAAATCAAAAGATACACTTGGATAAAGTAAGAATTCCGACTGATCAAAGGAGTTCTGCTACATAAACAGTAAAGTTCTGCTTAATTCACTGAACTTCAAAGGAGCTCAAATTTTATTTAAAATATGCTTAATTCATACACTAGAATCATAGTTACCACTGAATATTGCCAGAGCAAAGTTCTGCTACATAACCAGATGCCTGAAGATCAAAGGAGTTCTGCTACATAAACAGTAACTCAACAATTCAGTCATAGTTAGGATGGAAACATGTTCAGTTTTTAAACTCCTTTGATCTCCTCAGCTTGTTCTGTTGTGCATGGAGCTGGCCACCGATCATGAGCGGCTGAGCCAGTACAGGACCACATGCTAGAATTGATTTTCTCGATGATGCCCTTCAGATCATGCACAGATAAACAACTACATCTTCCCAAACTTGACCACACTAGAGATCATTATGGATAGCTTAGTTGCCACTAGAGATAAACAACTACATCTTCCCAGGCTTAGTTCCCAAAAAATATATGCTTGTTGTATATGCATCACCAAATTTGGCCGAGCCTTGTCCCAAATTTGTTTGCTGTATATGCATCACCAGACATTAAATCAAGTACTGTATATCCAAATTTGGACAAACAAGCAGTAAATCCAAATTTGGACAAACAGACAATAAATCCAAATTTGTTTGCATCACTAGCCCAAGTACTGTATATGCAAAACAAAGACCCAAATGCTAAATCCCACAAGGCACTGTCTGTAGCTACTGATCAAGTGTTGTATATCCAAAACAAAGAAACATATTTTCTGCATGTTTTCCTTACTTTTGGCTTGAAACTTCATCACTTTGAACAGCACATGAATCATACAATACCAAAACACAAGATTCCAAACCTAATTAAGGTTTTCATTTGACTGTAATATACAGATCCTTAAACACAAGTCAGTTACTGTTTAAATGTAATGTCACCAGTAGCGGCAGCAGCAGTCTATAAACGGCTATGTTTGACTGTGATTCGCAACAAAAAAAAGATGAAAAAGACTGGTCAAATATCCTGAATAGCAGCTATTGATAGCAATGAGTATGGAGGAAGAACAACTGGTTTACATCATGTATTCCACCCATCCATATACACTAAACCCTCAACATTTAAACCAGTCAAATCTCACTAGCTTGTAGCTACTGCTAGCGGCCACGAGAGCTGGCCATCAGGTACAAGTTGGGTTACTTGTACAGCCGACCCATCTTCTTGTCCCAAGCTAGTAACTTTGCCTGCTCCATCGATCTAACATGACTCAACTACTGCACGTCTACACCTACACCCTTTTTAGTTGCAGTTCTTGCATGTCCCTGATCACACGGTTCATGCCCCTCTGGCCTTTAATTTGTTTGTCTTCAGACGACTTCTAGCTCGTCTCCGGGGCCACCGCCTGCCGCTGTGGGGCTCTTCCGGACGCTGTCGTCGGCGTCGTCGGAAGCGGACAGGTCAGCGACGACGGCCTCCTCCTTCTTCTTCTTGGTGTACTCGCCGTAGAGGTAGGAGGCGAGGCCCCAGGCGCAGAGCGCAGTGGCGACGCCCTTCTCGGCGCCGAATGGGTCGCCGAACACCACGACGCCGCCGAGCACGTTCGCCGTGAGCATGGCGGTCATGCACACGCCGCTTTGGAGCGACGACGTCAGGTAGATCACCCCAGCCGGCGGGAGGCGCAGGTGCGGCGCAGGCGGGGCGACGGCGTAGGAGGCGGGACGCGCGGCGCACGACGTGGGAGGTGGGACGCGGGATGCAGGGCGCAGGCAGGACGCGCGGCGCAGGCTTCGGCGGCGCGCAGGGCGGCGCGCGGTGCCTCTCTCGCCCGGGGGTGGGGAAAGGGGTGGGCCCCACCGGATAGGGGGCTCATAGACCTGGGGACCTGAGATTAAAATTTGAGGGGACATGTAAAATGGGAGCTCAAGTAGGAACTCCATTGGAGTTAGAATTTTGTCCACACTCCTAAAATTTAGAGTAGGACCCAAGTAGAGACTTGGGCTGGAGTTGCTCTAAGCGAGCTTATTTTGGCCGGGTACATAACCACATAAGGTAGCCACAAATGCATCAAGCCCACGCTCATGCACATGCTTCCTGGCTCCTACGTACGCTACGCGTCCTAGTGTCCTACGAGTACTACAAGTACATACTACCAGGAGAGAGGGGAGGAGAAAGAGCGCGCGTCAATAAGGGGCCGTTTGGGCGGGCTCCTCGCACGGTGCTCCTGTGCGTGAGCCGGAACCGGAGCACCGAAGCCCCAAATACCGGCTCCTCCTTCCTACGTGAAAAAGGGCTCCGGCTCCTCTGGCAAACAGGATGAAACGACTCCTCCTGTCGGGGCGTTTGGTGGGGCTTCTTCGCCGGAGCTGCCCTGGAGCCAGAGCCGGAGCCCGGCCAAACAAGGCCTAAATTTCTCTTCTCCCATCCTCATCCGATCGATCCCGACGGCCCGTGCCTCGATCGCCTGTTTTGATCAGGCAACCCGCGGCCCCTCGCGTGCGTCCCCGGCACAGCCGGCCGAGATCGGCAAATAGAGAACAGACACGGTCACACGATAAGGTATGGTATGGGCCATCGGCGGCCCATCGCCCCCGCCGCGCACTTTGCAAACCAACCAGTCTATATAAAGCAGCCTCGGTAGCACCATAGGTCCCGCGTGTTCACCGGCACAGTGACAGCCATGTGGATGGATATGGATTCACCTATACCAGCAATTGCCTATAGGAATAGGAATATGTAGCGTAGGATACAAACACTTGCACTAGCTAGTTGCCTCCGTATGTCTATATATATATATACTCTACTACGTCTATCCGAGTCCTTCCATCCTCCTTTGTGAGCCTCGTCATGCATGACACTAAAATAATGTATCCTATGCTTGAATTTCTCTTAATTATTTGATATTTATTTTTTCAAACAAGCTCAGATAGAGAAACCACTAGAATCAAAGTTGTACTACACAATAATATCTACAACTTTAGAGTTGAAACATTTTACATTTGACTTTAAGACATTTTAACCAATCCCTGTAAATGAATAGCTATCTCTCCATGGGTGCGCTCGCTTCTGATTTTTGTGGCCGTAGCTCGAAAGCAACACTTTACTGTTCTCTTTGCCTGGTGCAAACTAGCAGGCTGTACGATCTGAATTCATATCGATGATATTATACAAGTCCTAGCTTAGGTGCATATCCCTAGTTGTTGGCGCCGCCTTTGCCGGACTATCCGGCGGTAGCAGTCTGAGCGTGCTGAGAGGAGCACACGGCCGCTGGTGAGCTCAGTTCAGCGCTGAGATGGAGCTGCGGCCGGGGAGGGGGGAGGGACCGAGGGAGGCGCGCGACATGTCAGGTAAGCACGAGGTGCAGCTCAAGTTGCGTTCGATCGGCTGGACGGGAGAGGTGACGGAAACGGAGCAGCACCCAACAACCGCCTGCGCCACGCATGCATGCATGGTACGCGCCGTGCCAGGTCTGGCTCTGGCTGGCAGCACTCCGCAGTCCGCACTACCGGAGCGGAGCCGACCACTCCACTCTCACATCTCCGTACACTACTAGGGGCCGCCGGTGCACACCCGCCGTCTCCCGCGCGCCCGTGTCATCTGTCATGTGAGCGTACAGACTACAGAGGCTGCATGCCGGATAGATAAGCCGACGTGTACTACCATGACTACAGTCTACAGCAGGAGGAAGAAAGAGGCGTCTGGCGTTTTCGTCCTGGCCCGTCTACTTTTGCGATCGACCTGCACGTAGGAGTACGTACCTGCTGCTGTACGCGTAGGAGTACGTGCGTATCCCGCTCTGAAACGTAGTAAAGTATGTGGTACGTACGAGCCGAACAATGGGAGCGAGGCGTACAGAGAGGGGCCTGCACTGGCGGGTGTCCCTGATCTACATGCATGTGTAGCTAGCTAGCCAACCTGTTTAACACGTGTGTTGCATTCACATATTCCCTTGGTACATACTCGTACTCTACTGTAGGAGCACTCCTATATATGTGCGCATATTCAGATAGGCTAGATGACTGTACTGGTACGGAGTATTCTGTACGCTTTGCTGCTTTTACTTTGAACATTGGCTCGTAGTGTATACCTTTTTCTTCTTCTAAAGGAAACGGGGAATTAATATTGAAAAAAAAATCGGGCAAGGTACATCATCAGATTATATATATATATATATATAAACTTGGAACAAAAAATTAGCATTCTATCAGTCATTCTATCATCTGCTTTGATCGATATATATAGTGGTGGTCAAGGGTTCAAATCCTGGGTGCGACACTTTATTCTGGATTTATTTCAGATTTTCCGGCGCTATGCATTAAGTGGTAGGCGACGTTCCCGTCGACAGCGAGGCGCCTGTGGTGACTTCGTCAACTTCAAGATTTGCCGGCTCAGTCCTTCGAAGGTGCTCATAGGGGTAGGGTTTGCGTGCGTGTGTTCATAGGGGCGAGTGTGCGTACATATTGAATGTCTGCGTTATACTGTGTAATCTCAAAAAAAGATATATATAGTGGGTGCGTGTGTACTAAATCATTTGTGAGAGACTTGGCGGTAGCGTTATTGAGCGTTGAAGTTCAGCAAAAGATGAATTAAACCAAGAAACAAAATTATTTAGAATTTTACATACATATACATATATAAAAATAGAAAACTACTAAATGTATCTTGCGTTACGACTGACGAGCAAATTAAACTGAGAAAGATAGGAGCATCTCGAAGAGTATTCAATATTTTAATTCTAAAAAACTATGATGTTTTCCAACTTAAAAAAGTATTGGGAGAAATAAAAAATAATATTTTCAAGAGTTTCTAATAATTCATCTCTATATATAGAACGCAATTTTATATTAGAAATCATATACTATTTCTAAATTATCGTAACCACTTTTATATATATTCCTTTTCCGTATATACATCAGAAACTATTTCTTACTCTTTTTTTTCCACGCCCTTCTACATTTACATTGGCTGAGGATACGTGCAACTCAAAATCGCGTAACTATACGCAAAACAGGATAATTTTTTTTCTAAGTTCTAAATGATTAGAAGAATGAATTAGGAGCTATTGAAGAAGCTAGGTTTTTTTTCTCATATAGCAAAAACTAAATATTAGAAAGGAATTTAGGCAAATGTCGAAGATGCTCTAAATGCCGATCCGATCCGCCATGAGGTGAGAGAGAAACTAACAGTGGTGCTGAATCAAATAATGTCGCAGCTAGCTAGCTGGTGCAGTGGTCAATTACATTACCAGATTACCAATGACTTTTCTACTACACCACATTAATTAAATACATCATCAGGGACTGATCGAGGGGCCAACGACTAACGACTAGTGATATAGATGATGCTACTGGGTAGCTAGTAAACAACACGTGATCAGCTCGGGTACGTAGCTAAGGAATATGGTGGCGACAAGTAAGAGGAATAGACGTGGCTGGTGGGAGCAGAATACATATAGGAGTAGCACACGGATAAAGCAAGGCGCTGCAGGCTAGTAGCAGAATGAACGCACGCCCTGGCCAAAACACAAGTTGTTCCGTGCGTTTTGCTCGGCGGTGCCCCGTTTTGTTTTGGCGGCCAAACTTGCTAGTAGTTGCTGCTGACGCGCGGGACGATCGCATTATGGATCCATCATGCATGCATATAGCTAGGTACGGTGGTGGCGGCCGGCAGGCGATGGGTCGATCAGCGGGCGATCTCAGCCAGCAGCGGCGAGGCCTTGTAGCCGACCTGCTCGACCTCCCACCGCAGCCTGGGCGCCGCCGGGTCCTCGTCCTGCACCGCCTCGTACTCCTGCATGTACAGTATGGTTTGCACGGACGACGGTCAGAGCGAGACGCATCATGCATGAACGTGTACGTTTATCACGCATAATTAATTGCTGGCTACACCTGACACACTTCGGTTCGGTAGGACAATCAAAACATGACACACACACACACACACAACAAAGTTACGTTATTACGAGTAGTAATACTACTATCTTTGTATATAATAATAGTATTATACTTACTATAGATATGTACTGGCCGGTCCTTTGATTAATTAAGACTGTTTCAATTCAGCTGTACTGTACTGTACTACGTACCATTCCTGAGAGAGAGAGAGAGAACCGATCAAAGGAGAGGCGAAAGAAGAGAAAAAGAATGTGGACGCTTTTGGTGGGGGAGCGGAGCGTGCGTGGAAATCAAAGGAACCGATCGATGCCGTAGCCCACAGGGAAGCGCATGCAGGCAAGGCAGGGGCCGGTGGCGCCGGGCAAAGGCAGGCGAGCGTGGATGTGACACTACCGCCTCCGCCTGCGGCTGTTCGGATGACGACCAGACCAAAAAGACGTGCGTGCGTACGTGCCAGGCCTGACCAAGTCATGGATCCATCCCAGCAGCAGCAGGACGACCAGCGAGTCCCGGGGCGGCACCGCGGCAGGGGCAGGCGAGAGGCGCGCACGGGCGCTGCGCTGCCACTACGCACGCACCCACCCGGCCGGCTTGGACCAACCAGGAGGCCGCCGCAAGGACCGCGGCGCAGGCGGCTTTGGATGATGAGAAAATGCATGAGATGCATGCGCCCCAACCCCCATATTCATGCGCGTGCGTAGGGTAGGCCGACGACGCCGGGACCCGGCCGGGAAGGCAAGGGAGAGCAGAAATTACAAGAGAGCGTCCGTGCGTCGTGCAAGCGGACGGACGTCGGACGCATGCATGAGCATGACCGAGTCAGTCCGTCCTCACTGTTACACAGTGACACTGTAGTGAACAACTCGTGTTTGTTAGCGTACCTCCAGCTTCTGGACGAGTTCCCTGGCGTCGGGGGCGCTGACGAAGATGTGGCGCTGGGAGGGCTGGATGAAGCCGTCGTCCACCGCCTTGTCGATGAACGCCAGCAGGAAGTCGTAGTACCCGTCCACGTTCAGCAGGCCCACCTGCAGCCGCGCCACATACAGATTACTGTTCAGATACAGACACATGCAGTTGTGGGATCGGTCGGTCCAGTAGTAGTCGTCAGATCGATGCTGCAGTGCTCTGCGGTTCAGCTCATGCCCTCGGCGTGAAGTGTACAGTTGCATTGCATTGCATTGCTTTGCCTCCGCCCGTGTCGTCCATCCAGGACTGTAATGTGTGCGTGCCAGGCAAGGCAATCAGGTATCGATCGTCGTCTGCGCTCACCGGCTTGCTGTGGATTCCGAGCTGCGCCCACGCGATCACCTCCAGGAGCTCTTCCAGCGTCCCGTACCCGCCTGCAACAAAAACAACCCATGGCTCACGGTCGGCTCAGTGTGCAGTCCGTCGAGGCCTGGTGATCGAACAGGCGTACCCGGGAGCGCGATGAAGGCGTCGGAGTTGCGCGCCATCTCCGCCTTGCGCTGGTGCATCCCGGCCACGGCCCGCACCTCGCCCACCGTCTCCCCGGTGATCTGCACACGCACGCGGCCACAGTTAAGTTAGACACTTGTTAGAGACACCGCTGACTTGCTTCTGTTTCTGCTTCTGCGTGCGCAGTGTCGTGTGTCGTCTCTGTTCTCAATTAAACTCATCACCTCCTTGCCCATGAGAGTGGTGGGTATGACGCTGCAGCAGCAAAAACACAAAACACAAAACCCAAAAGCAACCAGTCAGAGTCAGCTGGACGATGCAGACAGAGATTCATCGGTGAACGGCCGGACGAGATCATCGGTGACTGACCCAATGACATGGCCGCCGCCCTTGTGCACGGCCTCGGAGACCTCGCCCATGAGCCCCAGGCTGCCCCCTCCGTACACCAAATCCACCTTCCTCGCCACCTGTGTGAGTTAGTCGCCAGTCAGGCACCGACGGTCGGGTCGACCGACGAACCAAATAAACAGAACAAGAACACCACCATGCATGATGCAGATGCAGCAGGGGGCCGGCCGGTGCGGGTGCTCCGCCGTGCTCTAGCTAGCTACTCACCAGCTCCTTGCCGAGCTCGACGGCTGCGTCCCGGTAGCTGCTCCGCTTGCCGGAGCTGCTTCCGCAGAACACGCACACCCGCCTGAACCTGCTGATGCCGGACCCCTTGCCCGCCGCGCCGCCGTTCTCCGCCTCCGCCGCCGCTGGCCCTTCCATCGTCTCGTCTCCGCGCGCGACAGGCCGGCCTCTCGCTCTTGATGATGATGGGGGATTGCGGTTGCGGACTTGTGGAGCAGAGAGCAGAAGAAGCTACCTGTGTCTGTCTGTGTGTGGCGCGGTGTGGGTGGCCGATTGGCCGGCGGACATATATATATATATATATATATATATATATATATATATATATATAATAAAAACAAAAAGGCGCGCTAGCTTTTGGGCCGGGGCCCCGCGGTAACAGGAGTTCTTGATGATTCCACAGAGGTTTCAGAGGCCGGGACTGATTCGCGCTGCGGGGGCATCGCATCGGTACTACTGCTACTAGTAAACGGCAGCTAGGGTTAATAAGCCTCCATTGATTAGCGGCCATGTGCCTGCCGGGAGTAACTGTAATTTCGTAGTACTCCGTATTTTTCTCTGCCACTGCCAGTGGATGTAGGCATACGTACAGCAATTTACGTTTTTTTTTCCTAAAGGCTTGTAAAAATTTCTCGTCTCCCTCCCAACGCTGTGGAGATTTGAGTGCGTCCTGTACGTGGTGGCTATTGGCTAACGATGTCCATCCAATTCCAATCGCGCAAGCAAGCAGCGACGACCTGCGTTGTGGACGTGAGCTCGTCATACCAGGCTGGTGATGGTGATCCTTCCCTCTCGCTCCGAAAAGGACGGGACCTGGAAATTGGCCCAGGTTCTTTCTTTTTCTATACACACATTTTTCAGGTGATAGTCGTATTTGATTAATTGATTGATAGAATAGTAGTTGAGACTTCAGAGGTCGTAGTGCTAGTATGGTGAAAAGGCAGCACAAGCGGGTCTGCTAACCCCTGTATTACCAAACCAAGCCAAACTCAGATGCTCCCTTTACGCAGATGATGCTGCCCTTTTCACGAAACCATTACCTGTGGATTTGGACAAGATACATAAGATCTTATGGTTCTTTGGAGAATGTTCGGGTTTAAAGGTTAATATGACAAAAATATAAATCTATCCAATAAGGATGTAACCAGAGCAAGTAAACGACATAATACAAAACTTCCCAGGCTCAATCAAGAATTTCCCTGGAAGGTACTTGGGCTTGCCACTGCACACCAGGAAACTTCGTCGACTAGAGGTCCAACCTTTGATAGAGAAAATTGGTGGACGGCTACCGGGCTGGCAAGGAAAATTTCTATCCACTGCAGGAAGAGCGAACTTAGTGAAAGAGAATTGATAGAATTAGACGAAGCTTTCTATGGCGAGGAGTAAACCCGGACAATTCTAGTAGGGGGCACTCCTTGATTAATTGGACAACAACCTGCCTCCCTAAGTCAAAAGGGGGCCTGGGCATTTTAAATTTGGAGCGCTTCACCAAAGCTCTTAGATTAAGATGGTTATGGTTTAAGTGGAAGGAGAAACAACTGACGTGGAATAGATTGGAGGTACCGTGTGACAAAGTGGACTACAATCTCTTTTACACCTCCACGATTGTTACTGTGGGGGACGGGAAAACAACACCATTTTGGTACTCCAATTGGCTGGACGGGGCCATACCCATGTCAATAGCCCCTTTACTCTATCAAAAGACAAGACGAAAGAACATCTCAGTCCATCAGGCTTTAACAGCCAACAGATGGATCGACCACATATATCCGCCAACATCAGCAGAAGAAGTAAGACAATTTGTACACCTATGGGGGGTTGTACAAAGCGTTCAACTAAATGAAAATGTGGAAGATGAAATTGTATGGAAATGGACGCCGGTTGGGTTATATAGCACGCAGAGTGCTTACCTAATTCAGTTTAACGGAACTTTCAGCAGCTTGAATCTAACTCCAATCTGGAAAGCCCACGCAGAACCGAAGTGTCGGTTCTTTGCCTGGACTTTGTTGCATAGGAAGATTCTAACGGCAAACAATCTCGTCAAGCGAGGCTGGACACAACAATCGGAATCAGACTGCAAATTATGCAACCAGGTTTTAGAAACATCGACACATCTTTGTAAGGATTGCCCATACACCAAGACGGTGTGGAGCTACATTAAATAGTGGTTCAACCTGGGTTGCCTCAATTCGTTAAATGAGGTCGGCTCAATTCATTCTTATTGGTGGAAATGTCGACGCAAAATCAGAAAGAACGAACGAAAGAAGGTGAATGGCATATTTGTCTACTTCTGGTGGAACGTATGGAAAGAGAGAAATCGGAGGATTTTTCAACACAAGCAATTGCAACCGCAACAAGTAGCCTCTCTATGCAAGGATGATATTTCACAATACCAGCTAGCAAAAGCGTCAACAGTACAAGATGTTCACTAGAACAGCAGCGGGAAAATATAAACTTTGGTCGGTCTACGCATTGCAAAGATACAAGGGATGACCTGGTCCGCCCTCAATCGGTAGAGCCGTCGGAGGATCCGCCCGCAAAGCCAGGGTGCGGCTCCCCGATGACGACGACGAAGGGGACAAAGCGGATACGCACGGACCAACGCTGGGACATCCGGTCCGCCCGCGGTGAGGCGCTTCAGTAACTCCACAGGAACATCCGGGGCCGCCAATTTTTCCCCTTGCGCGCGGCTCATGGAAGTCTCAGCAGCTGCGTTGCCACTCATGGCGACTACGGCGCAAGAAGCGGCAAAGGACGGAAGGAGAGCAGGCGGAGTTTTGTTGCGGACGAGTGAAGACTGGGGATTTCTCGAGGGAGGATAACGCGGGGTTCCCGTGCTCCGAGTGGGCCGTTTTCTTCGTTGGGCCTTTTTTAGAGCTAACAAGGGTCAGGTTAAATTAGTTTAGCAGCAGTCTGAGGGAGGTGCCTTCGTTTTTTCCCAGTAGCTGTTTGTGCAGAGTGGTCTAGTTTTCAGTTTTTTGTTTTTCAGTTTTCTTTTGTGCAGCGTAGTTGCAGCTTTTCTTTGGTTGTACAGTTGCTTTTTACTTTTCTTCGTCTAATATATTTAACGACAAAGCTTTTGTCGTTACTTTCAAAAAAAAAGTATGGTGGTGGTGGTGGTGCAGTAATAAAAGCAAAAATAGACTCACGAGACGAGTATCATTTCCAGTGCCTTATCTGATCTACTGATAGTAAGCAGCCACACAGGTCCACGTCCACCAGGTCTACAAGTCAAAGCACTCCGACAGGTTCAGATACATACAGGAGCTGAATGTTTGCCTTTTCTTTTGGCTACAATTCAGATACATACAGGATCAGGCTACAATTCTCCTGCTCCTTAATTTTCTTACTTTTGGCTTTCAATTCGCGTGGTGGATCAGACTCGGACGACGAAACTTGTTTGCCTTTATTTGATAGTGCCGGCAAGCACGCACGCATGTCGATCATTGGCCAATCAATGGAGCCTTGCTGGCTCGGTGTCGACCGTCGACACGACACTCGAGCCAATGCAACTCGATCAGCAGCCCTTTCTCACTCGATCAGCTGACACCTGACTGACTTGCAGACGGCAGTCGTCGCTACCAAAACTCACGACATCAACCAGACCGCTGCAACGTTTTATCCCTCTCCTGGGGATCCTCCTCAGACGAGATGAGAGAACCTCTGCCCATGCATGGAAACGACTGCAATCATACGCACGACCGACGCGTCTCCACTGCTCTCTCTTCCCGGGATCCCGGATCTCTCTCCGATGATCCACTGCACTGCACTGCACTGCACACATGAATCATGACTCATGACTCATGAGTGGCACACCACACCACACCAACGCTGCACTGCACTGCAGAATCCGCCACAAACCGCTAGTCTCCTGCTACTAGCTAGCCTAGTAACTACTAGCCTCCCCGTACACGTCTCGTACGAGAGGCAAGCCAATCAATTGGTTGGGGGATTAATGATCAGTGGCATACTCCGTACTCCTTGCATGCTGCTGCTCCTCCAGTTTGCTGCCTGCCGATGTTAATTCACTGTACCAATGCAACTTGGATCTACTACTACCACTACGCCCTCTACTTCCCTCCAAGAGGCTAATCCCATATAGGAATATGTGTATTGTGTAGTGTCCAGTTGGAGTAATTGTGTACTAGTACGTAGTACTGTACTGTAGTATCATGCATGTAGAGTACAGTATATAAACAGAGGGAGCAGCCGATCGAGTTTCAGTGAAGTGGGCGAGTGAAAGCTACGACACCTCGCTAGGAAGAAGCAGCAGCTAGCTGTGTCTGTGTACATGGAGGTGCAGTTATTTGCATGGACTTGCTGGGGTGGGGCTGACGCGCGCAGTGTTGTGTTATGGCGCATTGATCGAAGTGGCGCCAAAGGCCGGCTACTAGCACGGCGCAAACGTCCATTCAATTTTTGCTGCAGCTAGCTAGCATGCAGATGCAGTAACCTGCGGCCTGCACTGCACTGCAATGCACTCCACACAGTTACACACTTAATTTGTACAGTAGTAGTAGTAGTAGTGTGCTGGCACAACAGTGATAGAAGCAGCAGGTTTAGAGGTGAGCAGTGAGCTTGCTAGAGCATGCATCGTCGTCGGCACAGATCGAGGATGGTCCTAAGAAAGCATTAACCATTCATGGTCGTCTAATTCAGCTTCACTTTGACTGGAACTTCAGTACCACGGCTCCACAATAATTTCCACCTAGGGCCCGGGGGGGGGGGGGGGGGGGGGGGGGGGAATCTGAAACTAAGATGACTTGTTCGGCTGATGATTTATGTGCCTGATAAGTTGGTTGTTACTGTTTTATTGTGGCTGATAAGTCCACTATTGTTGTTTTATTATGAGAGAAAAATATTTATCATCACTAATAAGTTCAAGCGGACAAGGATAATAGTATGTGGAGTAGACTTCTCCCTTCTAAGTTGCAACGCATTCTACCACCCATAATCCCTAGCCAAAATCTGGATTCTGAAAACCCTGAAAAAGAATCTCAAATCCTATATATAATATCTTTTCAGACGGGACCTCAATTAACCGGCCTCATGGTGGCCTGGCCTCCTTCCCGACAGATACTGTCAAATAAAAGGGTGCAGAATTAACTGATACTAAAGCCTCCTGTGAGCCGGTCAGATGTGCGTCCATATTGGTCCATGCAGTGCCAGACTAGTAAATATCAAGTGCTCTCGCTTGTACGTACTGTGCGCGTACTGTGCGTCCATCTCACAGTTGTAAGCAAAAAAATCGAAATGGTAATTCTGAAAAAAAAAGAACTACTACCGTCCCAAGATCCATCCATTGGATCGTCGCCGTTTTCCAATGCGGGAAATTGCCAAACTGGCATATGTCAAGATCGACCATAAAAAGAAATATGTTGTTCTTTAACTTTAACAAATATATATAAGAAAATATATTAATATTTATATTATATAGTTAGTGGCATTTGATAGATCTTTAAATATATTTTTATAATAAACTTATTTAAAGATACAAATAATATTTTTTTTTTATAAATTTAGTCAAATTTGAGAAGGGCATAGCGACACATGTTTTGAAATGTAGCTAGTACCAAAAGTTTTAACGGTGACGTGATATGCCTACATGTACACTCTGCCACAGCTGCAATAATCTTGTGTTGACTCATCCCTTGGCAGTGCAGTGGTAGCGTTTGATAGGATATACGAGACGGTGCAGAAGACCACTATCTAGCCTCCCAGGAGAGATATATTCCCCTAAGATACGAGACATCTCATCCCTTTAAAATTGGGGTATCAACTCGTCCCCTCCTAACACAGTCCATCCCTATGGGCTCATCTCTTCTTCCTACTTAAGTCGATTAGGAAAGATGGTGCTAAAAGCTATAGAGTATGCAACATACTTCCTTTGTCATAAGAAGAGTGTTATTTCCACTTCTCGAGAAGTCAAACACTTTTAATTTTGATCAAATTATATATAATAAAATACTAATCCTCCGTTCGAAATTATAAATTATTTTAATTTTTTACATATAATTTAAAATAGATATTAAACAAAGTAAAAAAAGACTTATAATTTTAAACGGAGGAGTAGTATTTATGGTGCACAACTAGTATCATTAGATAAATTATTGCGTGCATTTTTCATACTAAAGTTGTTTAGAGATGCAATATTGTCAATTTTTTCTATAAACCTAATTACACTCAATAAAAATTTGACCCGCATAAATGCGGTAGCTACGCCACTCTTTTCAGGACCGTGGGAGTATGTAGTCAAATTTTCAAGTAGCCGCGTGTGCCCGTGTACGAAGTATTATTTCTCGCGAACTAAAAGTAGCTGTCAACACGTACATATCCACTACCTATATGCAGTATATATATGCAGGCCTGATTGATCTGATGCTGCAGGACCTCTCATATTCTTGGAGATAAATAAGGTAACGTACGGCTGTTGGGAAACAAGGGCACAGACAGGGCCGGTTCTGAGTTTTTTTCAACCTAGAACGAAGCTAAAATTTTATATCTTTTTATATGAATATAATAAAACTATCGGTATTACCCATTGATAATATATACAGAAACCTTTACAAAATGTTACTAATAAGAAGTTAACTGAATGCAAAAGTAATGTTCATATGAAATAATTTATATGCGTATTAAATTACTTGAAAATTTTCTTGTAACATTCCTTGATGTGAAGTCATCGATAATAGTTTCAATATTGATCTCATCCAATAATCGCTTTTCAATGCATAATGTTGTTAATTCATTTAACGTCTCGTGACATTGTAGATATGATAGTTCTTCAATAATTTTAATTTTAAGAAGTATAGAATAACAATCATGTTTAGTAACAAATCATCTATTCGTTTTTTCTTCTTGTTTTTGTCGTTGTCCGAAGGATACTTTCTCGATGATATGATACTATTAAAATTTAGAGAAACAATTACTAAATACACTTTCAAAAATAGTGATAACGTGAGAAACAATTACTAATTAAATTTTGAATTCCTACCTTGTCTGCTAGAATAGGAATCGCCGAAGCTAATTAGTCGAACAGGGAGTCAATTGATGAGATCAGGATAGAGAATTAGGGCCTTTGTTGTGTGCTTCCGCCTGGCACCTGCAGCCTGCGGCAGTACGGCCTGCCTTCTCTCTCGGCCTTCGCTTCTCTGCTCTCCTGACCGGGCAGGCCGGTGATCAGGACTATCAGAGAACGTCAATATACAAGGCGTGACCAACTTCTCCTCTTCCTCTCCATGCATTATATTGCATGGAC
This sequence comes from Microstegium vimineum, assembly GCA_022036555.1. Taxonomy (NCBI): domain Eukaryota; kingdom Viridiplantae; phylum Streptophyta; class Magnoliopsida; order Poales; family Poaceae; genus Microstegium; species Microstegium vimineum. Next base: position 56,857,322 of record CM039119.1, on the reverse strand, counting down.
ACATCACACATATACTACGCGGCCGGCTAGCTCGTTAGCGCTTACGCTCGCTGCGACGGCGACGCGCGCTTTCGTGTTGCCGCTACGTCGTCCCCGCTAGCTAGCATTAGCATTAGCATAGCAATGCAGCTAGCTGCAAGATGCATGGAACGCCGCCGGCCGGCCGACCGAGCCATCAGGTGGATTAGGCCCGGATCATGCATGTTCCACGTCAGAAAATATATAAAATCTATTCCGACATGCGCCTCTGCATCGTCGAGATCCATCCATCGATCCCGGTGCGCCTGGTTGTTGTGACCTAATAACGTTGCTTTCCGGCCTCGTGCGTGCGTGCGTGCGAAAAAAAACTAGAAAACAAGGCGTGGCCTTGCCACGCCATCGCTGGAGCAACCAGTTGCAAGTCCTTTGTTGTGGCTTAGAGATCAATCTGGATTTGATGTTTTGGAATAGTGTCTTTCTTTGATCAGCTGGGGGCATGGGGTGCCCAAAGGCTCAACTTAGATGATCTTGAAACATTGGTTCTTCATCTTAAGATACTTTCCAACATATATAATGTACTCCTCTATTCCAAATTATAAATAATTCTAAGAATCTTAGAGAGTCGATTAAAATTATAAAAAGAACCATCAAATAGGTATACCATAAAAATATAATTAATGAAAAATCTAATGATATTTAGTTGGTATTATAAATGTTATTATCTTATCATATAAATTTGGTCAAATTTAAGATGCTTTGCTTTCTAAACTTCTTGAAATGACTTATAATTTGGTACCTCCTTATATTGAGATGTGGTCTAGGTCTTGCATAATGATGCTAAACTGCAGAAATGGAAGTTTAGGATTTTAGGTTATTGCATGGCAAATTTTAGAAACACTTGTTCAGCTGGAGTTACAGATTACATGATAACCAAAATTTTATAATCGCATTTTCAAACTGCAGGAAGCCACATTTAGTTTACGTTGTGATTGACAAGCATAAGGGTTTTGACCTGCAGAACATGGACTATACTGAAACTAATATTATAGGAAAAGAATATTTGGCGTCAGTAAAAGTTTAATGGAGAACATAACATCATGCTCTTTGGTAATCCCTATGATACACATATGTGCAATAATTTCATTTCGGCCAAAGTAGGCTCTAGCTGGCGTCCCCTGGGATGGTTGCTAAGGGATGAAAATATAATAAATACAGTATGAAGGCATTTTTTTTTCTTTATTTTCCTCGGCATGTATCCTTTTGCTTAATTAGTTTGCTTCCTTTTCTTCACAAATGTATAACAACATACTCTGAATTGATTTAGATGGTATAATAATTTATGATGCATATTTTGGTAGCCAAGAGGTTTATTAGTAAAAGTAGTTTTTGGTTAACCATGACTTGCCTTTTTGCTGAACGGTAGATTATGATGTCAATAGCACACTCAATGGACATTAGGAACCTGCACAACCATTTACAGACGTGCTAGTGTAGGATACATAGTGAGTTTTTTTTTTAGAATACATTATACCTTTACTCCGCAAACAAAATCAGGCAATATAGTTGTGGAGCTTACTATTTTATGACCAATTGATAAACAGAAGGTGAGGACTGGGTAAAAGACTCTATGTCTAGAGAGGCTTACTCCCTCCGTCCCTAAATATCTATCTTTCTCGCTTCCCGATAAATAGCTTAGATTAATTTTATATAAAAAATATTAATATTTATGATGCATAATTGATATCATTGGATAGATCTTTAGATCTAGTTTTTTAATAAATTTATTTGAAGATATAAATATTATTCGTATTTTATACCAATCTAGTTAAAATTATAGCACGAAAACCCAAAGCGACAGATAATAAGGGACGGAGGGAGTACGCCCTAACCCTTCTTAGTTTGCAAGGAGGCTGGGTCAAAATCCAGGATTTCCATATGCTCATTAAAGCTAGTACTATATATACAATATTTGATGAACAGAGCATCTCATGAGTGTATGGAAAAGCTAGTCCTAGACTCCTGGTGAACATAGGAATCCTTTAGCCAAATGATAAGCCTGAGATAAGTGACTTCAAGAGCTTGACACATATTTCTAAGGATACGGAGTAACATCTTCTAAAGATCATGCATATGCATATCCATGTTTAGTGACTATATGTTGGTTATCTGGCATATTTTGATTTAGAAAGGCTATGCATCTAATCTGTTTCACTCCAACATTTAGGAATGTTAAAGCTTTGTATCCCTGTATAGGTATTACTGGACCAGGCACAAAACAGCTCGGAAATGATCTCATTGATTAGGTGCTTTTTTATTTCAGTGATCGTCCCTAATTTCTCTTTGCTGATTGCCACGGTGTGCCATTACCTGAATACAAATAGCCTCGAGCAAGTTAGCCATCACGACATTACCTGAATCAAGCTTCTTGGTCGACACAGAGCGTGCCAATGGATTCCCCGTAGGGGCCTACAACGATGTGAGAGTGTTGCATGGGGTATCGACGTCGTTGCTCATAAGGTGGACGCAAGTGGGCAACTCGGGGCTGCGACGATGGGCAACTCAACGCTGCGTCGATCCCAGAGGGGGAGGGGAGGGAGCAGCGTTGACAGTAACCATCAAGGCGTCGAACGGGGCTAATGATGGCCGCAGTCTACTCCGGCGCTGGTGGCCGATTCGCCGCTTGACCGCACCCGGCTCGCTGGGTCATACGCGTGACGCGATGCCTCGCAGTCGCAGGGAGCCCCGCAAGAGCTGGTGGCTGGTGGCCCGCCGCCCGCGCTGCCGCCCTCTCCCCTCGAGCAAACATGCCGACGCGCTGGATGGTTCTAGAGGTTTTGGGTCAGAGAACCGGATTGGACGGCTAGATTGTAGTTGGCATGTGAATCGGACGGCCAGGAAAAATGCAGCGACGTGGCCTAATCTCTTGCTCGAGCTTGGCCCTGATTTGTCTTATAGAGACAGAGATGGCGAACGAATTCATCTGCGCCTAGTTTTGCAGGATTGTTTAGTGCCTGCCTGTGGTCGTTCTGCAGGGAAACCTGCTGGTTCGATGTTCGCGGAAATCGCTTTATTTGCTTTGGCTTTGCGTTGGCGGCGGGAAATCTGCGTTCGTGCGTGCATGCGAGGAAATTCTTCTTGGCCTACTGCCTACCGCTCCTTGTTCACCCGTGCTAGCAACCACCTCTTCCGAATTGGCTGCGGGCCTGAGTGGCGACAAGCCAGACCAGACAGTCGTTGGCCACGTCACGGCCTAGTGGGTCCTACAATACAAGCTAGAACAGAAGGACGAGTGGTGGAAGCTTCACTCGCTGCAGATTCGCTCCAACCAATCATCACAGTTCACTGGAAACTTCACTGACGAGTGACGACTGCCTGCCAGATAACCTTGCGCACGCGCCAGATGGCAACCCCTGCTATTTCGGCCAGCAGGCCGTGTCGACCGAGGGAATTCAGCCCAACAGGGGGAAGAGCCTGCCTGCCTTCCTTTGGGTCTCTCCCTCCCTCTCGCCCACGCGGAAGGAAGCCTAGCGCGCGCGTCGCGGCGGCCCGGCCAGCATCACTTCGCGCGCGCTGGGCCGAGACTAGCCGAGGCAGCGCGGTTGACAAGACTACTCCGTGGGGGCCCGGACCCTGAGGCCGGGAACTGACGAAACAGCCCATCCGCACGCACACATAGCGACGGGACGAGGACGAACCCGTGTCCCCTCCCACGCTCCTCCCCGCGCGCAGGTGGCCAGGTGTTGGGCAGCAGGCTCTTCAGCGCATGGTGCGTGGCGCCACCTTGGTCACGTGAAGGAAAGGAACACGACGACGCGGCTGTAGCCTGTAGGGAAACCAACAACGAAAGCGCGCGCGCGGTGCTGCCTGACACGACACCGCGAGGCCAGTCCAGCTCCTTGTCTCCTGTCATTCTTTTCCCCGATGCGATGCATGCAGCAACGATCGGATCGGATCATGCCTGCGCACAGGACAAGCAAGCTAGCCGCTGGACCCTGTCCACGCACACCGTTACAAACTTACAACCATCCATCTGGCAGGGCAAGGGCAATCACAGTCCCAAGCACGGCGAACCGGTGTGTAAAAAAAATGAACAAAATATGGCACAGCAGGTTTTAATAAGTTAGCCAGCAGCTGTACACGGGGTGCTACAAATGAATTAATAATAATATGTATAATAATAAATAAACAAGAGAAGAAGAAAAATTCCACGATGGCCGGGGGTTAGCTGATCTGCAGAACGGGTCAGGGGCAGGGCGTCTACCCTACAAGCTCATCAATCTAATCTCTGGTTAAAAAAAAACCCTACAAGAGTACTTCCGGTGCGGTTGGACGGCGGAGCCGCAACCCAAACACTGCAGAGGAAGCTCAAAGCAAACATGTCTCGGGCTCTCAGCAGCTCTCCAGCTCGATTCATCCAGCATCTCCTCTCTGTACAATGTACATTGGCATGCCAAAATGCTGTGGTTATGGAACACCTTTCTGATAAATCTGATAGCCTGGCCTCTTCTGTGTATGTTGACATGGGATGTGGAGTTGTCCACGAATCTTGGATTTTTATGATAACAAAACAGGATCTTGTTTGCCCCACGCTTTGGTCTGAACCAAGACCATGCAGCTTACATCTTCCAACTATCCTCTGGGGTTTCCCACTGAACTAGGAGACCATGATTGAGCTTCTCAGATGCACAAGGGCCTGCCTCTTCGCTCTCTCACTTCAGGGGTCTCCCAGTTACCAGAATATATGTCTGGTGATTACCTATTTTCGTAACCGTGCTTCCCAGTTATGGCTTCAGGAGAATGGCTGGCCATCCAGATCAAAGAATGCAGCATGTTGCCCAATTCATGTACAGATCAATAAAATCCCACATGTCGCAACTTGTTAACTTCACCCAAGTACCACAGGCCTCAACACCAGAGCCTGAAACCCAAAATCTTGGGGCGCCTGGCGAGCAAGGCGCATCCAGCTGCCACAAGGGCTGTGCCACTGTGCCGTAGGAACCACTGGCAGCAGTCCTTTGCACTGACAAATGCTCATGTCCTCGAGTAAAACTTTAGCATTGGAAGGAACTAGGAAACACTGCCACTCTCCTGTGCAACTCGGGCTTTCTCTTCTTCGGCGCGAAGATGGAGCTCCCTGTATGTATTTGCAGATGCAGAAGTGAAGTTCTCCATCGCTTCAAAAATATTTCTCAGACTTGTTTGCAAACTACCAGCTTCAGCGTCAGGGCCTCGCTCATGCAACACTTGTGCAGACAAGGATACACTGCCCTGGTTCGAAATGAGCACAAGCTTCTTATTTTGGGCTTCTAGAGCCTTGCGCATTGATTGTTCATCTCTTTCCAACACCCTAAGATCCCTGTCCATACTTTTATTCGCCATCAAACCCTGTCTTTGCTCTGACCTGTGCCTCTCCCAGAGGTTCAGAACGTTAGATGCAAAGGCCTGCATTGCTTCAACTACTTCTTTCTCAGATATCCTGTCCACACTGGCAGCCCAATTATTACATATGACGAAAATCGGTGGCCCTCCTAATCTTCCAGGAGAAAATGGAGGCGCTCCATCCTCAGTTTCCTCAGGAACGTAGATAACACCATTTGTCAGCCACTGATTTAGAGTTTTAACATAATTCTTCTGAGCACTAACCCATGCAACAAAACAAGCAATCCAATCCAATAGCTGAAGCTCTAACCGCTTGATCAAGTCCATATGAGCATCACCGAACTTTGCAGTGTCTATCATGGAGTCTATGTTTTTAGCTTGGGATATGGCATGCAATTGTATCTGATGACATTCTAGCATAACGCTCCACATCCTCATCAACCTGAAATACATTATTTTTCAGTTACGAGAAATAATCTATGGCAAATATACCAACGTACAAATAATCAAGTAACTCTGGACAAAAACAGGATTCACAGATGCCAACTTATACATCTAACAATACAACTCATTGTAAATAAAATTTTGAATCGAGAATGCATGCACAAACTCCAACCATGATTCACAGATGCCAACTTATACATCTAACAATACAACTCATTGTAAATAAAATTTTGAATCGAGAATGCATGCACAAACTCCAACCATGTCTTATACATCTTTTATGTCAGGAACACCAATACCTACTTTGGAAAATTCCCCTAACTTTATTCATGCAGGTGACCAATATCACTCTATCAAGTATCAACAAAGGATTATCAATCTATTTAGGCATGAATCACAACAAATATGTCATTCCTGTTTTTTTAAGATATTGTGTGGGTTACTTCCAAGAAAACCGTTACTACTTAGACCAGTGACAACCTTTTGAGTAATTTATTTCCATATTAACAATTGCAGAGGGGACCCACACCAAATTACTAGTTAGACAAGTGCAAAACATGACATGCCAATAAATCAGAGCATAGATAGAGGAAGTATTGCAATAGCGTAGTACTTTATGGGTTAAAATAAGGTTACAGCTGCTTTGAGATAGAACTGCATACCCTTGAATGAGCTCACATGTTTGTGGCCACAACTCTTCATCCCTCAACTTACTGATCTTTTCTGAAATAGTGTTTACAACCTGGATAGCTATGCTAATCTTAGTTGATAGCTTCCTGATGTAAAGTTCAGTGGCCTCAAGCTTATGAGCTTCTGCACCTTTCTCATCTAACATTTTCAGCTCCTCACGTTTTGTGTCATATAGTACCCGCATCCTCTCCTCTGTCTGTCAGGCCCAAAAGATGTTACATCAGTTTACACGGCACAAAAACAAAATTAATTAATGCATCCTCTCCTATGTAAGTCCCAAAAAAGAAGTTACATCAATTTACATGGTATAAAAACAAAATTAAATTCATGAACTGGAACCCACGCTGGCTTTTACTAAGCCTGGCACAATAGAAACAAAACAACAAAATTGTTCAAAAAACATGGACCCATAAGTATGGCTGGCAAAGTAAAAGCATTGTGGTGTCAGAGTGAAGCCTTGGGAACGAAAAGGCTGAATGCAGTAAACATAAAGCCCATGCAAAAAAGAGCACAAAACCATAGACACAATCATTTCTTGAATAAATCATTGCTCAAAAAGGAAAAAAGGGGATTGACATATCATTTACAAGGATATTAGAAGCACAATTAATTTCTTAACATACGAATAGGCACTCCAAGGTAGGTATCGGCACGGGCACATTCATAACCTAAACTAGCTAGTTGATCGGTAACTGACGTCCTGAAGTCAAAACTAATAGAGGCAAAAATTTCTATATACAAATGGCAACTCCAAAAATTAAAAATAAAACAAAGCCAGGATAACAGGAGACAATGGATAAGAATGGATAAATCTGGAAGCTTCACATACAAGATTTCGACTGCCCACTCTCAATTAAGATCTACAAGCATGTAGGTGCAAGCAGATAGAATCATAAGCCCAAAAGCGATCTCATATACCACAACATTCCTAACAAACCCAAAACTTAAAAGCACGTTCTATACCTTAACTTCCTCAAGAAGCTTCTTCTCCCACATGTACAACTTCTGGAGTGTCGAGGAGAGGTTGCCACATCCCATCGCTTTGTCCTCCTCGAAACGCAAAAACTCCTCCTCCATGGTCGGTATACCACAAACCATCATTGCAGAGACTAAATGACCAATTGTGTCAAATTAGCACCCATACTGCTAAGTGCACAATAAGACTGAAAATTCTTATTACAAATGTGAAATAAGCTTAACCAACCTTTGAAACCTGAACTCTTCTGGTAGTAAGGCATCTTTCCGACCTCCAGCATCTTGGATACCTCACCGGCTGATTGTGAGGCGCGCTCGAATTGAGTCTTGATCTCCACCACCACCTCAGCGTCATCAATGTATATCTTCTCTGATCCTGCGGGTGGTAGACCGGCAACATGCTGCCGTGGCACCGAGTGTTGAACTTGTTCTCCGACAACACTCTTCTCCACTACATGCACGTCATGCTCCAAGCTGCTCCCACTACTGCTGGCCTCAGACGCCTTGGACTTGCGGGGCAGTTCATCTCCCGTACTGCTCCTACCCTCTTCCTTGGCCGCCTTCCCGTTCCCCATGTAACCCTTCGCAGGGTGCTTCTCATCACCATAAGCTTCCTTGACTACCTCCATGTCTTCGTCCTCCAAGTCTGGAATCCCCTCCTCCTCGCGCACATCTTTTGAACTCCTGCTGGGAGAGTATGGAGCTGCTGTAGCAGTTGGTTGCTCGTAGTAGCTCTCATAATTTTCAAACGGGTTCAGGAAGTCCCAGGTGGACACCCTCGGCGGAGATGGAGGCTGTGGTGGTGCGGCTGGCTCACGGGAGGAGGAAGGGATGTCTGCTGGTGGTGCAGGAGCAGAACCACCTCCATAGTAACCACCATAGGTGTACTGATTATATGAGCTCGAGCTCTGCGGTGGGTAGGAGTACCCACCACCATAGCCGCGCGGGGGTGGCTGCTGCTCGCCATTGCCGGAATAGAAGTGGACCCTGGCGTTAGTGGCCTGCAGGCGGTGCTCGTGCGAGACTGACGGTGGAGGCGGCTGGCTGCGCGCGTAGTTGATGTTAAAGAAGCTCTGGCCATATCCACCTATGCCACCATAGCTTTGGTCATAGCCGCCAGCGCCGCCACCACTGCCCATGCCACCATAGCCCTGGTCATAGCCGGCGCCACCACCATAGCTTTGCCCGTAACCGCTGCCGCCGCCCATGACACCATAGCCTGGTTCATAACCACCGCCGCCGTTCATGCCAATTCCGCCATAATCAGGACCAGGACCCGGACCAGGCCCAGGCCCATTGGCGTACCCGTAGCCGTATCCAGGACCATACGGCGGCGGAGCATACCCGGAGGCAGAAACCGGTCCCATCTGCGGCGGCGGAGGACCCGGCTCCCCGGCGGAGCGGACGACCTCCGGGCGACGGCGAGCCGGGTCGGCCTCCTCGTCGGAGTGGAACTTGATGTGGCCGCCCTCGGAATCAGAGTCGTCGTCGTCGAAGTGGATATGGCCGTCGTCGGGGGCGGCGATGCGGACCTGCTTGGCGACGGGCGGCGCGGCGGTGGAGGAGGACGCGATTGTGGGCGGCGGCGACGCGGCGGGGAGGCCGTCGCCCTTCCGCTGCTGCGGGAGGCGGAGCGCGGGCTCGGGCGGCGGCGGCGGCAGCGACTGGACCCCGCGGAGGAAGTCGTGCAGCAGGGCGCCGACGGCGCGCAGCGACTCGGCGTAGGCGTGGTGCGCGTCGGCGAGCGTGTAGCGCTGGCGGATGGCCAGCGCCAGGAGCTCGGAGCGCACCCGGCAGTGGCGCACCGCGTACTCCTCCTCCATCTTGGACTGGCCGCACCCCATGGCGACCGACCGACTGCCTGCCGTCCGCAAGAACCGCTTTTTATTCCCTCCCTCTCTTCTCACAGCAGAAGAGCCCAGTCACAGCAGCAGCGGCGGCGGCGGCAACCGCCATAGCGGCGGCTGGGGCGAATCTAGAGGGGGAGCAGCGGGGCGGGCGCGGAGGCGAGCAGATCTGGGGTGGCTACTACCTCCTACCGGCTACTACAACGGGGAGTGGTGGTGGAGGGGACGGGGGCTCGGCCGAGAATCTTCGCCTTTTGGCGTGGGTAGGGTGCCAGCGGGGAGCGGCTCGTCGCGATGCGCGCCGCGCAGGTCCTCCTTCTCCTTCTCAGGCCGCGGTGAAAACCCGCCCGCATGCTCCTCCTCCCCCTCCCGCGGCGGTGGCTGTCCGACGAGGGGAAAGTGGCGGTGGTGGCAACGAGCGAAGCGAGTCGGCGAGCGAGTGTGTGCCTGTGGTTCCTTGTGGACTGGGGGTAGTCTCTAGAGTAGACTGGCTGGCTAATGGCTGTGTGGGTGTTGGTTATGGAGCACGAGGCATCGAGGCGCGTCTGCGCTGCTGCCCTTTCGGTGCGGTGGTTTTACCGGAAAAAAAGCTTGGGAATCATTTGACGGACACGGAGCGGGGGCTGGAGGAACGAACCGAACGGAGACGGAGGAGGGAGGGAGGATCGCGGGTGTGGGGTAGCCCAGGGGAGACATCCGTACATTGACGCCTGTCGCCGGCGTGGAGGGCTGGATTTTACCTCTGCGCTGCCGCTGCCCGATGCCAGCCACACCTCCCTTCCTTGGTGGGGTGGGGTGGGGGGGTGGGGTGCGGCCGGGCTGGGTGCGCAGTGCGCTGCCGTGCCGCCCCTGACCCTGCGTTTTTCCCGTTTCCTTTTTCCCTTTTCTTTCTCTCGCCCTTTTTCTACGGCTTATTTTTTCTCTTTTCTGATCTGAGTCCTGCGTCTTGTTCTCTGCTTCCCGTTTTTTTTTGTCACGTTGCCATTTTCTAACGCTGACGTGGAAAATTTGTTGTGGGAGCGGTCGAGGAGGACATGGCTGATGAATGAGAGATGGTATGGTATGAAATGAATGAATGAATGGGGGTGTCTGTGGTTTGGTGTGATCACTGATCATCGACCAGCGAGGTTGGCGTTTGGTGCGAAAGTTTATGAATCCAGGTGCTGCCAGCCACGGTTGGATTTTGGATCCGGCGGTTTCCGTTTGTACCGTGTGATGCATTGATGCGTCACAATTTTTTATTTGAGCAAAACGTTTCGACAGACTCTTATTTCATTCTTCTTTTCTTTTCCATCGACCGAATGTTTTTCCTCTCAATGAAAGAATCTCAATGAAAGAATCCCAATAAAACGAAGCGGGACGGACGTTCTTGTCAAAAAAAAAAAGCGAGACAGACGATTTTGAACGGTGTCAGTTCGTCTTCTACAAATATCTCCCAATCACTCTCCTCTTTCGTGCGATTTCGAAGGGATTGTTGCGCCATGTCATTATGCGTCGTCTTCTCCCGTTGACCACCACTGGATCTCTTCTCCACCCTTCTCGTCGCCTTGTCATCGCCCTTTTTTTTCATGTTTTCGAATGATTAGTTTCTAAAAAGAAAAAGACAAGACTGATAAAACCTAAAGAGATTTTTTCCTGCCACGTGTTCTCAAAATTTGAAATTATGTGTTAGTAAAAGAAAACGTCATATTTTATTATTTCGTGTGATTAACTTATTCCTGGAAGTTATGCCGTAAATCAGTTAGTGTAAGTTATTCGCGTGCTAATTTAAAAAGAAGAAAGAAAATGTGGGTTTGCCTAATGGTGCGGAAGGGGAAGTGCGCTTTGCGCGGGAGCGTGCCAAAAGAGAGAGAAATTCGCGCCGCGTGCGCATGTCCGTTAGAAAGCGCGCCCCTCAGCCCGTCCAAAAATGGTAACGGGCGGGAATGACTGGTTTTCTAAAATGGCAAGTTTGATTGGTTAGATATCGTTCGCTTGATTCATTTTGAATTAGCGTTTGTAAATTAGTGAGGTCCTTGATGTGTCATGTTCCATAAATTAGCTGATAGTCTACCTAATTGTTAGTTAGTACTCCTTCTGTCATAAATATTGTGCTCTAGAAATCTATGTATAAATTATGGAGTGATGCAAATGACTCGTGTAACCCTTCCAATAAAGAGACTTTATGTTTACCATATTGAGCGAGTCTTTGGCATGGCTCCTCCTTAGTGTTGTTCCGGAGGAGCATGAGCTATTTTAGACGAGCAACAACTTTTTCGAAACGGTTTTGTTTTCGTAGCTTTTTACTGAAAATTTGCTCCTCTAGAGAAACATTTGGCTAGGCTTTTTTGGAGGAGCCAGACCCACAGAAGAACCCTGCCAGACATGCAAGCCTGGTAGTAGATACTAATAGCACATCCATATGGGATTGAGACTCTCTCAGAAGTTTTTTTAGGAGTGAATATACAATATACAGTATATTCAACCATTGAAGGATTGTTGGCTCCTCAACGTCCCTGACACTCTGGTTGATGCAACTTTTTTATTTTTTATTTGTTTTTTATATTCCCTTTCATATTTTTTCTATTTTTCTAATTTACATTTTTATTACATGTATCATGGACGTACACAACAACTAGTACCTTATAATTTAAGACAATTTTGAATGCTTCAGTACCTTATTTTTTAGACCGATGTTATAGCTAACTAATAACTATCTCACTAGTTAGACCAAACCAAATAATAACGGCTAATAGTAGTAGCTATGAGTTTGTAGTTAGTTAACTATTGAGAGTTAAGGCTTACTCCCTCTGTCCCTAAATGTCTGTCTCTAGAAAATCGTGTTTCCCTTACAGATACGTTTCTCGGACGACACATGTAAAGGGACGGAGGGAGTAAGGCCTATTTGTAACTACACCAACTCTATTCTATTAACTCCACCATAGAGTAGCATTCACATGAAACATAGTTTTAATAGAGAAAAAACAATACCCTTATGGTTTGTAAAGTTACAAGTGGAACTGAAAATAAACTAAAGCAAATCAATCTTACACAGATGTCCGTCCAGCGGAATCAGCTACCTGAGATTCCATAGGGTGAAAAGGCCATCGAATTCCCTAAAAAAAAGCGAGAAATTCTCGAGTAATGAATGTAATTTTACCTTTCTCACAGGAGATACAATGGTTTATTTGGCTAATCGTTGTTGTGACAAATAAGCTAGGTATTGTTTTTAGGTGTTTTGTTGTGAGATAAAAATATTATATCATGACTGATAAACTAGATTTACAAACCAAAAGAACAACACAAATAACATTCGGAAGCTAGCTATAGAGAGAAGTGATTATTGGAGCGTGGGTTTTCACAGAAAGCCCTCATGATTAGCCTTAGATCCCTCGAATCTCATGACTAGGACCAGGGGTCTTGATTGGTGGAGTGGGATTCTTTGTGGTTGATCAAAGCGACTGCGTGATAGGCAACAATTATTCGTCAATGGAAAATAAAGATCAACTCTCGAAAAGAGTAAACACAAAGACTTATTAAGGGTCTAAAGATATAGTCCTATTGAGTGCAGCTGACAATAACTTTGTAAGCTATTTTTTTATTAAACAATTATTTTTAAAATTGTTTCATGGGTGAAACTGTTTTTCTTATCCTCTCATAAATATATGAGTTGAGATAAAGCTGGAAAAATAGCTTATCTCAAATCTCTCCCTCATTTCTCTTTCGTCCATATGTAAAGTTGGTTGTGAAGCTGTTTTATTAAATAAATTTTCTAAAACAACTTAGTTTCATCTGGACAATAACTCATAAAGCTATTTTCTAGAAAAACAACATCCCTAATAAAGTTGAGTTATGTCAAACATACCCTGATATTAGCTAAGGAGCCGTTCTAGCACCCAGTTTGGGATACACATAGGACCCAACCACCAATTGAAACATATTTAATAGGATCTACTAGTAATATCTACTCCCTCCGTCCCTAAATAAGTGTCGTTGTTGGTGTACGTGTCACAAGTTTGACTTGATTTTTAGCAAATACGTACAACATCTGTATCTTCAAATAAATTTATTAAAAAACTAGATTCAAAGATCTTTCCAATGATACTAACTATATACCATAAATATTAATATTTTTAATATATATTTAATCAAAGTTTTTTCTTAGGAAGCGCAAACGACAGTTATTTAGGGACGAAGGGAGTACCTAGTTTTTTTTTTGAGGGAGTACCTAGCTAATAGTTATTACTCTCCTCATTCTAAAATATAAGTTGTTTTCTTTTTTATGCATCTAAATGTAGTGTATTATAGATTTTTTAAGGATATGTATAAACGCATAGCAAAATATATGTATCTAGAAAATCCAAGATGACTTAAAATTTATAACGAAGGGAGTATTTATTAGCAAGCTAATGAATTAGTATTAGCTAGCTGTTTTGCAAAGGGCAACTGTTGGCTGCCTTGTGAGAGAAAATATGAGGATTAAAAGTGACAGTAAAGAAGGGAAAGAGAGGAGTGAGGTCAAGACAAGAAAAGAAATATGCCTCGCGTTGGGTGTTTAGCTTAAAATTCTACTCCCTCCATAGTAAATTATAAGATGTTTAATTTTTTTGGCCCCAAATTTGATCACTCGTTTTATGTAAAAAAATTTGTAAAAAAATAGTCAAATTTAAGTCATTCTTGAAGAACTTTTATTAATAAAGTAAGTCACGATAAAAGAAGTGATATTTTATATAAATTTTTGAATAAGACGAATGGTTAAATTTAGTGTCAAAAAAGTCAAACATCTTGTAGTTTGGGATGGATTGAGTAGATTTTACGTGGAGTGCAATTTTATCTTTTTTCACGAGACGATGACGGCTACTACTGATACTACTTGTGTGCTTGCATTGGTTTTCTCTTTTGGCATGGGCGATGGTTATGTTTTGTCGCCGATTGCACGAGTGTGTGGTGGTAGATAACTATGCGGCGATCACACACAAAAAAAAAGGGGAGTCGAGCGCTCGAAGATAGTACTAGTTGAGCACGCAATGTACGTATTTGTTTCTTTCGTGGCAAAAGCCATGCAACGAGTGCCACCGTCCGTCCTCGTGTTGTAAAGTGGCACCTCTCCGGCCGTGTAGCTCTGAACGTGAACGCTGGTTCTTCTCCTCGCGTTGCCGCGGCACCCGCGTGCCCCGTGCTGCTGCCGGTCCTCTTCCCGCTGACGGGGCCCTGTGCTCAGCTGTGCGCGCGGCTGTGCCGATGCGATGAATAGAACAGCGCGTGCATATGCATTGCCGTCGTCCTTGACGATTCCGTCTCGGAGGGCCGTTTGGCGAAAGCAAGTACACATGCTGACGCGTTCACGCAACTTGCTTGAACTTGATGAATAGAGAAGGAAAGGAACAATAATTGCAAAAGGGCAGAGCACGTACCCTGCCACGCTCGTGCTGCTGCTGCATGTAGTTGTAGTAGTAGCATGCAGTGTCTGCTGAAGCAAGCAGTGCACCGCCGTACCCCCAGCTTTTCTGTTCCCCTGAAAAGGCCGTTTTTCCACGGCGGCTAGGGATCGGGATCCTGGATCAGGGTCTTGTTTAGAACCCTTCAAAATTCCAAATTTTCTGTCACATTGAATCAATACATTTAGTATTAAATATAGATAAAAAATATAACTAATTACATAGTTCATCTGTAATTTGTGAGACGAATCTTTTGAGTCTAATTACTTCATGATTAGATAATAATTACCACATGTAAACGAAAATGTTACAGTTTTAAAAATTCAAATGTTTTTGGATCTAAACAAGGCCCTGCTGAGCTCCTATGCAAATGGGCATCACCCACTTTGCTCGGCAGCGCCCACTGGCAGTCGGCGATGCCGGGCGAGCCCTCGGCAGGCAAGGCCAGGGACACGATGAGAGAGACCAGGGTTGGGTTTGGGTCGCGAGCGCCACCACCCCGACGACACGGCGTGTTCTTCTCGCTCGGTCGTCTGTCTCCGGCCGGGGGCCGGCTAGCTAGCCCCTCCTGGTGCATGGCCTCATGGTGGGTCATGGCTGCGTGCCATTCCATGCAGATGCAGGCGCGCAGCGAAACGCCGAGGTCGATCGGTATCTGCAGTGATTGCCGGCTGCTGCCTGCATGCTACTGCTGCTGCTTCAGTTTTTTCTTTTTCTTTTTTTACCTGGCCGCCAGTAAAAAGTCAAAACCGGCCCGTGCGTCCAGCGTTCCAACGACAGCGCGCGGCTTTGGCATGCACACAGACACAGTCACAGACACAGGTGGAAAGTGGGAGAAGCTTAGGCGATAGGCGGATCGGAGCAGGGAGCGCCACGCCCGCCCATCAATACGCTGCAGTCAGTGCTGCAATCATAGCGATCCAGCGGCAGCCAGCAGCCTGTGAGATGCGACGCGACCGAGCCGGAACCGGCCGGTGGAAAAAAGTTGCAGTGGAGTCACTGGACTGGAGTGGCATGCAGCAACGGCAGCCACACAGCCTACAGACAGACTCTCTCTCCACTTGACTCCACGACCGGTGGTGAAAGAGCTAGCTAGCCGTTTCTCTCTTTCTTTCTGGATTCTCAAAAGTGACTGTGGGCTGCCGGCCGGGGAAGGGCAACGGCAAGGGGAAATGAATGAGGCGCACCAACCGCGGCCGGCGGCGGGGCCCTTCGCTCGCGGCTCGCGCCCACGAGCTACTAGGCGCAGTGAATAACTGGTACGGCGAGCAGTGGCATCTGGCATGGTGGACGGCTGGCAGCAGGCAGTCAGAGAGCGAGTACGCGGTTTCGCTTCGCTCGCCGTGGGCCGTGGACGACGATGCCTCTCGTTGCATTGGCCGTCACTGTTCGCCTTCGCCAGTCCGCCGCTACCACAAACTTTGCCCAGCAGCCATGACGATCTACTACCTCCATGCATGCGTCCCACCAGCCGGGAGCCAATTAAGGGTCGTACTTGCCTAGCTTTGCTGGCGTCGCGCAAGCATGCATGCTTCTGTTCTTTGGGGCTTGGGCTTGCTCCCGAGTCCTGCCTGGCGGCCGGCCGGGACGTATGCGTATGCGTAGATAGTGTACTGTAGCAGACTAGCAGTGCAGTAGCTAATGAGCAGAGGACCGGACGTGTGTGTGTGTGTGTGCGTGCGTTCGTCGACTTCTTGTGCCCAACATTGTCGCGGCGCCCGGCCGGCGAGCATGGGCCGAACTGATGACTCGACTGCTAGGATGTAGTACTATGCGTGCGTGCATGCATGGTCCCGAGGCACACACAGACACACACACGGCCGGGTCTGGGCATGCATGCATCTTCGTGCAATGTGAGAACGGCCCCTGCGCCCAGACGGACCATGCCCATATGCCGGCTGGCTGCCTGCACCGCCGCAGCTAGCTACACACACTACACACATCTAGAGCTTGGCGCTGGTATGTAGCTACAATAAGCGCTGCGTACGTACGTACGTTTGTACCATCGCCTCCGCTACACGCACTGCACACAATAAGTACAGTACATGATACGAGTATGTATAATATTATATATATACACACATTGGAATACGTAGTTCTATATATGTTGGAGTATGAAGTAGATCTTATTACACTACTGCTGCACGGAAAGAAAAATACTGCAAAGCTGCTTCCTCCGTTGTCAACAGTGACAAGAAAAAAGGGATTCGAAGAAGAAAGGCGCGCGGTGCGGCGGCGGTCCCGGCAGGCAGGCCGGCCGGCCAGTGGCGTCCGCCGGCTTTCTCTCCCGGTGTGAGATCGTGGCCGGAGATCGAATCAGTACACGTGGCAGCAGTTATGCATGCTACACGTACGTACGTACATGCGCGTGAGCTTACAACAAACTCACGTAGTAGGGGTACGTACGGTACAGATCACAGACGGATGGAACGGAACAGTGTGGAGTTAGCCGCTCGTGCAAAATAAAGCCCCTGCGACCGCTCGCTGCTGTGCGCACGCGCGCGTACAGATACACTTCAATTCAAGCGCACCTGCTGCTGGTATGCATGCTTGGCAATGTGCATTACTGTCTTTGCCTCCCGTGCCCGCGGTCACGAGAGACCGAGACGTTTACCAGGAGCTAGCAGAAGACGCCCGGCCAGACAGCAACAGCGCCAGTCCTCTGAACAGCGCACAGCAGGATACGACTGCACGAATGCATTTATTTGGAGGAAGAACTCGCCTGTTGGAGTTGGAGAAACAACGGTAGTCGTCCTCTCGATCGTCCCTGCCTTTTCACCTGCTAACAGCTAGCGTATCCTGCGTCGCTTTATTTTACTGTACACACTTGATACTACTGGACTGCAGTATATATATATATATATAATGCACCTGTGCGTATGTACAATTCAAACCATAAACATATTACCCCATCGGGTCAAAAGTTAGTTAAATAATCTACTTGTCATCTAACTCCAATCAAGAGTTATATATAACGATTATTATGTGACAAGTGTGCATCTATAAAACTTTGAGCACCTCCGACAAGTCTTTGACTCCTGTCCTGTGGGACAATGGGAGTAATTAAAATAGAGTAGCCCACCTAATAAATTGTTAATCGACTAAGAGCCAGGCTAGTTACATCCAACGGATGGTTGTAAGGTTCTTTTAATCTTCTTTCAGCCTATCCATATATGATTTAGAAATTGTTTTGGACAAACTTTATGCTAAACATTGAAAATTTAAATCATCAATAACTTTTAAGTTGTTGAGACTGCAAATGTGAAAATTATACAAGTAGATTTGTCTTGAAAAATACTTTTAAAAAAGTATACATATATCATTATTCCATAAATATTTTTATAAAAACAAGAGGTCAAAGTTGTGTTTGGGAAACCGTGTCGCTATCCTAAACGACTTCTAAATCATATTCGGAGGGAGTACTAGTTAGTTCTTCACTAATTAATACATGGTCCACCTGTTTCTCTCATAAAGTTTTCTTTAGTTCTTGTGCCCGAACGGCCGAATCAGATGTAAGTTTACGACCAGCTTCTCCTCTCTCTCTTCTCTCACCCCCACCTCGGCATTTAGTTCTATGTAGGAATAACAATAAAAACATCAATACTTCCTCCGTCTCTGAAAGAATCAATTCCTAGAATCCGTGTCAGTCAAACTTTTTTAACTTCGACTAACTCTATAGAAAAATGTAACAACATATCTATGACTTAAAATGAGCATCATATAAAAATATGTTCTTAAATAAATCAAATAATACTAGTTTGATATTATAACTTTTAATACTTTATTCTAGAAATTTGGTCAAAGTTCAAAAAGTTTTACTTAAGACAAATCCAAAAATTCATTCTTCCGCAGACTCCCATTCCACCACCAATTAATGGCCCCCATCTCCCAACATTAGGACATTTCTTTAACCCAAATAACCTAATAATCTATACCTATACCGAGGAGACTGTAAAAAATAAAACTCATGTCATTTATATATTTATTTATTGATATCTTATACTCCTTCATTCTCTAAAATGTAGGTTGTTTTGGGTTTTTTTATATTCAAAATATTACTACATATTTAGACATAGTACATATCTAGATGTATAACGAAAATTTTGAATCCAGAAAAGACAAAATACCTTATAATTTACAACTTATGGAGTAGACAATAATCACACAAATCACAAATAGTAAAAATATTTCATTCATATAAACTTATTTTCCTACCATTTTGGCGTATCTTTATTCGTGCAATTTTCTGTTTTTACTAAAGACATAATTAACTAGTAACTTATTAAGCGACGTTATCATATCGAATTATCGATTGTCTTTGGTCGGCCCCACTACGTATAATTCTGGCCTCCACCATGGACCGTCACACCTTATGATGTCCTTCTGCAGCTCGCTGCCTCTCGCTCACAGCCTAAATTCCAATTCACCCATGTAGCCCAACTTCCACTCTGTGTTGTTGCTCCTGCGTAGTTAAATAGTCATGCAGAATTACGGGTATGTTTGGTACATCTCACAACAATTTAAGTTGTTGTGAGTTATTTTTTTTTATCAAACACATATTTTTCAAAACAGTAAAACTATTTTTCTTCCTCTCTCACAAAGATATAAAGTAGGATGAAACTGAAAAAAAACAACTTATCTCAGCTCTCCCCATTTCTCTCCCACATGCATGCATAAAATTGTTGATAAAGCTGTTTTCCCAAACACTTTAAAAAAAATAATAAATAAGTGAGCTTCTTAACAATGGAACAATTAATTTCATTGCTTTAATTGCTCACAGAATATTAATCTGGCATTTTTTCTATGTATTTTATGTCATGTTGGCTTTGTATCTTCTTCCTACCCAAGCTCCACCACTCCAAGGGTCGTTGCTTGCAATGGTAGCTGCATCCAAAGATAGCTCCGATCCAGACAACGTGAGCAGTATGGTTGTTGCCGACCAAGATTACAATGAACCGTGGATGTGAGGTGCGAATAGCAGGTATGAATGTGATAATAGATTGTATTCATTTTCCTATTTGTTACAAATCATCATCCTTTAATTTGTATTCATGTCTTCTCTCTCCTCAGTATAGGTTCAACTTCTTTCTTCCTGTTGGCGACAACTCACTTTAATTTTGTTGTAGCATAAGTGAAGTAGTAAACTATACACCTCTTACAACCAGTTTAAGCTTTTGAGTTAAACTTGATATGTATATAACTTAGTATAGTACTCATCCGTTCCAAATTATAAGTTGATTTGATTTTTTTGGTATATTCATTTTGCAATGCATCTAGATATGGTAATATGTCTATATACATAGCAAAATGGATGAACTAAAACAAGTCAAAGCGACTTATAATTTGGAACGGAGAGAGTATTAAGCAACAGGTCCCAAGATCGAATGCTGATAGGTACAATTGAATAAATAATAACTATTACCCGTTTCTAAGCTTTTGGGTCCAAGATTGACAAAGTCAGTTGAGCCCAATACCTCCTAGGAGTCCTATGCTCATCGAGCATCGTCCTAGCCATCTCAACAAGGGCCCGATTCTTACGCTCAACAACATCATTCTGTTGGGGAGTGTAAGGAGAGGAAAACTGGTGATCCAAACCCAAAGAAGAGCAAAGAGATGCAAATTGAGAATTCTTGAATTTTGTGTCATTGTCACTGTGAATAGCTCTCATGGCATGCTTAGGTAGCTCATTTTGCAATCTCAAAATCAGATCACGCACATGCATAAAAGCCTCATCCTTACTCTCCAAAAAGAACACCCAAGAGTACCTCGAAAAGTCATCAACGACTACAACCACATACCACTTCCCTCCCTCCGACCTAACCCGAGCTAGACCAACTGTGTCCATGTGTAAGAGCTCGCCGGGTTGTTTGGTCATAATCTCAGTCATATGAGGATGGGAAGCGGCAACCATCTTGCCATGCCTGCAAGGATGGCAAATCAAGTCCTTCTCGAACTTTAGCTTTGTCAATCCTTGGATAAGGTCCATCGAGCTAAGCCTTGCAAGCAAGTCGAAGCTTAGATGGCCCAATCTTCTATGCCACTTCCAAAGATCGGAAGAAGAACCGGCAAGAAGACACCGAGAAGGTCCAGAAGAGATAGAAAAATCCGCACGAAAGACCTTCCCAAAAGGCATAATCCGGCAAACAAGATCACCCCGAGAGTCAAGGATCCGAGAAAAGCCAACTTTGAAATTCACTTCAAACCCGTCATCAAGGAGTTGCGAAACCGAGAGAAGATTAAAATATAAATTCGCAACCAAAACAACATCCTTGAGGACAAAAGACGAATTGACACGAATTGACCCTCGGGACACAACCTTACCTTTACTCTTGTCCCCGAATGTGATGTACTCAGTGTGGCGCACGGGGTCGAGGCTGGAGAACCACTTGGCACTTCCGGTCATATGGTGTGAACATCCGGAATCCACAAGCCAAGTCTCCTCCAGTCCTCCTTCCTACATCAATAAAAAGACATAGGGTGAGCAAACGAAGCAACACTGGGGTTAGTAAACTGTGAAGGATACCGATGTTGACTCATTTGCCCAAAGAAAGGGTTATGAGGCATACCAAACATCTCCCTTCCCATTGAGGGGTATCGACCACCACCATAGGAAAAAGGTGGTCTGCTAAAGTTGTGGGGAGTGAAGTGTGACGAAACCATCCAAATTATAAGAGATCAAGTACCAAAGTAGCGGAGTTAACTGCCACTTAAAACACTTGAGCCCATATAATCCCGGTAGTCCGGAAATCTCGAAGGATTTCTAACAATCGAGGATCGCGCAAACTCAGGTATGCACATTCGAACGAGCCACAAATAACTGGTAATACTAGAAGTACGAATAAAGTTATTACAACACTTTGCTTCAAATAAAAGTAGTACTTACGCCACAACACCTGTGGCCAAATAAAACATTGTTTGAAACTGAACCCAAAGTTTTAAAAGATAGGGGTGCCCACGATGTCATGTCCGACAACAGCAAAAGATGAGCTCGTAGAAGACCTTGCCCAAGGCCTACTCCTCTTCTCCTTCGAAAGGATAGAGACAGTGCTTACAATAGCCGAAGTATACTTGGCCATCTGCAACAAACGGGATAAACCCTGAGTACGGGAATGTACTCAGCTAGACTTACCCGTCTAACTGAAAATAAAGACTCCAAGGGTATGCAAGGCTATTTATGTGGATCTGGGTAAACTTGATTTTTGCGGAAAAGCGAACAAGGTGAACTAAAGATTAGAGAACAGCCATTTTTCCATCCTATTATTATTTCTAGGTTTGCACCTGTACTAGAGCACTCACTTGAACTACTCAAGCAATATAATAACATATATCCAATTCCTTCATCAAAATTTTAGTAGAACCATTACGATGTCACATGGAGTTGTACCGTGGTGAAGCTCAGCATAATCCCCCATATCCAGTGGGGGCGGCAATTCGAATCGATATACATCAGCTGGTAAGATTACCTTTAAAACACGCCCACACTTTCCCCGACGGGTCCATGCATTGGGTTACCGCTCAACAAAGTCCAGGTGGTAACCGACGCGATCTCAGAGTAGTCCACCCAATTGTAGAAATCAGTTGGCCACCACGGGGCAGGTCGTATCTACAAACTAGAGGGTGCTCACAGTAGGCTGAGAGTCGGCCCGGACAGTGTTTACTCGGCTTCGGGGTCGACACTCCCGACGGCCCCTATGTGAAAGAGCGCATTCAAAGATGTAAGAGGGCCACCATCGTGTACAAACCTATACGATCCAACGGACGGACTGCCCCCAAGTCTTGACCACTTGGTGCACTTGCCTTCCAGTTGACCGTATTTCATTACTACCCTTGGTTCTTTCCACGATAGCAAATATAGCCAACCGTGATAGTAATACCCCCATGGGATAACATGAAACATAAATATAAAAGTAATCATTTATTCTAAGCAGGCTAAGCGGTTGCTTTTACTTTTATTAACAGGGTATCAAGGTAGGTAAAACAATAATCAAGGAAAGTAATGCATCAATTTGGGATTCAAACAACTCCTGTCACCTAATGCATCACAGTATAAAATACTCAAGTAGATTAATTTGTAAATACTGGGAGGCTTAAGAATGCTCCGGGGCTTGCCTTGAGTGAAGATGGAGGGCTAGTGGTCAGGGCACTCTGGGAGGTTAGTGTCGAGCTCGTGGTACTCCTCGTTTAGCTCCTGTACCTCCTGGACTTCTGTCTCTGTTGGCTCCTGGGGTTCCTCCACGGATCCTAAATAATTGCAATGCATAAATAAATAACTGAATGGTGCAGGGATGATGCTTGCACAAGGTTTAGCACATTAAAAGAGATCCTAAGCATTTAACCAATTAAATTACCACAAAGCCACTTAGAACTAGAGTTACTAGCTAACAGGGGAAAACATGCTATAACTTATTTTTAGCAGAAACTATACTTAAAACATATTTATCAGGAAAGTTCCATGATTTATACAGGCACATATTTATCACAGGAATTAACCTAAGAAAACAGCAGAAGCACAAATATCTTTAATATATGTAGAAAACAACTAATTAAACATTAGTACTGAAGACATTCTCCAAAAGCATTTATATAAATACAACAGACAGATCATAACATATAAGGTCTAACAAAAATTGATTCCATCATTTTAGGATTTACCAAACTCTACATATAAATTAAACAAGCATTAGCATATTACTGAAAATAGGAAAAGAAATTCATTTCGGAAACCGGCTCGAGACACGCAGAGGCGTGCGGGGCGATTGACAGGCGGGACCCTCGATTACTCGAGGTCTGTCTGTGGACGTGCAGGGAACAGAGGACGGCGCTGACTGGCGCGTTCTCGCCGGCGGTGAGGTCTCCGGCGGTGGGGTTGGGTGTGATAGGCTCGGGATGATGACGCGCATCCACTGGTGGTGTTGGTTGAACCGGCGCGACCGTAAAAGTGGTCGGCGGCGTGCGGTGGCGGTGCAGATCGGCGGTGCGACACGGCGAGGCGATCACCGGCGATGCGAGGCTCGGCGTAAGGTTGCGTGAGCATCGTGGCGATGTGGGGAGTGCGGCTCTAGGGTTAGTTGAGTCGGAGGGGCTCGGTGGAACCTTGGCCACGTGCAAGCTCCGCGGCGGCGACAATGGCGTATGGCCAGCGGTGCTGTGCTGATAAAGGTCGAACTAGAGCTAGGGGACGACGTTCTCACCTCAGCTAGCCCTGATGAAGCTTCCACGAAGATGGAGGCGTTGGGGCGAGACGGTGAAGAGGTGAACACTGGTGGGTCAGTGCGGTGGCGACTCGGGATCGACTAACGGCGGGGGCGTTCCGGCGACTGGAGTGCTCGGCTGGTGAAAGCGAGGCGAGCAGCGTGTTTGCGGGGCGAAGACGAAAGCTAGAGCGAGATGGATCGAGCAGAGAAGCTCAGATGGTGGTGGATTTGAGAAGGAGGCGCTTGCGGTGCTCGGAGCTCTCGGCTGGTGATGGCAGAGAAATGCAAGTGAGTGAGCGAGTGAGGATGAGTGCGGATGAGTGTGGGAAGCGGAGGAGGTATAGGCGCTCCTCTTTGCACGGTCATGGCCGACCGGCGCGGCCAGTGGGGACCGTGACGCGATGGTGCGGCGGTGGCAGCGGCGCTGGCGTGTTTGCGGCGAGCGGGAGCAGAGCAGGACTTGGTCGTCGCGCCGTTAGCGCGGATTCGCGTTCGATTGCGAGAGGGACGAGGCAGGGCGCTGATCAGACGCGGCATTGCGGTGGCGTTACTGCGAAACAACGACACGGCGCGCGGCAGTGCGGTTGGCAGGTCTGAGCGGCGAAGCAGGGGTGTCAGCGGTGGGAAAACAGTGCGGACTCGGTCCTAGCGCCGTTAGCGCGGGCGCGAGTGCGGACGCGACTGAGACAGAGCGAGCGGTTGATCAGCGACAGCGATGTCGGTGCAGGGCCACAGCGGCGGCGATGGCGTGTTCCACTTCCGCGGTCAGGCATCGTCGGCCACGCGGCAGGTGACGCCGATGTACGGTTCAGCCGCTGTCGGGTGAGTGCGCGTGGGCATGCGCGGCACGTGCGTGCGGGTGAGCGCGCGGGAGGGGGTCGATGTCGAGGGGAGGGGTCAATGGACTGATCGAGCCTCTGACTCGGTCGAGCCTCCTGTGCGGGGTCGTTCGATCGAGCCTCTGTCCGTCACTTCGAGGGGTCGAAGTCGAGGGGGGTCGATTGACTGGCGGATCGAGCCTCTGGCCCGGGGTCGTTCGATCGACCCTCGGTCCATCCTTTATCGAGCGGCGGTCAAGGCCGAGCGGGCCGAAAGCGGTACCCGACCTGTTCCGGTTCTGATTTCTTTTTCCCATTTTCTTTTATTTGATTCAAACTGAAATTTGCTTCAAAACAGTTTCAAAAACTCCAAACTAAGTTTTGACACTTAAACGAAAGTTGTTCAGAATATTATTCTCTACCTTTTTCATGTAGATCATAAATTCTGAAAACCATTAGTTCAAGAGTTGAGGATTAAAAACTCATTTAAGCTAATTAGGAAAAGAACTACTTTAATTCTTTAACAGATAAATTAAGCAGGGTAAACAAACATAAAGCAAACCATACTTTACTCTAATCATAGCAAAGTTTAGCTAACAGATAGATCACAAGATAGAGCTCAAACACCTATTAAATTCTAGTTTCAAAACATATAACACACACATGAAATGATAGCATATGCAAACATGAATGCAATGAAATGCTTGTGCTTAGTGGTTAATGATGATCCTAATGCAAGCTTGACACAGGGTGTCACATGAAGCCACCGCCACGAGGCTCGTAGTCGTATAAGTCACGACCGGTACCCCGCCGGGCACGACCACCGCGTGGTCTCGCCTCCTGAGGCCTAGCACCTTGAGGCATTGCACCTCTAGGCCTAGTAGTGCGCCTCCGAACTTCCGGTTCACGCACCCCAACCGGTGTGTGGTTCATGTCCCGGTTGTTCATTTCAACCTGCCTCCGATCATCTCTCTTCCTCCTATAGAAAAACTCAGCCAAGTGCCCATCCCGCTCACAATACTCACAGTGGTACCGCACCGCACTCTTGGTAGGCACTCTCTTATTGGGTTGGGTGGCTCTCGCTTTCTTAGGAAGGGGATCACCCGAGATGTCGGGCAAGGTGTCAAGTGGGTTCTGAAGGTGGTTCGGTTTGGGAATCCACACTTGCTTCTGTGGAGTGGTTTTGATTGGCTCTTCAAACACACCATCTCTCACAGGTAACTCAGAGGGGTCGGTTGGCTTAGGTGGAGTGAACTTGGTGAACTTGGGAATTGTAGTGGGTTTCTCACTCTCGCTCAACCCACTGCACTCACCGATCTTGCCAAAAGTGTTATCACCTTTCCCACCTACAGCAAAGCCTACTCCTGTGTTGCCAGCCCGCCTGAATTGGATGTACAACATCCCCAACTGCGGCTCTCTACCAGACACCCAAGCTAAGACGGACCGGAGGTGCGTGTTATCCTCCTCGGGTATGCACCTTATTGTGTCGGCACGTCGCGATCTCAAGCTCCAAAGCCTCAACACGATCCGACTCTCTAGTGCTATCTGAGCTGACCTTCTCTAGCACAACAATCCTACTCTCCTTCTGTGCCAGCTCAGAATGCAAGCCTTCACAAGACTTGCACGCACCAAGTAAGCTAGGCCTAGCCTTCAGCTCACTGATCTCCTCAAGTAGAGTGTCATGCTTGTCCTGGAGAGTGACAAGACCAGACATGTGAATGACGCAAGCAATCATACTCTACCTCCTCGGTAACCACCATTGATGCCTTAGCAAACTCGAGCTCATCTAGCGTTTTCATATACTTAGCGTTGAACTTGTTCCTCTCTCTAATCGCACGCTTGAGCACAACATCCTGACTCATGGAAGCAGCGTTCAAGGACTCAAGCTCGGAAGAGAGAGACTTGACAGTGGGTGATACCTCGGGTGTGTCGGAGTCGGCGTCGGAGTCGTCCTTGTGCTCGCTGACCTCATCAGCTCCAATCTCCATGGTGTAGAAGCCACCGTGCTTGGCGTCGACGTAGAAGCAGAGGCCGTTGAGCTTGTCCTCAACCTTTCCCTTTGACTCGTCGTCATCGCTCGAGGAAGAACCTCCATCGGTGGAGCACTCGATGTCGCTAAGGGAGGCGAGGAAGGCTCGGTGCTTGGCCTTCACCTTATCGATCACCTTCTTTGAGGATCTCTGGTTGTAGCCGCCCTTGGCCTTGTGTTTGTCCTCGAAGCGGTGCTCGCGCTTGTCCTTGCACTTGGTGAAGTCCCCCGCAGCTTTCTTGGGGCAGTTTGCGATGAAGTGATCCTCATCACCGCAACGGTAGCACCCTTTTGCCGCGCCACCATGTCGTCGGTTCAAACGGTTGTTGTGGAACCGCGAGAACCTAGTGATGACCAAGGCCAGCTCGTCATCTCCAAGAGCCTCCACTTGTTCCTCTGTCACAGACATCAAAGACAAAGCAAACAAAGAGTGTGAAGGGTTAGAGGAAGAAGAAGACACACCGCCGGGGCCGAAAACCAACGCCATAGATGGGTTCGACGGGTTCTCAAGCTTGGCCCGGGTCTGGTAGTCAATCTCTAAGGACTTGAGCTTGCTGAACAACTCATCCACGGTCAGGGCGTCATACCCCGGTGACTCCGGAATGGCAGCCACCTTCCTCTCCCACACCTTCCGATCAAGAGCATGCAAAAGCTTGATAGCCATCTCATGATCATCATAAGGCAAGTTGTCACGATTAGCATGCATCTTGTTGACGATAGATTGAAAGTGAGTGAACATCCCGTCAACAGATTTGTCGGCCAACTATACGAAGTTCTCGTACTCCCTACGGTATGTGTCGAATAGTCTGGACTTGATCTGAGGATTGCCCTCATGATATCGCACAAGTGTTTGCCAGATCTCTCGTGTCGTAGTGAGGTTCGAGACTCGCTCAAACTCAAGAAGTGACAAACTTGAGAAGAGTACGCTACGTGCTCTATTGTTTGCGTTGTGTTGAGTGATTTGGAGTTGGTCAACATGAGCTGCAAGAACACGATAGCCCTCATTCTCACAAATCTCTCATATGTTCGAATTAACTCCTTGTAGATAGGCGGACATGCGCACCTTCCAGTAGGAGAAGTTCGTTCCATTGAAAAATGGAGGTAATAGATTATGAGGAAACCTTTGCTCCCATAGCTCATTTAGAAGCCATTAGAATCCTTCTAGCTTTTGTAGCTTCTAAGGGTTTTAAACTTTTTCAAATGGACGTTAAAAGTGCTTTCTTAAACGGTTACATAGAGGAGGAAGTGTATGTTAGGCAACCTCCCGGTTTTAAAAATCCTAAGTTTACAAACTATGTTTTTAAACTTCACAAAGCTTTGCATGGTTTGAAACAAGCCCCTATAGCATGGTATGATAGGTTGAAAACGTTTTTGCTTGCTAAGGGTTTTAAAATGGGATCGGTAGATAAGACGTTGTTTCTCCTCAAGCAAGACAAAGACACTCTCCTAGTCTAAATATACGTTGATGATATCATCTTTGGTGGTTCTTCTCATGCTCTTGTCGCCAAGTTTGCAGATTTGATGAGCAGGGAGTTCAACATGAGTATGATGGGCGAGCTAACCTTCTTTCTCGGGTTGCAAATCAAGCAAACCCGGGAAGGGACGTTTGTGCACCAAGGCAAGTACATGAAGGACGTTCTGAAGAAGTTTGACATGGGCGAGGAAAAACCCCTCTCGACGCCCATGTCGACTACGACTGCCTTGGATGCGGATGAGGAAGGAGAGGCGGTGGATCAGACGGAGTTCCGCAGCATGATCGGGTCACTCTTGTACTTGACAGCGACCCGACCGGACATTCAGTTCGCCGTCTGCTTGTGTGCGCGCTTTCAGGCGTCCCCACGCACTTCACACAAGCAGGCGGTGAAACACATCATGAGGTACCTGCGATTCACTCCCGAATTTGGTCTTTGGTTTTCCGCCTCCTCCTCTCTTGTGCTTTGCGGTTATTCTGATGCCGACTTTGCCGGTTGTCGTCTTGATCGTAAGTCCACTTTTTGGGACTTTCCAGTTTCTCGGATCTTCTCTTGTGTCTTGGTCTTCTCGCAAACAGTCTAGCGTGGCACAATCGACGTGCGAAGCTGAGTACGTTGCCGCGGCTAGCTGTTGTTCGCAGTTGATTTTGATGATTGCAACTTTGAAAGATTTTGGTCTTGTGCTTACTAAGGTGCCTCTGCTTTGCGATAGCACGAGTGCAATTAGTGTGGCCAAAAATCCCATGCTTCACTCTAAGACCAAGCACATTGACGTTCGGTTTTATTTTCTGAGAGATCACTATGAGAAGGGCGACATTGACCTCTGGCATGTCGATACCCAAAACCAGCTCGCGAACATTCTCACAAAGCCTTTGGATCAAGCTGTATTTTCTCGCCTTCGGCGCAAGTTGAGTGTTTGCTTTCCTTTTTAGAGGAGGAAAGCTTTGTGTACCATATTTTCTTCTTTTGGTTTTTATTTGATCTTTCTTTTAATTTCTTAGTTTTTAGTTGGTGTCAGTTTGCATTTTGCATCTCATTGTATTTGTGACTTAGTTCATTTTGAGCTTCATACTTATAGCCGATATAATGAACTATGCTTTATTTGAGGTGCTTTATATGTATATGGTGTTGCCTAACTTAGACTCTCTTTGATCTCTTGATATGCAATAGAGCTAAGTTAGAAAAGCTTTAAAGCTAAATTTAATTCCCCATGTCACCTCTGAAATGACACTAGCATGTGTAGGCTTTTGAAGATCCTTCTTGGTTTCTTTGTATATAGCTTGTAACTATGACTCTTCATTGTTTCATTCACTTCCATTGAGCAATATGATTAAAATTGATCTAAAATAAAATTGCTCTCTGATTTGTGAATTGGAAAGATCGAGTTGGGTCTACATTGTGAGCACTTCACCGTGTGTTCGAGACTGCTTCTCATATGGGTTGAACTTGAGCGGTGTCGTCCATGACCGAAACCGGTGTGTCAAGTCCTTTGATTTCGCCCGGTTGGTAAGTGGCATCACCTTGCTTACAACCACTCGCATACAACTTGAAATGTGCCCAAAACTGAAATTTGGTTGCGAAACTCTGAAACTTGAAAAATTTATTCGGTTGGGTCATTGGCTTGTTGTATGAACTATTCTAGGGATAGTTCTACTTGCTATACATGAGATTGCTTTGAGATAGATCCTATCTTGTTTGCCATGTCTAGTTGTCACTAGAAGGTGATACCCATTCCTTGCTCACACATGTAATCTTCTCTATTTTGGCTTCTAAAGTGATCTTTAGCTCAACCTGAGTCTTTGTTGGGCATGTAGAACTTTTCCTATTCTCACAGGATCACATCACTTAGGGCATCCTTTCATTGTTTTAGCTCTATGTATGAAGCTTTTGCACTCATTTTGTATTTCATGGCATGTGTGGCCTTTTCTTGAGTGTTGAGTTTTGATGAGCTACATGTGTCAACAAGGGGGAGAGATGTGTATTTCACTTGCATTTCACTCCATCTACATCCAAGGGGGAGAGATATGTGGTCAAGGGGGAGAAAATGTGCACTTTGTGAAAACCTTGCATCTTTGACTCTTTTCATCCTTCTTGGTATCTTGAGTGTGCTTTTACCCAGGGGGAGATTTTACTAGATGGGTTGAGCCTTTGCCTCTTCTGGAGGGTCTAGCTTGTTTTTGTTGGCTCCGACAGGTTTTGATTGCTTCTTGAGCTTTAAGTGATTTAATTGGTATCTTTTGAGCTCACTTAGTGTTTCAATTGGTATTATGAGCTTTGAGAGCTATGATTGGTATCTTTGGCTTGCTAGCGGTGTTGAGCCCGTTCTGCCTCTTCTTGAGGGCTACTTTTGTTTTTCTTGGTTGCGTCGAGCCGTTGCCCATGTCTTTGGAGACCAAGTTTTGGATGTGTTTTGCTTCTCTCAAGTGACCCCGTTTTGGATTTCTTAGCTTTTGGTCATTTAGAGAGTTTTACCGTGTGGCTCAAATCTGAAATGCACTTGTGTTGACAATGCACTCATTAAGGGGGCGATTGCGAACACATAGTTGATATGTGCCCATGATGTTCAGTTTTGTGATGGGTGATTGATCAACACTTGGGTGTTTCAGTTTGAGCGTTTATCACTAACTCTTGCGAAAGCATGTGTGTGTCTGTCTATCGGCTTGTGGTGTGTAGGTGCTAGGCCCGGAGACAGTGGTCAATGGCGTGGAGAAGGTCGAGTAGAGGCTTGTCGTGCCGATGGAGTGAGAGCGGTGAAGGGCGGAAGCGGGGCTCGGACTGAGGGACCATGGGCGCCGACGAACTAGCTGTGGTGGCTAGTACTTGGCACCGGCGAGCGCGAGAAGACATGGAGGTAGACCGAGTTGACCGAGTCAAGACGGCGGACGAGCGGGTCGAGCGGGAGGCTCCGGGACTCGAAGTCTGACCGGGCGAAGACACGGTGGCTCGAGTCGAGCGGTTTGGTGGTTTGGGCCGCAAAACCACCGGTGGACGGTTTCCGAGTTTGGGCCTCAAAACTCGGGGTTCGGTAGTTGAGCCGAAAGCTACCGGTGGCGGGTTTCGCGGGTTTGGGCCTCAAAACCTGGGCGGAGCTTCCGAGGAAGCGGGGATGGCACGTGGCGGGATCCTGGAGGTTGCGTTGAGGCGACGACAACTCCTGGCAGGAAGCGGGCCGTCCATTCAAAATTGCGAAGATATTTTCCGGAGCTTAGACTGCAATGCTTAGGCTAGGTAGTTCACTCATCCCACCTCTTGAACCCTAGTCATTTGCACCACCTCTCTCTCTCTAGTTTCTCTCTCTAGTTCATGAGGTCCCTAGTGTAAGGATTTGCACTTTGATTTTGATGGGAATCGGAGGCCTTACCCTCCGTAAGCCATGGTGGCTTTGATTTCGTGATTGTGTCTCCTTTGCTTGTGTTCTTCGCTAATCGCGTTTTTGCTTCTCTCTAATCCTCTAAGTTCATGTGATGATTTCTCTTGATTGAGAGCGAGTTTTGCGATTCCGTTTGAACCAAGTTGTGCGGGATCACGAATAGAAGATTTGCACTTAAGGGCTTCGTCCCAAACATCTTGAGCACATAGATTGGACAATTTCTCTTTCGTGTTCTTCGTTTTTGGAGTTTTTCCTGAAATCCTTTTACGCCCGTTGATTCACACCAAATTGAGCGATGATTTCTTCGGGATAGCTCATCCATAGCTTTGGGATCATGCCCACAAAGTATGGTGGTTATTGGTGAAGATTTGGAAGTGATTTTGGAAGATTTGGGGGAGAGGCGATTCAAAATCGCCCCCAAATCACGTTTGTCCATGCAACCGCGGACAGTCCGGGGTTTATTCCCGGACAGTCCGGGAGTCGGGGCAGAAACAGTGCTTCTCGGGGTGTTTTTCTGAGTTTTAACGGCGGACTGTCCAGTCCGTCCGGGATTTTTTCGCGGACTGTCCGCAGTTCATTTTCGCTGAGAAACACAGTTTCTGGACCTGCTGTTCGGTATTTTCAGCTTTGCCGGCGGACAGTCCGGGCTTCATCCGCGGACAGTCCGCGGCTCGTCAGAATCAGCCTGCGGACAGTCCGAGCCCTCGTCAGCGGACAGTCCGCTAAAACTGCTTCGCTGATTTGTCCATATCTCTCTCGTCCGGACTCCGAATCAAGTTCCGTTTGTTGCGTTGGATTCGTTTTCACGTAGGGAATATGATGAACCACTTTTGAGACCAGTTCTCACAAGTGGTTTTTGGGTGTGCTCTTTCCTCTTCTCTCTGGGGGTTGAGAATACCTCATTCGGATCGCGTTTCGAGTTCGTGGTTTCTCTCGTTCTTCGATCTTCTCCGACCGCTCCGCTGCACCTCTAGGCTTCTTCCTAAGGTGTCCACCCACGTGTTGGGTCGTGTGCATGTCGTCTCTCTCGAGCTCGAGTTTTAGACGAGATTTTGGGACAAGGGCCAAGTGTGACAAGAAATTTGATTTGACTCTCATTCACCCCTCTCTGGTCGTCGTTCTCGGTCCTTCAGTGGAGACAAGAGAGGATGCATGGGTTTCACAGGCAACCTAATCAATCAACTGATATTTGTCTTTGATGTGCCTTTTCATTTGTGTACTTGGTTTGTACTAAAATCGTTTTTAGAAGCACGATATGGCTATATAGATTTATATTTGTGGTGGAAAGAAATATGGCTGCATTGTAGCTTTGCAATTTTATCTGCAGCGTGCGTTACTCTGCTTGCTCTGTTGCTTCACGAAGAGAGATATAAGAGGAGTGAGAAGAAAGGTGTCTGTTTATTCCGTTGTTTGGTCAGTGAGCGTAACGAGATCTCTGGCCTCGTGGTCAAGGTCGGGGTTGCATGGATGGAATCATTTGAAGGAACAGGTGACACTCCTACCAACAACATTCTTTTACATTCCCGCTGCATCACGTGACTACGAATCATTGGGCCCCGTAAATTATTAAAGCCAGCATTCCTTTCCATAAAGAGAAAACAAAATAAATAATGGACTCGTATAGTGAACTGTGGCTGTAGGGGTATATGAGTCCAAAACCATATGCCACGTGTACAGTTAAATTTGGCAACTTCATTATATTTTACTACCTCTCGGTTCACAAAAGGTGCAGTTACAGAATTTGTGCAAGTTAAATTAGCTTAATTTTATTAGTCAAATTTATAGTAAAACAGTACTAGTATTTAGATCTCTAACTAGGTTTACTACTAATATATCTATATCTATACCTATTAATAAAGAGACAAAATTTTAGCTGTTTTTTTTCGTCTTTTCCTAAATAACTCCATGAATATCCGTCTATTTCTATTTTTATATGGATTGTATTCTGTTCTAATACGAGTTATAGATATATAGGTATAGATAATGCAAAAGGTAAAAAAAAAGACCTAGACTATCTATACCTAATAATAAAGAGTCAAAATTTTAGGCTCTTTTTTCGTCTATCCATTCTTTTTAGGTCTATCTCTCTAACTAATGGACAATAGATAGTTACTTTCGTCCGAACTTATATATATAACCGGTGCTCATATATGAGTTATAATAGTTCTTGTCTAACACGGTATAGAGTTTGATTACAAGTAGAGTTTCTTAATTTAACCTTAAAAGCTATGAGTTCTAATTGTAATCGAAATAGAGCTCTAAATTCTATTTCTTATTACGAAACTTCCAAATAACATAAAAAGAAATTCTAATCCAGATAGGAACAGGATAACAAGAATAGAAATTTCGCGCCATCAGTGCTAAAAGAAAAATAAAAGAGCTTCAAATCAAAATAAAAAGGACACCACGTTGACATTCATAACTAAGCATATATAATCAAACAAGAAATATATTTTTACATGTGAATCTTATTATGACTATGCACGGGGCGGTGACATTATTAAAGTCGATAGAGAAAAAAATCAACTCCCGTTGCAACGCACAAACATATTTGCTAGTAGAAAACAAAATACAAAGTTTCATTTCAAGATGGAGATTGATTTCAAGACGTTTTCCATCCGTATATTAGAAAACAAAAGGTAAAAAAATATAGGTGTATAGGAAACAAAAGAAATAACCGAGATTGACGTGTATCTTGAGTTGTACACTTTTTTTCTGGTTAAATAAAATAAGTTGTACGTCCATGTATCGGCAACGACTTTTTTGTTTTCCAAATAAAAAGGAGACGTGATGGAGTCAGATACATGGACGAGGCTTCCGTACAATATATATGCTCATGGAAATCTTCCATCACCTAGGGCAAACGGTTGTCATCCGATGCGTCGACGCTTGCATCGAAAATGGAACGTGCATTGCTACACGGAGCTGCAACACGTGGCGGGACTGTTTAAGAACGTAACCACATCGGACGCTAATGACACGACGATCCGTTTTTTCACACTAATGTATGTCTGGACACTATTGTCGCCTCCGT